>CM028915.1:2180000-2635000 GCA_016801845.1 Polydactylus sextarius
CCTAACTGCCTTATGTCCACACATTGATCTAATAATGAATCTAATAAATAGACGAGCATCTGTAACTCATCAGAGTTTTTGTTTGTCATAACAGTAGAAGCAGATCAAGTTTAGCTGATTTATAAACAGCCTCAAGAGCTGAACTGTCTGACTCCCAACAATCAACATCAAACAAACAAATGAGAAGTTAGCTCAGCTTTAAAACAATTTTAAAATAACAATATAATATCAATATTCTTGTTAACTCTGCTTATTCTAGAGGCAACATTTGTGTTTTAACTGTTAGAGAATAATATACTATACTATATAATAAACTTCAAGGCTCCATTATTGACCCTCATTCAACCAGTCATTCTACATCTTCAGACATATGTTTTAAATGTTGTTTCTCACACACTGTTAAGTAATGTGTCCTGTGCCACATTGAAACAGGAAGAGATAAATCACCCACATCAATAAAATCCACAGATGCATAATTGTGTTGCTAAGAGTCAGAGCAGGTGGGGTTTTTATCATAAAGTCGTTGTGGAGTTTATTTCACGTCTGTTTGACCTCATGACATATTTTCACTGAGGTCAGGGAAAATCTGTCATTTTTTTTTTTTTTTTTGAGTCTTTCTATCTATCTATCTATCTATCTATCTATCTATCTATCTATCTATCTATCTATCTATCTATCGGTACACCAGATTAAATGTTTAAAAACTCTTTATTCTTGACTTTCTACAACAAAACCAAGCACCACATGTCCATGAACATTTTACAGTCTTTACTACATTACAGTAGTCTTGGTTGGTGTTTGGGTCTTCATTACATACATTTTGGGATACATTTTATGTAAAAATGTGTTTTCTTTTTCTTAAAAAAAAAAAAAAAAAAAAAAAAAACAGGACGTGTAATTTTATTATGTAAAAAAGTTAAGCATTTTAAATAGCTGCATTTACTTGTCTTTAATCACTATTTCTGGATTTAGCAAAAGGTGTCGATATCAAATAGCATTTTAACCTAACTGGAGACATTCTGTGTGTCAGATACAGAGATCAAGTGGTTCTTTTCAATGGTTCCTGAGATGACGGAGTTGTTCCCCTGACATCTTCTGTCACTTCTCTTCATCCGAACAAAAGCAGCAGCACGATGCAGACTGAGTTGACGGCGATCAGCGGCACTGTGGGGACAGATGAGACAGTTTGACAAGAGGAAATGTCCCTGGATATGTTGTGTGTCACTCAACATTAAACAGGACTCAGACTGAGTGTAAGTCCAGTGGACGCTCACCTCTCATCACCGTCCTCACTGAACGAACAAGGTTCATTAACTGCACTTTGATGCCTGGTTCATCTCCAAAACCTCCAACACTCTGGTCCACGCCCCAGCCAACTGAAGATGGACAGCACACACAATCAATTACATCACCAATCACCATTAGTAATGTTACTGTTTTTAAATGATTGTTGTTACACTAACATCAAATTAAACTGCCCACTTATTAAATCCTACAATTAATAGAGTTGTATATTGATTTTGTTAATTATTTAAAGGTAAAACTTATTGTTAATAGCAGGACGTTGTGACAAGTGTTCATTAAGAATTACCAGTTGTAAAAAAAACATAGAGATCGATAGAGTAACTGAGCAACGTCAGCGTTCACCAATAAATCCAAATCATTTCCATCTATTCTACTCTTACACTACAGTTAGCATTAGCTAACCCGGTGGCTAACCCAACTACGACAAACACAGCAAAAGTCGCGGACATGTTTGACCACAGCCACTTACTTTTGCTGAGAAATCTTTCTTCGTGCAACACGGCGACAGCATTAACGCACAGAATCGCTGCCTGAATGAGAGAATATAAAGTAAAGGCCATGTTGTCTGTCAAGCAGCTAGTTGAGAGGGCTCCAACTCACTGTATTTATTTCTGACGTAGCCGATGGCGGCCGAGGAGGGACAAACTTTGCGCTTGTTAAACAGACACACAGAGGCGCTTTTTTCCTGTGTAGTGGCAAAGAAACACTCAGAGCTTTTATTATAGTAAAACTGAAACAGACTAGTAATTTTACCATGAAAATATAGAAATGGGTAGAGTGAGTAGTAGTAAGTAGAATAAATAATGAGGACAAAGTGGAGATTACAAATTATCAAAAGACATAAATTACACTGACACTAAAGTAATATTTAATGTTACAGCTGACAAACACTAAAGAACTCATGGTTACATTATAACTTGTTTTACAAGGATTATAGTGCAGAGCAGTAAATTAAACCAAAGTGAAGTGGTCTTGTTTACATAGAGTTTTGCCAACAATAATATTTTAATTCATGAAATAACAAGAAAGACACAACAGACCCAGGAATCATGAGAATAAAAATCTTTATTAGTGTTTTATGAAGTCTGCATAATATGCCACACGCCTGAGAAGCTTATGGTCAGAAAAAAAAAAAAAAAAAAAAAAAAAAAAAGAACTGCTCTATCAATACCGCCCTCTACTGGTAAAACAACTGCGACATCTACTGTACTGACTGCTTTGCAAAAAGATTACTGTTAAATACACACATACTGTACTACTGTTATGTATATGTACGTCTGGTCCACGTCAGTTTTTGTAATGTATTTTTTCACATTCATATGTTTTAGGCCAAAGATAAAAACAATGTAACACTGGACCCTAACACATGGTTCAGTTCCCCAAATCCAAACTTCACTAGGTGCACTTAAAGTACAATCACTAGTGCCATAAGGTAAACACATTTACATCAAAAAGAAGGGAGGGGGGGGAACATGTTAAACTCGCAACAGCCACGTAATGACAATAATGGCAGAGTTTAAGCTAATAAGTCTTGTTGTACATACTGTATTTTATAGACAGAACAAATACAATACACACATTAACACAGAATGTCCCAGTGTGCAGGCACATTCGCTCTTCGTTTGTCATGGAAGAAAACCGCTCTCCTCCCATGTTTCTGTAACATTTTGAAAGCCAATTACGTCTGGTTGACCTTAACCCGCTTGACTGAGCACCAAAAGGCTACAAGAGGTCACGTGTGTTTTTCAAAAAAAGTGAAGAGATGAATAAATGAATGGCCATTACAAAGTTTTACATGCCTCTGGAATCATTAAAACCATTACAGGAAAGTTGATTTGGGATTTTCAAGCAAATCTGTTGTACTGTGTACTTTAAATGCACCAGATTTCTTTGCAAAAACAAAGGATAGAAACAGGCTACACGTCATGTGGGGCAGTGATTTTTTTTTTTTTTTTTTTTTTTTTAACCAAGACAAAGAGCTGCTATTGGAAATGAATTCAAACGGAACCTTTTGGGTAAAATGAAGGAATGATTCATGCCCTTCATGTCACTTTAGAAACGACTGTGGTCTTGAAAATATTACTTCAATAAAAAGTGAATGACAGAAAAATTTAAGTATATTTATATATAAAAATACATGAGAATACAAAAAAGTAGCAAAACAATGGGGATATAGGCTAAAAACCAAATGAATTTATTGATACCTTCAATTTCTCCTGGTGAGACGTTTAATGCTTCACCTTGGAGAGCCCCAGGACTCCAAGTGGCATGTCAAAAAGAAAAAAAGAAAAAAAAAAAAAGAAAAAAAAAGAAAAAAAAAGCTTTTACACAACAGCTGATATTCTCTGGTCCCTGCCCAGTGCTCCCTGCAAAGCCTGGTCTCTGTAGCTTCCATACCAGGCTGTTCAGTGGGGATGCAAGTCAACTAAACCAAGGACACATAGGGTGTCGTATAGTTAGAAAGAAATAAACTACAGTCAGACTGAGTTTACAGTTTGTTTAGGGTTTTGAATTCTTTTAACTAACATTCCTATTTGTCCATTAAGAGGTATGTCTTATAAAGACACACATTAAGAGTTACAAAAAGGGCCATTCTGGCAAAGTCAATTCAATCAAATTTCACAAAACACATTGTGGCATTTCCTTCAGAGGAGAATGGCCACCAAGGCCATCGTTTTTTCTTCAGCCTCCTCCCCGCAACAAAATATGGGGCCAAGTTTCCCAGAGAAAAGTAAACATAGGTTCAGAACAATGGTTTGGGGTGGGCTGGAATCATTTTAGCATTCAAGCTCATGTTACTCATACAAGCAATCTTCAGTACTGAGAAACTATTCACAGACATTTTTGGTATTTCCCCTACTTCCTGGACTAAAAACCAATATACATTTTCTTTGTACCACAAATAGATCTAATATTAAGGATTTGGGGAAAAGCAATTTAACAAGGTGCATGACATAGATGGGTAACAAAGTGCCAAATTTATTACTGAAAAGTCTGTATGTATATGTGTATGAGTGTGACAGTGTTGGTGCATTTGTTCTTCTGTGTGTGTGTGTGTGTGTGTGTGTGTAAAGTTTAAAGAGGGATGTGGAACCGGGCCACAAATACTATGAAGTATGAAAATTCATTCTGTGGGGTTTCCATTTTTTCACGAGAGGACTCACAAGTTTAGAATTTAATGATCTTTGTAATGGGCTGGTTTTTTTTTTTTTTGGGCGTTTCCTTTGCTGTTTAGGACATACTGGAGCAACGTGCAGACGGGGAACCCATCTGGGTTAGAACCTTGTCCAGCCACTGCAGTGGGCCGTTCAAATGCAGCTCTATCCAGCAAGGAGTGCTTGTGACCGTCTGCCGTCTGGGAAACAAAGGCAAACATTTTAATGTTTCGGTCGTGCTTACACTTTGAACCACACATGACTAAATATGCTTTATGCTGTGCTTCAGTATGCGCTGCATGCTGCCAGGAAGAGGCTGTTGTGGTTTGTGAGTCTATACTTGAAATTTATTGTGAAGGAAATGTATGTTAAAATAAATCTGCAATGAAATCTCCTACTCACAAACAACAAGAAACATTCCTGCATTCAACTATTTCTTTCATATGTGATAACATCTGATGCTCTCATTAATAAGGACATTAAACACGTCTGAAAAAACCAAAAAAGCTGCTAGTGAGTAAATAAAACTTGTTCAAGTCTTCAGATCGAGACCATCATGTCTGACCAGTACAGGTTAAGTTCATGATACATTTGTTAGAGTTCATTCTTATTATACATGTTCTTATTTATAATTTTAAAATAAAAGTGAAACAGAAATAGTTTGTTGGCGTCTCTCACCTGTACTCGGCTCCCCAGCCTTTGACAAAGCTCATGCGGATGGTGCACATCCTGGTGAGCTGGTAGACAGCCTCAAAGCCTTGGTTGACTGACTGGGCCAGCAGCGCTGCGAATTCCTGGTTGTTGAAGATTTTTAGATTACAACCTGAAGGAGCAGAGAGAATCAACAGAGCCACAGTTAATGGAACTGTTCGATTTCCCAGAGCCTGGACACACCACTGAGCTGACATCTGGTTTTTGCTTGGCACTGGTCTGTCACTGCGTTTTTGCCCAGAGTTTTTGTGGTGTGTTTGGCATCGCTAACTGCTTGCCCTTAATCTGTGGCAGAGCATGCTGAGTCAGCACCAGAACCACTAGATTGTGGAGAAGAAGCCTGTCCCACAGAAGAGCTTTGAGAGGCATCTATGGACAGAGTGCTACGTTTAATAGAATAGACAGTGTTTGGGTATTGACAGTTTTACTGTGCCTTAGTGCCTCACTGCTAATTCGTGTAATTTCTGCAGTGTCTCTGCTGTCGTCAGCATCTTACCCGGAGGAATTTTACACACTGTCGCTGGATGCCAGCCATACCGCTGGTTGCAGTTTGGACTCTGGACAAAGATGGCGCTATCACTCAGGCACTCAGCAAATACTTCCCCTCCAATGTAGTAGAGTCTAACTCCTCTTCCTGTAAACACAGACAGAACATTATCACCCATCTCATTCAATAAACACAAGATGTGTGAAAATGTACAGCTAGATAGATCGGTGACTCATTCGGGAGGCTGAGACAAACTGAGACTGTCCATACCTATGTGCCTCCGGGTCATCTCCACAGTGGCATTTCTGTTGACATTAGACAGCAGGCCCAGGCAGAAACGCTCAGAGTTCGATGGATCTGTGAATCCGTCCACTGTCAGCGAGGGTTGAGAGGCATGAAATGTCTCCCCCACACGCTGGTTCAGCTCATAGTAGGCTATAGAGCACCAGAAGGCTGGCTCTGAGTAAGTCACCGGCTGCAGGTCTATAGCACAAGATCATGTCAGTGAAGTTAATTCCAATAAATAAAGTTTGTCCACTTCATTTTAAATACACAGTATGCTTGTAATTTCTGTACTTTCTGTCTTTGTGTTGACAGGATTTTCATCTTACCCATGCTGTGATTGACAGGAGACAGAGTGCTAGGAGAGAGCTCTGCTGGAGAACCTGACAACACAAACAGGAAGTCATTGGTTAACATGAGACCAGAACATGGGAACTGCTGGGCTGGATCAAAGACTTGTGATCAAACTAGTGACTAGTGATTTGTGAAGGAATTCTGATCTGATGCAGTGTGAACTATAAATTACTTGACTGCACAAATCACAAAATGTGTGATTATAAGACAATAGGCAGCTTGCTTCTGTTGTTATGCTTATAAATAACTCCACATTGAAGATACAGACACATTCAGAACCCGCTGGGAGAATAACAACAGGAGAGTCAGGGTATATATATTACATATTGAGGTGTATCCTGTGACCTACAGACAAAGACTGTACCATCTTCACTATCATTTCCAAAAACGTACAATGTTTTGTCTAAGATATCAAATGGATATCAAAGGCCAGGTGATTTATGAAGCTGCAACTTCTCCAGGCAACAGTCTCACACCATTTTGTTTGGTCTTGAATCTTTGTTTCAACTACTACTGTGAGGACAGCCAGGTCAGCAGTAACTATCAACAATCAAAACTTCAAAACTAAGGAAATGACATGACACATGTTTGTTCATGCACAAAGGGAGTTAGTGTTTTTTTTTTTAACATATTTGCTGAAAAACAAAACAAAACACAAATACTTCTCTAACCTGGTTTTGGGGATAGAATGGAAAATAGAAATAGGTATGAATCTGTTGTACCTGTGTCCATACTTTGATTCATCTGTTGATCGCTGGCCTCCCCATCCTCACTGATGTAGCCTGGCGGGGGTGTCTCTGTTCAAATAATGTGACAAGGATTTTTTTTTTTTAAAGTTGTGACATGATCAAAATACTGAAATGAGAAAAACAGACGATTTCATCACCTTCGGATTTTAATTACAGTACATTATGTAACTCTTCAGGGAGATAAACTCACCTGGAATATAGTTGTTAGGAGGTTCAATTCCTGCAGGAAAGTTTGTGTTCTCAGGTATGGAATGAGTGTAGTCATCCAGAGGTGGCAGCTCTGGCAGGATTTCTGAGTGTCTTGGCACAAGAACAGGAGGCAGCACTACAGTGTTGGGTAAAAATATCAGAGGAGACTTCTGTCAATTATATGCTTTACAAAATTGTTACTAACAGTTTGTGAATAGTATTAAAACAAAAAAAGGGACATGTACTTTGAAACGTATTTCAATACTACAGGAAAACTGGCAACAAAAGAACAATGGTGAAAAATGACAAGCCCTCAGTAAAAATAATAGTGAAATCTCAAACTGATGAATAATGGGGTGAGGCAGGTTTCACTGTAGATTTTAACACTGTTTCTCTGAAGAAGCAGTTGCAAATATATTCTCTGCTGCAAGCTATGAAGCAGAGCAGTGCTATGACTTTTGTATCCGTCTTTAAAAGTGTATAAAGCTTCAGCCACGTAGCTTATTGGCTAAATCAGCAGTAAATTTCTGTATGTAGTGGTTATTTGGCGACCTGAGGATGACCGCAAGACCCCAGGTTGTCACTTTACCCCGGCAAAGACACAGTCCTGCATTTGTATTCTGCCTCATGTTGTCTCAGTTCAGCTCTTTCTTGTCAGATGATGGAACAAGTGTGAAACAGCTGCAGTATACAGCCCATTAAGAATGTGTGTTCAGTAGAAGTCAGTCCAAGATGTTTTCAAGTTGCACTGTTAAAACCCTGATTTCAAAATCACCATACACATGAAAGACAATGCTGTGCTGCGATTCCACCTATATTTACTTGAGAGAAAATTAGAGGCTCATTCACATCCATGGCATGCAATCAACTGGATGATGCCTGTGGACACTGCCTGTGTAGCAGCGTGGCACTCACAGATCGCCTTGTTTTTTTTCGTGCAGTGCACAGGTTAGAGCAGCTACACAGTCTGCATGAGATGTGCAGTCGTTGGTGTTTTAGGAAAAGCGTACTCTTTAGTCTAAGCTTCTCAAAACAAAGGGAAGAAAAAAAATGTGTGTTTCATGTGGCTTTGTCCCCCCTCATAAATCTCAATCAATCTAAATGAGAGAAAACAAAAACCTCATGAACTATTAATCATTATCATTATTATCATTGCTGGTAATTGCCATCATCAAAAGCACACTCATTGAAAAATGATTTCTTTATCAGAAAATAGCTGAGGTGGGGATTGTTCAAAAAGTCACTAGATGTGTCACGAGTGGCACCAAGTTGGAAACTCTTTTTGTAAAAACCTCCTGATGACGTAGGAGAAGCTATTTGCACCACTTCATCTGGAAAGAGCAGTGGGGAAAGTCCTTGTCATGCAGTCATGTGTCCTACAGCTGACCAATGATATAACTCTATCAGTCTGTCAGTGAATGTGTAGGACAGGTTTACATTTAAAAGAGCCTGCCGTTGTGTTTCTGATCAAATGAGGAAGTGCATTATACACTGGCAAATAATCTCTAAGCTCATTCTTCCCCATAAGTATACAACTTATTCTTCAGTTTTTGAGAAGTTCAAAGTGCTGCTTAGAAAAAAAAAGACAACTGAAAGACAACCAATTAAGACTAAAGGTGTCCAAAACAAACATATTTCTAAAACCCAAGCGTTTTTGATAACTACCTCCTAAAGCCTGGAGGCTTTCTGACAAAGATGTCAAAACTGTCAACTTTCTCTAAATCTTACATTCGTCCACCACTGAAGCAAACAGACATGACATAAAAAGCTTTTAGAGCACACACCTCTGGCTTTCATTGTAAATTATAGTTATTGCCCTAATGTCAGCGAACTCAGCAAAATCTTCCTCACCCTGCTCCTCCTCAAACATGTTTATTAGCCTCGGGCCTGAATCATTCCAGGCTCACATATTTCCCCATGTGTATCTCACTGAATCGCAATTAAAATATTTCTTTGAATTGTCACAGAGACAACACTGAAATACAAATTGATGTGTGTTTTAGAGAGTCCTCTCACCTGGGGTCTCCACCCTCTGATAGTGGTAGGGGTTGATGCAGACCTCGTCCTTCTTGAGGTGGAAGGCATACTCACAGGCCTCGATGGCTCGCAGCTCATGGTGGCTATGGAGGTCCGGCCATCGCCACAAGCGGCAGTAGATAACATGAGGAAGCCCCTTCCTGTGGGAGACCTGCAAGCGGCCATCCAGGGATCTGACAGAACAGCAAACAAGACGTGGACGTGAGACAGGTAGGAGCTACACAGGTGAGGGGGGGGGTGACACATAATATGGCCAGGTGCAAGAGGGAAATGGAGATGGATTGAATTAAATGGTGACGAGAACGAGAAACAAAGATGTTCTCGATGTCTGTCACCTCAAACATTGTAATGACAACTCCCCCACATCAAAGTTTGTATGCAACACTACACAATAGTTGAGGATAGTCACCTGGTTTGGTCAGGGTAGCCGTATAGGCCTGATGTATCCCACTGTTCTATCGTATTTGGTGTACTCAGTCCCCATATTTCAGAGCAATTGCTGTGCACAGAGAAAACAACAAAACAAAAACAAAAAACAAATGATAAACATGGGACATGGCTCATTCAGAATATCAGTATGGATAATGTGAACATTAAAAGGCCTCTTTTATTGGAGTCTTATGGCAAAATAAAGACATCAAATTCATTTTCAGCTGTGGACATGGAGGATGGGAACTTCAAATAAGAGAAGCCTTTTTGACAGACTTAAGGAAAAAAACAGAACATGGAATCTTGCTAACACACGCAATGAATGAGACAAAGAGCATTCTTCAACAGTGTGGCATTGTATCAAACACTGAAAATGACTCAAAACTTTGTCAGTCACTTATGTCAGACCTCATGTGGAGACATTCAAACAAACACTGAGGACACACAGTGGCACAACAGAGGGAAAAACACGGAGGAGGCAACCTTGGAAAAAATCCTTTTACAGACATTCACAAGAAAATGGACCAAAAATAAGAGACGAAAAACATGGAGTGAGGACAAATGAGACTAGTTGCTTCTGAATAACAGGACAATAACACATTCTACATGTTAAATGCTACAATTACACAAAAACATACACTAGACTTAATTACTTTAGTGGGATTCTAACTACCATTCAAAATTGCAATTGTCTGTTTCATGACAGGGCAGGAAACCAATGTTTTCCTCCCAGTTACAGCAGTTGGTGAATCCTAAAATCCAATGTCTTTTTCTACTGTGGGAAACTCACTGTTTAGAATATCCAAAAGCTGAGTGGTTAGACAGGCTCAAAATGTACCAATATTGTACCAGTATGGCTGGTGACAATGCCCCTCTGGCTTTACTTTAGATCTGCAGACACCAGTTCTCATGTAAATATCCTCTTCTCTACTAACAGAGATGATTTCATTCACATCCAGCCAACCACTATATCTCTGCCAGTGTAACAGTGCGCCCTAGAAAAATTCTCAGGCGATAACATCCTGGCCACTATCTATAGACATACAAACATCTGACGTGCTAGTTTGCGGCACATCAGTGAAGAATTAATCTGTTAACACAGTGTTCCCATTGAACACGAGTCTGGACCATCAAGGCTGGCTGGCTGATAAAGACAACATCTTTTCTCACCCTTCGAATGTCTCTCTCCCCATGAGAGTAATAAAAACTGTCTACAACTACAGTTGTAAACAAACAGTAATTTGGTTTATCTTCAGGTTTTAAATAACAAGCAACTTTTTTTTTTTTTTACCAGTATTCTGCATCTCTAAAGAACATCTGCATTTTAGTATATTTGCTAACAGTCCATGATTTGGTGGTTTTAAACAAGGCTGTGGTCTTAATTAAGGACAGTTGCAGAACAAACATGTGTAACAGCAGTATACCTTTTTCTCTGACCCTAGTTTGAAGTAAAGTGTTGGGAAGTATACCTGGGGATGGTGACACACTTGGTGTTGCAGTTCTGTGTGGTGATAGCTTTCTCCAGCTCATCTAGCTGGCCTGTCCGCTTTAACTTCTTCACTAAGCTCTTGACGGCTTTCTCGCACCATTTCTCCTCTTGCCCATTCTGCTCTCCACCACCTGCTCCACCCTGGCCGCTGGTCGACTTCTTCCAGCCCAGCAGCCTCTTCACCACAGGCGGGGTGAATGGCAAGATGGAGGACATCTTAGCTGGACAGATTGGGAGTCTCCAGAGGACTCAACACAAGCTCTCACACACACAGACAGAAGGGACCTGGAGCTACAGTTTGGGCCCTTGCTCAGGTGGGGCCCCTCTAGAGACCAGTCACAGGGTGGGAGCCAGTGCTAGCAGGGGTATACTCAAAAGAGATGGACACCTTTGGAAAAAGTCACACACAATGTACATCATTACAACCAAAACATGGTACAGAAAAATAACCACACGTAGCTGATCTAAACAAGAAAAGACAAGCATTAACCAATGCATCTAAGAGTAGTGAATAAAAAGTAACAGCATTTATGCAGTGGCAATGTAAACATTTCAACAGTGTCTCTTGTGTAAAGTTATTTGTTGAACAAGAGGATGTGACCACTTGACGTTAGCCTGACACAAACACTACTCGACATCTAAGCTAGCTTTCTTGCAAACTTATTAAATTAACCCCCAAACTGTCGCAGCCCGTGCACAAAAGCAATCGCGATCGGTCACTGATAAAGGTACAGGACAGCAAACGCAAGGCTGTTAAAGGACTGTGATTAAGGGGAATAGTGACTGCCAGCCCCTCAGTGCTAACATCAACTGGCTTGTGAAGGCCGGCAGCTAGCTACCTGGAGGGGGGCCTGCTTCACTAAAATCACTACAATAAGTTTACGAGAATTAGTTTGCATAACATTAAAATGCTCAAACAGTCTTAGTTAAACACGAAACGTGTAAACTACAGTTAATCCGACTCAGTAGATCGGAAGGGGTTCATGGAGAAGCCCTCGTCTAGCTAGGTGAGCTAACGTTAGCTTAACAAGCTAGCTGCCAGCTTGTTATCAAAAATCCTTTTGTTGTGATCCACGAAAAAGCCTCCTGTGCGCAACAGTCTGGTCGCGCTACTCTGCTACCTACCGTCAGCTTTTTAAATACGTTTAAGCTATTTTTAATTTATTCGCACAAAATGTCATTATAGGAGTTTAAACGTAGCGGTGTTTTATTTCAACGTGGCTGCTGCATGTTTGCGACTTTAACTGAAATAAAGGCACCAAAATGAGTTAGCATCTTGGACGAACTCTTCCAAACTGAGCTCTGGCTCCCGCTGCTAACACAGCTAACGTTCATCTTCACACACATCAACATGCTCCAAAGTCGAGAAAGCAGTTTAAGCACATCAATAGTTACCTCCGTTTTAACGTCCCAAGCTTCGCTTTTTAAGGAAAACGTGCGCGCAGCCCTCTAAACGCCTTGTTGACAAAAAACCTGAACTGAATTCTACTGCAACTAATTTTGACAAGGCTTGTAAGCTCCTCTGAAGTTGCTATCAATGCTACTGAGGCTAGTTAGCCAGGTTAGGTAGACCGGAAGAACACAACAAACTGATGGCTACGTACCGAAGATTAATCCCGCCCACCACAAAGCTGATTGGATGTTTATGAAAAGACCTCTGAATACTGGTTCATGTCCTTGACAATCCTTATTGTTTATTTGACAGCATGGCTTTATATCTGTCATCTAGAGGGGATTTGGAGGCAAAGGTAATTTCCAAATTTTGCTCTGTATTTACTCATGACATTAGTTCACTATTCACCCATTTAAATCAAAATATAACAGATTTTAAAAAGTAAATCAACCAATCATATATATTTTTTTCTTATTTCAGAAGCTCCAATACAAGGTTTAATGTCTTTACTTTAGTTTTTTTTTTTTTTTTTTTTTTACAATATAAAAGAAACTACACCTGCCCAGGTTAGTATATACAGTGCTAGAAGCAGCAGTAGCTCCTCCCCTCACTCAGGTGTTCAATTAAGTTGTATTGGTCTCACCTGGTGCCATTATAAAGTGCTACACTGCCACACTTGGCAGCTTTTGTTCCATTTTATCTGGGGCGATGGGTGTATGTTTGTTTCTTTGTGTGTTTTTGTTGCCGTTGTTAGGGTCCTTGCAAGGTGAATCAGGTGAACCAACACACTGCTTTTGTACTCAGTTCAGACAGAATGAAGGATGCGTTATCAGTTGATTTGTGTTTTTGTGTTATTATAGTAAATCCACATTTTCATTTTTTTTTTTTCATTCTAAAAATAGTTGTTTCAGCTGGAAGCAGTCGTTGGAAGTGCAGTCTGGGTGCGAGGCTGTGTAAAGATGGCTCAGACTGTGTCTTTTACAGTCAAATATGTGATGGAGAGCCTGACTGCAGGGATGGTTCAGACGAAGTGGGTTGTGCATCTGAATGTAACACAGGTATGAGACTTAATTTACAGTTTGCTTTGACTTATTGAGGTGGCTAGGTAGAAGTGGATTGATTGACACGTGTTTGACACGTACAACAGTTCTGTGAATGACGTAATGTCCAACACAGGAGAGTTAGGAGGTCGGGTCATATGACTAAACACTGAACAGTATAGCCATCTTTAGGAGGGCTTGTTATGTAAGCATTACGTTAAGCTAGATGTACCTAGTAAACTGGAAACTGAGTGTTCATCATGCTGTCATCAAGTCATCAAGAATCTTATCAGACATACCATGGATTTAAATACATATGGCCTATATTTAACCTTAACTTTCATGTTTTAATAAATTCACTTTATTCATGTCAACTGCTTTTATCCAAAACAGATCAGTTCCAGTGTGCTCATGGACAAAGGTGTATAGACAAAATCCAGGTTTGTGATGGTGTCCCTCAGTGTCAGGACTACTCTGACGAACTGGATTGCATGATGCAAATGGAGGGCTGTGTTCACCACTGTGACATAAGTCGCTGCTTGCCTGCTAACCTGCTCTGTGACGGGAAGAATGACTGTTTAGATGGCACAGACGAAGCCAGCTGTGGTAGGTTGGAATTTTTAAAGAATGTGGATGTGATTCATTATAATCACACCTCTTTTCATGTTGTGTACAAGATGCAGAGTTGAATCATAATGTTTGTCCTTATTTGGAATCTAAATCAGAGGACCAAGAGAAAGATGGGTATGGAAAGGAAAAAATGACCAGTAAAACCTCAGTTCAACCATCTGCCACCATCAAGTGTCCACGAGGTTCTGTACCCTGCAAAAGCAATGCAGAGTGTGTCCTGTTCAACCACTTCTGTGATGGAGAGGCAGACTGCAAAGACGGTTCAGATGAAGAAGTGTGCCCATCATCATGTGGAAAAGGTAATCTGGTTGTTCTGTGCTCATGTTGCAAGTCAAGACTGACTTAATGCCTGAGAATGACTTTACTGTCCTCTAGTGGGTAGCATGAACTGTAACTGACTTTAATGGAGTCAACACATGGATCTGAGGTGGCACTGGATTGGATTGTCCCTGCAAAAGTATATCAATATGATTAATTCACTGTGTAGATGAGGGGCTCAGTGACTTTGGTTGACTCGTATAGGATTATTTAAGGTCAGTTAAATCTAGTTCAACTATAACCCTCCAGGATTGTGACAATATCATGTGTCTTCTGTAGACCAGTTCCAATGTACCCATGGAAAGAAATGCATTGATCAGAGCCAGGTGTGTGATGGTGTGCCTCAGTGTCAGGACCGTTCAGATGAACTAGACTGTACCAAGAACATGAAGGACTGTGTTCACCAATGTGATAAGATGAGTCGCTGCTTGCCCTCAAGCTTCCTCTGTGACGGGGAGAAGGACTGTTTAGATGGCACCGATGAGGCCAGCTGTGGTGGGTTACAACAATTTATATATAAAATCTATAAAGTATATAAATCTAACTAGAAATGGTTGCACCTATGTTCAAGATGCGGTGCTTAATCTTGTTTGTTCCTCTCATTCAGAATCTTTATTAGATAACCAAGATGAAGGTAGGTATAGAAAGGAACAAATGACCAGGAAAACTCCCGTTCAACCATCTGCCACCATCAAGTGTGCACGAGGTTCTGTGCCCTGCAAGAACAACATAGAGTGTGTCCTGTACAACCATGTCTGTGATGGAGAGGCAGACTGCAAAGATGGATCGGATGAAGAGGAGTGCACGTCAGCATGCGAAACAGGTGATATGGTAGTTGGTCTGTTTAGGTTTGAGCCCCTGTACGTGGATGAAGAATGACTTTACTGCCCTCTAGTGGGTTGCAATAATGTGACCTGACTGTAGTCAAAACATATCAGAATCTGCTTTATTGGCCAAGTATGTGAACACATACAAGGAATTGTCTGTGGTTCTATTCCTTCGCTCCATTATAGTTTAAACATACAACATAGAAAAACACAGAATAAACATTATATACAGAAAATATAAACATTGTATGGACTGAGCTGGATGACTGCGGTGTAGAATAAATATATGTGAATAGTGAGTAGCAATCAACTGTGCTGATATCATCATGTATCACAATTGGATTATAATGCAGTATATGGAGGAAAATCTAAGATTTGAGGTTGTTCATAGAATTACTCATCATACAATGTAGAGTTCAACTATAACTCTCCAAGATTGTGACAGTGCCATGTGTCCTCTGTAGACCAGTTCCAGTGTGCCCATGGAAAAAAATGCATTGATCAGAGCCAGGTGTGTGATGGTGTGCCTCAGTGTCAGGACCGCTCAGATGAACTGGACTGTACCAAGAGGATGGATGGCTGTGCTCACCAGTGTGATGACAAGAGCCGCTGTATTCCTAAAAGTTTCCTCTGTGATGGGGAGAGGGACTGTTTAGATGGCACCGATGAGACCAGCTGTGGTAGGTTGTTGCTGAGCTAGGACATCAATAGGACATTAGCTCTGCTTTCAGTCACTTATACATGTGGTATGTCTGTCCCTTCCATGAAGCTATTGAGGATTGCAGCGCCACTGAGTTTAGGTGCACCAGTGGCCAGTGTGTATCGTCCACCATGCGTTGTGACGGTCACCCAGACTGCTGGGACCGCTCAGATGAGGACAGCTGCACCAAGGCGCCGGTCTGCACCACCAAACACCGCTGTACCCTGAGCAAGGAGTGCCTGGTGCAGGAGTGGATCTGTGATGGACATCAGGACTGTAAAGACGGCAGTGATGAGAAGGTACAAGCTCAAGGCAACACCACAAATTAATTTTTCAACCTGTCACAGTTGTAAAAAACCATAAGGGCAACATGAATACAGGTTTTTTTTTTTTTTTTTTTTAATAATTTGCTTGTTTTATCTCATGTGGAAGACTTAAATACAACAGCTGAGTATCTTGTGGAAATGAAATATGAAACCAAGTATTACAAAACAGACTTTTTTTCCTCGTATCTCTCTGCCACATGGTCAAAGGTCAAAGAACAGACCTGATTAAGCTGAAATTCTGGAGAATTTCAGCAAGGCTACTCCAATGAGTTTAAACATTAACCAGGGCACTACTGTCTCTGTCTTAAAATTAAATTTTAATATAAGATGACTGTAAAATAATCCACTGGTTCCCCTCTAGGATTGTCCTGTGTCTCCACTGATGTGTGGAGAGCTCCAGTGGTCATGTAAATCCAAGACCCAGTGTATCCCCATGGCTTGGAGATGTGATGGCACAAAAGACTGTTATGATGGCAGTGATGAGGCTGAATGTGAGTAGTTGTACATCTGAAAACACTGGAGTCATTCTACTGAGTAGAAGCTTGGATGATTTTTTTTCTTTTTTTAAATCTTCAGTGAGAATAATGGGGCAGTGGTGCTGCAACTGTTCTGTATTCATACAACAGAAGCTGTTTACAGCTTTTGTGTTAACAACTAATGTATCCAGCCACATATGAAAATGTTAGAACTTAAGGATCACACAGAAAAATGTGAATGGGTCTCTGTAGTAAAATTGTAGCTGAATACCTATGGAGCTGTATTCAAGAGGAAAATGTTGGATGTTCCAGGTGGGGGGGTGACATGCCTCCCTCATCACTTCCAGTGTGGCACTCAGGAGTGTCTGGATCCCGTCTTGGTGTGTAACGGCATTACCAACTGTGCAGACGGATCAGATGAGGGAGGCAGCTGCTACGTAACTTGTGCAGAGGCGGAGAAGAGCCGCTGCTCCCAGGGCTGCTACAGCACCCCACAGGGAACGGTGAGGACCCCGAATCCTCCAGTTAACCAGTTAACTTAAACACACACACGTTGTCTGTCCTACAACTGAAAATGTTGAGAAATACAAAGTTCAAATAAAATTGCAGCGTCTAACTTTTGTGTTTCTCTGAAGCGCTGTCACTGTGCAGCAGGATTCAGGCTCATGGAGGACGGGCTGACCTGTGTGGATATTGATGAGTGTACAGGTCGGAGCCCAGGTGTGTGCAGTCAGCTGTGCATCAACAGTCCTGGCTCCTATCAATGTGACTGTCACCCAGGCTACATAATGGAGGCAGGTGGACACCGCTGCAAGATTACCGGTACAGTCCTCTCATTAGACTAACAGAGCAATGACTTCAAACTGTCATGAAGAGAGCAAACTGAATGTCACAAACAAAAAATAACAAATCCGCTCTCATCCCTCAGGCGAACCTTTCCTGTTGTCGTCAGTCCAGACAGACCTGTTTGTGTTTGGGCTGCGCAGTGGCAGTCTCGATGTACTGTCCTCCTCTGCCAAGAAGGCCATCCTCTCTCTAGACTATGACTGGAGGGAGCAGAAAGTCTACTGGGTCAGTCTGGACACTGAGAGCATCAAGTGGTCCTCACTGGACCAGAAGAGCATGGGAACCCTGATTAAAGGCTGGTGCAACACGAATGTTAGGACTCTTTAAAGTGACGGGATCAATATTAGTATAGCTATCAGAGAAAAAATGTATTCGTACTCTATACGAAAACACCTTGTGAAGACATGCAACACTTTGTTTTTCACAGGAGTCCGGGCTGATTCAGTAGCAGTCGACTGGCTTGGCAGGAACCTGTACTGGATTGATGGTGTGAACAGTCAGATTGTTGCCATCAGACTGAACACAGACCCTGTAAAATCACCAGACCACAGCATCATCCTGGACGAGGACCTGGACCAGCCCCGCTCTCTGGCTCTGCTGCCGCAAAAAGGGTTTGTATGAATTTATCTTCTTTCAAACATTCCAGTGTTTATTAAAACCTTCAGACCAAGGTTCAAAGTGTTTAATTTCTCCAACAGGCTGATGTTCTGGACAGAGATTGGTAATGTAGTAAAGATCGAGCGGGCTGGGATGGACGGGTCAGAGAGGAAGGCAGTGGTGAACTCCAGTCTGGGCTGGCCTGGTGGTGTAGCAGTGGACACGGTCTCCGACAGAGTGTACTGGACAGATGAAAGACTCAGGGCAATTGGATCTGCGACACTGGATGGAGATGATATTCAGGTAAACTATTTAAGTCTTGGCAGTTATCTTTTCTTAAATATTTGTCCACCCACTGTAGAAATAACAATAATAAATGTGGTTTGTATAAATGTCAGATCCTGCAGATGAAGGAGACCGCCAACCCGTTCTCACTGGCAGTGTTCAATGACATGCTCTACTGGTCTGATGCCAAGAGGCGAGTGGTGCAGACTGCTCATAAAGTCTCTGGCAAAAACTATCAAGTTATCCTGAAAAGACCCAGACAACCTTTTGGTGTGAAGGTAAGTTAAATGTTTAGATGAGCTACTATTACGCAATAGGTGAATGTGGATTATATTATGTGTGAAGGCCTCACAGCGGCTTTTAGGCCATGTTGGCTCAGAATCTGTTGCTTGTGCGAAAAATTGCAGCTGGTGTTAGAAACATTATGTGTAGTAACTAGTATATTTTACAGTCGCATTCAGCCGTCATTAACACCTCTCTGTTCCCTGCTTGGTTTGCAGATTATCCATCCATCTCTCCAGATGGGAAACCAGAACCCTTGTGAGAAGATAGACTGTTCCCACATGTGTGTGTTGGCCCCGGCATCTAAGGCTGTGTGCAAGTGTCCCTCTGGTCTTTTACTGGCTGAGGACGGTGTAACCTGCTCCAGCCTGGTTGATTCAGCATTTCTGCTGATGCTCTCTCCTTCCACCGTCACTCAGGTTTGGCTATAATTCATAGTCGCACCAGGTCTTTACATGAATTAATATTTATTCTAAAGTGTCATCCACAATCTGCTGCCAAAAGAAAGAAAATTATCATAAAATGACATCAGTTGTAGCTTACAATTTCAAATCATTGTATGAAAAGATACATCTTGTATTTTTTCCATAAATGTTATATTTAAACCTAGTGATGTGTGTAGATCTACCTGCAGTCTCGACACACAGCAGTGGAGCTGAGGGGTTGGCCTGAACATCTGGCCCTGCAGGTGCCCAACGTCAATGAAGCCGTCATCATGGACTACAATCTACGTGACCACACCCTGTTCTTGACGGATGATGGCACAACTTCACTCAGCTCCTTCAAGCTGAAGGAGTCAGACTTGGTCCCTAAAGGACAGATGCTCAAACTCCTGGGTGACACCATCACTGCCATGGCCATGGACTGGGTGACTGCCAACGTCTACTGGAGCAGTAACAAACAGCCCCGCCTGCATGTCACCTCCATTGCGGGTGCACACACTGCTGTCCTTATAAAAGATGGTATAGGTAGAGTGGGCTCCATCGCTCTCCATCCTCCCAGTGGAAGACTTTGTTTCACTAACCTGGCTCTGCAAGGTGCAGAGACTGTGGCTACAGTAGAGTGTGCCAACATGGATGGCTCTGAGCGGAGGGTGATGTGGAAAGATCCCGTCCACCCCACCTCTTTGGTCTTCTCCAATAACGGTGATACTATTTATTGGGCTGACTCTGGTAAGAATGTTGACAAGTTTTTGGTACGGATATGGGATGTTTTAAGATATTTACAGGCACTGATGCTTTTGAATATAGTATCAATTTGTCATTTAGAAAAGCAGTAACAGTTCATGGATTGTGTCTCAGGTTTGGGGATCATTGGCTTTGTCCAGCTTGATGCATCTGGATACAGAGAGGTGGCGGTTGGTAATGGCCTGACTGCTGTAGCTCTGAGTGACGATACACTGCTCTGGATGACTGTCAGTGGTATGTACTGAATGAAATGACACTTCATGCTATATTAGGGGCATAAGCTATCAGGTGGTGCTGTTCAGTAACATAACTTGACCTTGAATTACTTTGCTACTTGCTTTGTGTAAATGCCTCCACAACACTGGAGTCTGAAATACACTGCATCACCTAAGGTCAAGCCATAAATGTCATTTGAATCAGTAACCTCTTATAATCTCTTCGTTATAATTTTCTCAGTGCTATGCTGCTTTGTGTTGACCTTCTCTCTCAGATAAGACCAGGCTCTGGTACAGAGATGAGCAGCAGCAGAACAAGTTGTGGTTTGAAGTTGGCACAAAAGTTATCAGTCTGAAGGCGTTTAGCAAGTCAAGTCAGATTGGTATGTAAGAACATTCATCCAGATTGCTGGGTCATATATTTCTTGTTGGTTGGAACTTGGTTTTAAATGTAATAAAAGTTTTAAAACATCACAAACATGATGAAGTTTGTTCATATTGACAGGCTCTAACCAGTGCGCAGAAAACAATGGCAACTGTCGGCACTTGTGCCTCGCTACCTCAGGAGGTTGGACATGCAAGTGTGGCCACGATCACATCCCTTTGAATGCAACACATTGTGGCCCTCAGCAGGGCTGCCCCACTGGCAGTAGACTGTGTCTGGATCAACTCTCATGCCAACCTGTTGAGAAGTTCTGTAATGGACGTGTAGACTGCTCTGACCACTCAGACGAGAACTGTAAGGAATTACGCTCTTTTTAGAAGATGTAATACTGTCAGTAAATGGATTTTAATCTACAACAGATTAAAAACGTCATAGGTTTTTGGCTGAAACTCCTCCATTGCCTTTCAGGTGTCTATCAGAAGCAGGAGTCAGGTGTTGATGTCCGTGATCCGACACAGCCTCGTAGTTTATCACCTCCTTCCCCTCCACACCCTCCTCTGTCTGAATCCACTGACCTGAACGCCACCTTGAATGGCGGTAGTGAGTTCCTGAACCTGGACACTCAGCAGTGCAGCCAGAGACGCTGCAGCGGCAACGGACGCTGTGTGGAGGTCAACGGGCAGAGTGTATGTGCGTGTTCACTGGGCTACAGAGGAGACTCCTGTCAGGACCATCTCCTGAAGACCTTTCAGGGCCCCATCATCTATGGTGCTGCAGGACTCTGTGCAGGAGTGGTGGTCATTGCTGTGATGGCTGCAGTGGTCAGAAGGAAGAAGAGAACCAACATGAGGTTTTTCTGTCTTTTGCCAATTAGAAACCTTCCTGCCACCAACACAGAACTTGACATAAACTTAAATATGATCAGTTGGTTGTGAGGATTAAAATGTGCTCATGAAACATTCCTTGAATTTAATTAACAACGGTCCTTATCACATATGAAGCATCCATATTTTCAGATACTTTATGTTAGTAAACGCTAAATTGAGTATGTCAGCTGTTAAATCAGAGTAAGTCATAATGACTTGTAAAACCTGTTATGACAACTTAGGATAAGAATTCATAAGTATAGTAACTCCAATATGATATGAATGTGGCATCAGTGTGCTTTAAGACAAGGCTGCCATCAACAAATTTTAGATCAACATCCACTATCCACTTTTATTTTGAGACCTAATGCATTTGCCACTGAAAGCAGCAGCTGACTGTATGCAGACAGCGCACCACTACATGATTGTATTTCTTCCCTGCAGGAGAGAGACCCCTGCAGCTGTGAAGGAAACATGTATGACAGACCTGGAGAACAAACCTGAGACCACCACCAATACACAAAGTGCCACAGTAGATGCAGAAAAGCCAGAGGTTGTCTCTCTGAATCTCATAAACCAAACAAGCAGGTTCCCAATTTATCTTACTGCACTCGTGGGATGAGTCTGACTTTCTTTTCCCCTCTGCAGGAAGCGGTATCATCTGTGGATTGAAGCTGATGGATGGACAAGTGACGTTTTTAAATAAACGGTTTGCATTTTCCATCATTTCCTGTGCTACTTAAGTTACTTCAGCATTGTTTCAGTCAGACCACCAATGAAGATTTCTTGACAATAGATAGTAAAAGATAATTGCAACCTCCAGTTGTCCTCCAAAAGTTGTATATGGTGTTACAGGCAAAAACTGCTGATTTTCATTATTGCTTAATCTTAGTTAGAAATTTGATACATGAAAGATTCAGTATGACACGATGTGTACAGTAGAAAAAATGAGTGAGACCTGCTTAAATACATGATATGTTCTTCATTCCAGGCATCCCTGGTACACAAACCTTTTTGGTGATGGTGCATCTTTCTAGAGTTTACAACCAATCTGTAACTGTCCACCACTTCGTTCAGACTGAAATCAGTGAGAGTAAATTCTAAAAACGTTGGTCAAACCTTGATCTATAATTTACCACCATTGTCAGGTCAGAATTTTAATTTTACCTGTACTTGGACTCTGTTTTAAAAAAAAAAAAAAAAAAAAAAAAAGTCAAATTGCTAAATTAAAAGTACAAAGATAGCAAACCCCACCATAATGTTAAACATCACCATGGTATATTTGGCGAACACCTCAACCTACTGATGCTGATCTAAAAGCCCAACTGCGGTGGAATTTTACGTCACAAGAACTGGATTTAAGTGTAACAAGCTACATGACCATAAATGGTACTAATTCATCCAATGTCATGCAGTCCACTGTACTTTTCTCTTTACTAAACTTGAATTATATTAAACTATAATATATATTTAAGTTCTACTATATGTAATTGATTATCTGCACATTGTGCTTCTGAAAAAACAACACTTCTTTAACCTCTGGTTTGCTACTGACATTACTCACTTGTACAGTAAAGTACACTTCTCCAGATAAAGTTGGTGTAGAGTTTTCTTTAATTGACTGTTACAGTCCTTCGACATTATGTGAATAAATGTACATGTAGTATGTTTACTTTTGAATTCAGTAAGGCACTGTTATGATACGAAAAGTCAATGATTACATTGAATTATTATTATTATTATTATTCTTTAAATGAAGCAGCTTTCTTTACTGTCTGTAAGATGACTTTGCATGAAGCATCACTGAGAAATTGTGATGATCTAAACTGGATTCTTCCTATTGTTTACTTCCTAACCACAAAACACATGTTTACTTTGCTTATGAATAGACACTTCTGGTGAACTCTTATTCTGGTATTATCCTTTTTTTGGCACTCTTTAATTTCATTGTGTCTGGGGATGTTCAGTGATTCAGCTTTAATTGTTAGAACTGGAATAAATAATGCTAATGATATGAAGCAGACAATGAGTTACTGGTGTGTTGTACCCACACATTTCAACGGTCGTATAAATGCAAGACTGGGTGGAAATGAACATTTATTGTGTTGACGTTGGTAGTGTTGATACATTTTAGAATTTGTCAGCTGTGTGTTGCGAAACGAGGATACTCAACTTATAAAGGTAGGTTTTCATTGAAGGAACGCTACAGTTACATACTATGTTACTTAAAACGGTGTAGCTGGAGTCACTATAGTGTAAGATGTTTTCATGCTTTATTGTGTAACGTATGATGGATGCAGATATTTAAAATGAGTCCATTCATTTATGAGTGTCATTATTATTGTTGTAGCTACTTTTTATTTTTAAATATAAGGCAGTTAATATAAAAAAAAAACTAATGTTATTATATATTCTGTCCATAATCAAAATATGTTTGCAGACTATATAACCTCTTCTAGTGTAAATGAAATTGTTGATCAGTTAATTTCATTACAAATGTGTGAAAATATTGAGCTATTGAACATTTCTTTATCACTTATCATAAGAGAATAAAACAATTAATTGCATTTTTACATCTATTACTGTTATATAATTATAGTAAATTATAGTCTAGTACAATATATACTTATGAACATTGTAGTGGTGTAGAGATGTATAGCAACTATGATAAAAATACCCCAGTAAACAATGATTGATTTGTTTACAGTACATATACAACACAGGGAACACGATGGCACTTCTCCACATGGTACTTTGTGTGGTCTTCATGGTGACTGCAGTCGTGTCAAAACCAGTGAGTAGCTCCACTATTCTGTTACCTCATTTACACCACTGCCAAGCCAAGTAAGAGGACATGTCATGTTGCTTATTATAAACAGGTCTGTCTAAATGAGGGTGAGGTTTCATCCAAGTCATCAGAGTCCAGTGAATCCAATTCATCAGAGGAGACTGTCGTTCACATCGGGTCTTCAGAGGATCACCCACAGCCGGAGTTCACAGAGACAGACATGCCTAATGCTATAGAGACCGACTCTCCGGACACTGTGAACCAGATTCCCTCCGCAGACTTGGGGCTTTCTCCGACCACGCTCAACACTTCAGCACTGCCAGACCTCGAGGACCCACAAACCTCCACCGACACTAATGCAGCTCAGCTCCTGCCAGATGATCCTTCAAACACTGCTCTTGGCGTGGACATTTCCCAGGATATGCCTGATCCTGCACAGGACTCAGTTAATGCTGACACCGTGCGTGTCCTGTCAGATACAGAAACTGATATGAACATAGGAACTGGTAGCACATCTCAGCCACCATCAGTCACCACCACCACATACCAGGGATTCTCCCAGGGGTCCACTCCACCCTCCTCTCCACACAACACCAAACAACCACTTCCACCATTCTCCACAACCCCTCCCCTTAAAGTTCCAGTTGGCACCACCCTGGTTCCTGTTTGCTTCACTTTCCAGTTTGGGGAACCAGAGACAAACCCACCCAGAGGAGACAGCATCTGAGCTCAGAAAATGTGATTCTTTGTTGTTGCAGTTCACCTTCATGTTTCTGGTCTGTTGTAGATTTGTGTAGGAGGTGTAGCCCTGGTACTTGATCATTGTGATAACAACTCTAAAGATCCAGACTACACTTGGCTTTTACATGATGTTCCCTTCAACTGTGATAATTTCATTATAATGGTGCTAGAACAATAACTGCTGTATCAACTGAACTGAGATGTTTTGATGTTGGTTTATAAAAATGACACTTAAGCAAATAACCAAACGTGATTAAATGTTTCATCTCTAATTCAGTGACTGGTTTCAAAGAGAACACACTTCAACAATGTCTGGTAAAGATACACTTTTATTGGTTTGTATTACTGCAGATGAACAAGTGACTAAACTTAACCCCTTCAAGTACCAAACAAACAAGAACACAAATAGTTCCACAATTACAGAATCATTTGTCCCAGCAGCCGAACACCACTAATTACACAAAGTTCTCAGTGTGTTGTGAAAGCATTTCATATGTGCATGTGCTGCACATAAATTTGTCAGAACAAACAGGCAGAAATTGCAACATATTTCCAAATCAGAACATTTCATCTGCTTGGCTGGCTTCAGAAAACCAGCATGTTTGATTCTTTTGTAAACTTAAACTATAGTAACATTCATAATGGAACTGTCTGACTTGTCTGTGTGAAAGACTTCAAATAAGTAATTAGCTCAGAGAATTAGCTTAGTTATGTTTGAGCCTCTACAAACAAAAGTGATGTAAACACACGTATTAAGTACAATAACAATTACAATCTTTTGCTCTAATGCTTGAATTTTGATGGTGGAAATTTCATTCATTTTGACAAATATTTCAATTTTTTTCAATTTTCAAAACCTGTTGTACCAATTTCTGATCAAACACATCATAGGGACTGAAATCCACACTCAGGAATTAAGTCAAATGTAAATGTTGTCTGTTTAATTTTTAATGACATGCAGCAAAAAACAGGCAAAAGTGACTAGTGTGGAGGGTGAAAATGTTGTAGTGAGGATAGCCCACATATAGACTGAGGAGTTTTTGCTATACCATGCTCTGTGACTGTTTCCCCTTCGCTCAGTCCATTTTTTTTTATTCTTGTGTGTGGATCCCACGTTGACTAATTCCCTTATAGCCCCTGCCTCGAGCTGTGCTGCCTGCGTGTCAGTTAGGTTACTGTTGACTTGTGGCTGAGGCAGAGTTTTATTTTCAGATCATCTTATGGTGGAATGTGATGTAGGTGTACAGGCAGATATAGAATATCTGACAAGTGGATACACTTATTTTATCTGTAAAGATCTCTATATTTTGTCTGGCATAGTTCTTAAATTCAACATAAAGTAATTATTATTAATTAGATGCTGTGTAGCCTTTAAAACACCAGCACTTCCTCACATGAGGTAATTGTTCTCCCAATTTAAGTAAAATGACCATTTTGGGTTTGAATTATTCGACTATGTGTGTTTGTTCTGTTTTATCACTGACAGATCAGAAGGACTCCGACTCTCAACTGTAAGCAGGCATGAATACAGTAGTGTGTTAAAGTTACAGGCATGCCACATGTTGTGTTTCAGCAGTGCTGTAAAGACCAGACATATCAGACTTATCTCTCACTTTCTTTATGCAGGTAAATTAAGAAAATACAGGAAATGTGTACAAAGTATTTAAGAACACATAAAATGTACTAATGATTGTGAATGGCAGACTGGTAATGATACTGATGGCAAATCCAGATGTGACAGGGGTCTCCACATCAGCTGCTGATCTCACTTTGGTCAAAATGGGAAAAGCCAGTGATGGCCAAAGGATGATATCCAAAGAGTCCTGATGAGTCAAACCAGGGCAGAATTCCCACCTCGATGAACAATAAAGAGGGTCACCAGAGACCTAAAGCATGTTTTGGGTGGCCCCAATTAATAATGCTAAGTCAATATTCTTGTCACTGCAGCAACTGTTTTGGGTTGAGTCAAAGTGAAGTCAGCAGCTGATCCCGAGACCCCTGTCATATTTGGTTCTGCCAACAGTTTTTGGCAGACTAGACATGTCTATCAGTGATCTCAGTGTGGAACAATGACTTGGCTAACAACTTACCCCTTGTGGTTGTTGGTCACTGAAGCACTGCAGGGGCAATAAATCTGGGGGTGGCCATAGTCTGAATCCAGAATCAATAGTACATTTTATGTGTTCTTAAATGCTTTGCAAACATTTCCTGCATTTTCTTATTATATCTGCATAAAGAAAGTGAGAGATAAATATATATGGTCTTTACAGCACTGCTGAAACACAACATGTAGGGGTGCCTGTAACTGTATGTGTGTTTCTGCATTGGGCCTGTCAGAGATTGGCAAGAGCAGATTGTTCCTTCTTGCTCTGATGAGAATAAGCGGGTACAGAAAATACTATCTGTAATATGTACAATCAAGTAATACTGGCTCATATTACTGTTACAATCAATGTAAGTTACTGTGATTAAGTGCTCCAGGCAAATGTTATTTATTGTGTTGGGCTGTGATATTAATGTAGTGTGGGCTCTGTGTCTGTTTCTGCCTCAGTCTCGGTGTCCTGCTCTGGTGGTGGCTGTTGCTGCTGCTGCTGCTGCTGCTGCTCTGGCTGCCGATGTTGGATGAGTCCTCCTTCCTGTGCTGTGTTGTAGGAGCCACAGCTGCTGCACTTCATGCCCAATACGTGGAAAGGCACCGCACAGTGGGCCTGACAGTCGTTACATATAATCTATTGTGAGAAAAATCAATGGTAAAGGATTAAATGTGAAGGTTTTTACTGAACAGTCCAAACTGGTGCGCAAGAAATTCAAAACACTACATATAAAAAATGAGAATAGGATGGTCCAGTATTTCAATCCCTCCTTTAATTAACCAAAATATTACTTTAGTATTGACTGTATTTATGGAGGTCTTACTTTGACAGTGGTACCCTGGTATTCAGTGGGCATCGGTGACTGAGCAATCTCTATATCTATCTGATCCCAGTGTTCCTCCATGTTCCAGGCTGAGTGCATACACAGAGGGCAGCGATACGCTCTACAACAAACAAGGAAAAGTGACATTTACTGGACAGCTGACACTCGAGGCATAATCAAGGGACCAGCTGTTACCTGGTTCCTTGATTCCAATAAAACACTCCGATTGAAGTGAGACTTAGGCTAAGTGTACAAGAAATGTTTGTCAGACAAACAAATAAATGATAAATTTGCCTTCAACAAAACCATATTTAACTCAACTAAGCAATAACAGGAAAAAGGACTGATTGACTGAACACATACCCTGTTCTGACCATGTCGTCAAAGCAGGTCCTGCAGAGAGAGAACAAACATGTTGCTTGAAACCATTATGTCACAACAGATCTTTTAATATTATCACTAAAACAGTCAAAGCTATTTTGGTTTTTGAGGATTATTCAGGGTTTGAAAACGTTTTGATTCGTTCTACATCATTTAAACATCTTTACATTTTCCTTCTCTTATTTTACAAATGATGCAGCGTTTTATTCATAGCAGTGAAATCTGTCAGTCAATGAATCTTGTGACTTGTGTATTATGCAGTGCAAGTACAAATATGCACGAATGAATCCAACAACCCTGAACTACAAGTATTTAAAGAATGATGAGTCATACTTGTGTAAAAGATGGCCGCATGGAAGAACATGAGCTCCAATTCTGGACGTGTGAATATCCTGTACATACAAAATGAAAATTACATCCAATTCAAGGAGAAAACAAATGATTCAATAGAAACCCAACTTCCCTCTCTACAACATCTCTTTATGTATTATATATTTGATTACCTCCATACACACTGGGCAGTTCTGTCTTGACACATTCTCAACACACTGAAAGATAAAAACAGATGACAAAATAAAAGCAGTGAGGATAAGATGAAAATATTTATGATGCACGCATCAGAGTCAGTCGCTGGGTAATAATCACCTTGTGGTTTCCATGTAGATCCTGAGCTAAACACAGATTGCACTTCTCACAGTGGAAATACTTCTCTTTGGGCCCAATTCTGTTGGAGGAAAACACAGATCCACACCCACTAATTACAAAAACGTAGTGAGTTACTGGTTATTGTATTAGATGATTTAGATTTTTAGATTTTCTTCTTTTGTTCCTAAAATATCCATTACAACTGTTAGTAATTCTAGCAATTTTACAAGATGTATGATAAGGTTTCTAATAAGTACTCTCTAAATGCTACTGTTGCTTACCTGCATATTCCACAGGGTGGACAGTGATACTGCTTCTTATCTTTGTCGAACAAGTGGCAGATGTCACAGTAATATTCCCCAAACTGCACGTGGCAGTGCTGGCAGGACTGCTGCGCCTAAGAGAGTGACATCTTTCATATGTACCTTTGATTTATCTTGATGTGGGCTGACCAGGACACGCACCACTACAACATGAAGCCCTAAGGGAAAGTTGAGGATGGAGAAGTGTTTGTTTTTCTCCTCTGTTACCTGCTGCACCGTCTGACACTCGGAGCACTGCACCTCTCTGACTTTGAATCGATCCATCTGATGATTTTCTTCTGCATCATGACACAGACGACACACGTACAGTTTGCCACAACAAGGTGCCTGCAGCATAGAAACCAGATTAAACGTGGCATGGGCAGGTGGACTGTGGTTGTGTCAGTCATACTCAGAATAGACAAGGATGATATTTCACAGGAGCCGCAAGTACGTTTTATTTCTGTTACTACAACAGTGAAAGTTTGTAGAAAAGTAGCATTAAAGTTTGGTGACTTTTTTTAGATACATAGATGCATGTGAAACGTGTGGCTGGGATGGAGAGTGGTAAGCTAACTTCACATATGACACAATACTGACTGAACTCCACAACCGTCTAGCGACCCAGCTAACATATAGGAAACACATGTCGCCACTAATATGTTATAACAATATAATTATAGATAGCGTGTGGCGCTTGAGTAACAAGCTAACATTAGCTAGCAGTCTGTAGTTGCTAACTAACAGTAACACCAGTTATTAACTGACACCTGAGACACATTCACCACCAGTCTGTCTCCACCTCACGTAGTGTAAATATGTCAATTTATGTAAAACAAAAGTTCACTCACTTTTAACAAGCAGCTGCGCACATAATGTTCACAACCAGCAGGTGAAGCCATGTTCTTCCATAGACCGCGGTAACGCAAGGGTTTCTCAGCCCGAGTCTCTTCTTCTCGTCGTGTGTGAAGCTGCAACACTGCCCCCTTCAGTCTCAGACGTCCAACTCACCCGTCAGGCTGCTGTGTGAAACAGTGGTGCACTAAAATGCTGCGGTACATCGACACTTCACCGGTTCAGTGTTTACTGTGGTTGGTTGCATCTTTCCGCCTAACTCTATCTCTAATATCACATAAAAAAAATTACATGAATAAATACATGAAAGCAGAAAATTACCTCACTCATTGCTGTGAAAACCAAAATGACAGACCACAATGCCAACATATTTTAGGGGAACCATTTCACTATAGGTGGAGCTCATATTACAAACTTTTTAGGAGTGTGGTCTTTTAAATTGTACACTTAGTACTATTTCCAATGCTGAGTTGGGTTGTTTGTTTTGCTATATTGTAGAAATGAATGATTTCTACAGGTTTTCCTCCTCTACCTCCTTCTTTTTGTCCAATAATCTATATTTCATCATAAATCAGACCTCAGAACGCAGTGATTTATGTTCATATATCCTGAGTACATCCGCTCTTGCATCGGCGCCGCTGGTGTAGTGGTATCATGCAAGATTCCCATTCTTGCGACCCGGGTTCGATTCCCGGGCGGCGCACGTGTTTTGCTCCAGTTGCAATCAGCAAATATTTCAACGTTAAAATGTAGCACATAAAATTGTATCACAAAACGCTGATCTATCAATCTCATTTGATGATGCAAATCTTCGACTGTAACTGTCTGTGTTACAAATGTTACCCAGGTGTGTCCAGCTGTTACTCCTTCTAACGTTTTTTTTTTTTTTTAATATATATAACTTTATTCAGAAAAGCTACGACAAAGCTAGGCTAAATATAATTTTTCAGATATGCATAACTAACAGTAACTCGCTATGTGTGCAGATTTTCTGTACAGATGTGGAGGCACATCTCTGTGTGTGGGAGAAAGAGCGCTTGATTTTGGCTTCATTTCAGCGCGCAGGTTGACGCTGCTGACGCCGCTCCTCCGCCATCTTCAACTTCCTATTGTTTGCATCAGACTGAGGCTGTCTGCGGTGTGTGTGAGAACCGAATCGGCCGCCGATCTGTCATTAAATAGTCGGTATAGCCTTTACGTTCGCGGTCGCTCACGTTCAGCACAAACAATTTGTATGTCATTGGATTAAAGACCTCTCAGGACGCGACCACTAAACCTTGATGATGGAGGACGATCAACCCAGAACCTTGTGAGTAGCAGCGGCTCTGTCTATGTCCTGGAATAGCAAGGCTCCGTGTAACTACAGCGCGTCCGAAATGTTTCCACGTTGTTGTTTCAATTAAAAACTAAACCTTTCGATTCAAACACACGGGTGCATTTTAATCATATTCTCACATCGTGTCGTCAATAGTAATTTTGCAAATATATTTCGACAAAGACGATTTTGAACATGATCGTAAAGTTGTGGTTGATTTAGCCGTATAAATAGACGGAATTGTAACTCGCTTGAAAATGAAACTGAAGGGCTAGTTCATGCTAGCTACCATTAGCTTAAGATGCGAACGCAGCAAGACAACAGCTTGGACCTAAATGTTCACATTGTCGCGGAATGTTAGCTGTATTCTCAAAAGTAGTCGTGTTTTCATTCAAATAATCGGCTTTTACCAGACATTTGTAAAAATGTTGCAATTTTACAAGTGGCGTTAGCATCCAGCCCCCTTAGCATGAGGCCCATCTGAACCGGCTAGCGTTATCTTTAGCTAGCCGGTAGACAAGCCACGTCAACGCTTGGGGAGACGGCACGGGACAGCACCAGTAAGACGGTGACTACACTCGAGTCGTTTGTGTTAAATTCAGACTATCCCCAGTACTATTTAGGCCAGCATCAATATTGAATTTGCGTTAAAATACGGAATTGTTGTGGGTTGTGGCTAGCTCTGTTAACTAGCCTTTGTTTGCTTGCTACTTCCTGTTTGACAAAGACTCAACTCCCTCATCTCTCTCCTTGTTTGCAGGTACGTGGGGAATCTGTCCAGGGATGTCACCGAGCCCCTCATCCTGCAGGTCTTCACACAGATTGGACCATGCAAGAGCTGTAAAATGATAGTTGATGTGAGTGTCTGCTAGATATTGTTTGACTATAGGAAATTGCATTCAGTAGTGACCTGAAGGGTGGTGGTGCCTATGAAAGTCCCAATCTGCACATGTGCTTGATATTGATTTTCCTCTCCTAGTCCGTTATATCAGGCCTGACATACCAACATACAGTAGGTGACAATTGTCATGTGTGATTTAATCGTCTCCTTTACTGTGGACTTAATATCAGTGTTGTTTTCACGTTGACAGACAGCCGGAAATGATCCGTACTGCTTTGTGGAGTTCTATGACCACAGGCATGCTGCTGCCTCATTGGCAGCTATGAATGGAAGGAAAATAATGGGTAAGGTAAGCTATCGTATCTACAGGGTGAGTGGGGACGGGTGGGCTCTGGGTGTGGGAATTTAGTTGGTGTGCCTTTAAAAAATAGTGAGCTGCTACCATTTACATTCCCTTTTAGAGACATTATTATTTGTGTGTTTGTTTGTGTGTGTGTGTGTGTATATATATATATATATATATATATATATATATATATATATATATAAAAAATATTTTTAACCTGAAAAGAGGAAGCAGCTGGGGCAAGTGTGCAAAAATTAGAATCTTGAACATTTACATACAGTTAACTTTCGATAAGTTTGCCTTTATAATCTTAAATTGAGTTTGAGGATTGCACTGATGCCCTTTCGAATAATTTCCTTGTCAAACTTGTTAGTCATAATAAGAAATACCTCCCCCAGTTATGAAATCACTTGACTCCCATCTCATGTGATTAGCCACAGGTAGTTGCAGTTTATTTAGTGTTCAGGAAATAGAGGCCGTATAATTAGACACACGTTCTACTACGTTATTTACACTTATACTGGACAGAAGTGAGCAGCAAAGTCACATATTACAGTAAATAAGAGGCACATTAAGTACTGCTAAGTCAGTCTTTAGACCATCCATCCTTTCTTGGGGACATGACCACATTTTCCTGTAAGTGATGTAAACATACCCCACCTGGCGTCTTCTTTCTCTTCCCCTCTCCACAGGAGGTCAAAGTCAACTGGGCCACGACGCCAACCAGCCAGAAAAAAGACACAAGTAGTAAGTACCTGTATTCGTGGGGATATACACTCAACTGGCAATTTATTAGGTACACGTAGTTAAGCCTAATAAAGCAGTTTGGCAGTAAATCCTTTCTTAATTATTTTAAGCTCAAACTGAACATACATCGGAAAAACTGAATGGAATGAGTGCACATAGCCTCCATATTAGATTGCTTTAACCCTAGTGTCATGTACCAAATAACACGCTGCCAACTGAGCGAATTCTGTCTGTGTGCGCTAATATATTATCAGTTAGTGGTGGTCATTTCAATCTCTTGTCTGGAATGTTGCTTTGCCAAGAAGAATCACCTTTTATTGCTCTCCCACTAACAAACTGATACTGATGAACAAATCCATGGAGGTAGTCATAGTCATAGTCATGGTCTTAGTATTAAATGTAACACATGCCACATTTTAACTGTCACCCCCACCCCCAATAGATCACTTTCATGTCTTCGTTGGAGACCTCAGCCCAGAAATAACTACAGAAGACGTTAAAGCTGCCTTCGGTCCATTTGGCAGGATATCGTAAGTATAAAGCCAAATATTACTGCCAAAGAGTCAGTGCAACTCTCATATGCAAACTTTTTAAAGCAAATATGGCCACTGTTCTCAGGGTTTACTTTCATTAATGTGGTGGATTACTGCCTTGGACTTATTTTAACTTTAATATCTCTGAGTTTTGCCCAAAACACTATATTAGAAGATTTCACTATGGACTTTGGTAAAACTTTATTCAATATTGACAAGTCCTTGTATTGAATAGAATTGAATATACTTTATTTGTCCCACCAAGGGGAAATTTATCTCTTTGACAGCATCAAAAAATAGACAAACAGAAATAAATAAATATTCTATATAATAAAATGTAGCAAAAAAACAAAAAGTGTAAGTCTCCAGAGATGAGGAGGAAGGTTTGTGGGTGAGATGTTTACTGCTGGGACACGACTGATGGCACGAGTTCACAGGCTGCTGCAGTGTTGGCCAACAGCAGGATATACACTGTTATCAACCAATCTATCAATTAATTACCAAAAAGATGACGATATAAAATAACAGGATGGTTCTCTTTGTCCTGCCTCCTTGGACACAATAGTTTGCTCTAGAGATGTGTCATTTTGGTGAAACTGAAATAATTGAGTCATGTGAACGACAGACAATATCAACACTGTCGGTAGTCCATCATTGGATTCATATATTTTTATATAAAGTAGTTGATTAGTTGCAATATGAGAGTTCATAAAGACACGTCCTCCTGCCTTCATGTTGTTTATGTGCTGCATGTTTCTGATGTATTCTCGTTGGTGTGTTTGTTCACAGAGATGCTCGTGTTGTGAAAGATATGGCTACGGGGAAATCTAAAGGCTATGGCTTCGTGTCTTTCTTCAACAAATGGGTGAGTGGACATCATTATGTTCATGCTATAAAACAGAACAGAGGCGTTTTGCCTTGTTATATAATATAACGTTTGGAGTTTATTAAGACTAGACTCCAGCGAGATGCAACAACCAGATTTTTTTTTTTTTTTTTCATGGTTTCAGGATGCAGAGAATGCCATTCAGCAGATGGGCGGTCAGTGGTTAGGTGGCAGACAGATCCGAACCAACTGGGCCACAAGAAAGCCCCCTGCCCCAAAGACCACCTATGAAAGTGTGTTGTTATAAACATCTAGATTCTGTTTGTGAAGAGTTTGGATTCAGGCGTTAACTGTAGCATTGTCTTTGTACTTTCCTCCAGATAACTCCAAGCACCTATCCTTTGATGAAGTAGTGAACCAGTCTAGTCCCAGTAACTGCACTGTGTATTGCGGTGGAGTGAGCACAGGACTGACAGGTAAGGTGTTTTATAAGTCTAATCACAATGACAATGATGCTGACAGTTTCACTCTTAACTACATAATCTGATGTTTTCCTTCAGGGTTAGTCTGGTCTATCAAAACCAACAGCTAATGTGTAATAATTAGTATAATCTGTGCAGCCACAACATATTTCTCTGTGCTGTAGAAATTTTAGAGGTCATTCTAAAACCCTGTGGTGCAAAATTGACCGGCCTGTGATTTTAAAACCACTCAAACCCAGAGCGAGAGAGAGAGCGAGCTATATTCAAGATGCCAGCATGCCACGTTTCTCATACAGCAAATGCTTCCTCATGACACATCAGCCCACATACTTTGATATGTGATGTTCCCGTTCCGTTTGGTTTCCAGAACAACTGATGAGACAGACCTTCTCACCCTTTGGACAAATCATGGAAATCAGAGTTTTCCCAGACAAAGGCTATTCATTTGTGAGGTATGTGGTGCATCATTTAACTTAAGTTAATATATTTTCTCCCTTTTAACAAGCAGTGATTCTTGTCCAGTCCAGCCTGTCTAATAAGTATTATCTCCATCTCACAGTTTGTGAATAGGATAGATGTCCTAGATGTGTTGGTGCGTAAATATCCATGAAATGAGGTTCAGTGTTTCCTTAGTCGTTCTCTCCCTCTGTTTTTGTCCAGGTTTAACTCCCATGAGTCAGCAGCCCATGCCATTGTGTCAGTGAACGGCACTTCAATAGAGGGCCACATAGTCAAATGCTACTGGGGGAAAGAGACCCCAGATATGATGAACCCAATGCAGCAGATGCCTATGCCCCAGGTAAGGACTGGACGTGCTCTTATACGTATCAGTTAGTGCTGCAGTGTGTCATGTATAATCAGAATCACTGATTTACAACCATAACCCTGGAAGTTTTTAAGGTGAAAGATATTTAATAAGAATTTTACCCCCATCATGTAATGTATTTGATACTGAATAGGTGAATGGGACACCAGGCTCAGAGAAAATGTGTTTTGAACATAAACTTAGTATTTTCAGTTCGCAGCAGGCGCAGAAAGTCTTGTCAATACCCACTTAAGTAAGGGTATACTCATCATTTTATTTTATTGTTGCAATATTTATCAAGTACTGTATTTTATTCTGAAACCACTTGTATTTGTCAAACATCTGCTGTCATGAAAGAAAAACAGGATGGAATTTGTCAAAGTGTCAGCTCAGTGAGTCTTTCAGTCATTTTGGCAGGAAACCAGCATCTTCTCAGGCCTAAAAAGTTAATCAATACATTGACGGTGTTTGTGGGGGCTCAGCTGTCATGAACAACACTTAAGCCATATTTGCTATATTGCATCCTACAGCAGAACAAGATGGGCTTCGCTGCAGCTCAGCCCTACGGCCAGTGGGGCCAGTGGTACGGCAACGGGCCCCAGATTAGCCAGTACGTCCCCAACGGGTGGCAGGTTCCCACCTACGGCGTCTACGGCCAGGCTTGGAACCAGCAGGGCTTCAAGTAAGTAGCACGGTGTGCACAGGGCTCCCCTTCACCGCCTCCTTCTACTCCAGCACCACCAGAGTTCCCCATCGACACCGGGGCAGCAAGAGCCAACTCTGGCCACAGGAGGGAGCCATGACCTCCCTCCCCCAACTCCACCTCCCTTCACCAGCCCCTCTTCTTGCTCTTCTTGAGAAGATCGACACATATACATACAGACACACACACACACACACACACACACACAGACAGAACAATCTGAACTTAAATTTGTTGTTAATCATGTTCCCGCACATCCTATTAACTGAAGGGTTTTGATCCAAAATGTTTCTGTCACTTGAATTGTAGCGTGAAAGTGTCAGCTTTTCCAAAAATGATTGTAAGAAGACCTCCTTTAACTAGCTAAAAAAATGCTTTTGCTCATTTCAATGAATATAAAGGTAAATGACAGAAGATTAATGGTAAAATCTCAGAATAAAGTTTAATCCAGGGAGAGTTTACTGATGAAGAATGCCTTTCCCTGTTGTAAGATTGCCCGCTGTGTGTAAGAACTGTGTTCTTAAAGGCTGTTCATTTGTTTTGTATGTCTACATTCATGTCATAGCTTTTTACACATTTTTCTTTCTGATTTCATTGATTTATTTTTACATACACCTGAGGATTTGATCTGTATATGAATGTCAGTAGGACATGTTAAATATCATTTGTAGGTTATCAAATTTTGTTTTTATTTAGACAGCCTATGTGCAGTGATGCTTTGTGCACCCAAAAACAATAAAGGAGAGGCCATATGTTGTTGACAGTGTAACATTCTTGGTGAACAGGTGTATAAATAGGCTCTGTACAAAGGTGTGAGGTAGATGTAAACTGAAAGCAGTATGTGTGAGTTTCGAATGTACAGTAAATGCACAATTCCTAACACGGAGGCGAGGCCTCGCTTGACTTGAAATTTCAAGATAACTTTATCCTGTATAAGCTGTCTATTCTCCACACTGAACTTTAGAGTTTAGCTTTATTACAATATTGACAAAAGCCTTAAAATACTTCATGTGAATTAGGTGAGAACTTACCTTTACTTTGTGGCCAAATATTAAAGTGTTGTAGGAGAAATGAAGATAATCTACACGGTTGTAAACAGTGTGGCTTATCTGTCCACAGGCTGGTCAGTTGTTTTATATTCATGGTTATCAGCGGTTGGGAGGGGGTCGAACGAAATATTTAGCTCTCTGTGCTTAGCCTGTATGCTCTTTGTCTGCTTGTCCACCCATGTTTAATCAAATGACACTTACCTTTGGCTCCTTCGAGGAGCCCTCCACTTTCTGTTTTTTTTTTCCTTTTTTTTTTTTGCTACCTTGATTTTTTGCCCAGCCTGCCTCACCCTCACAACCTCTGATAACTCTGTTTGCCTTCTTGTTCTCATTCTAGCCTGTCCAGATTCTAGTAGCTCTAATATAAACCGTTCCTTTGGCTCCCTTTCGCCTTGTCTCTTCTAACCTGCTGGCATTTTGTCTTTTCTCTCTCTCTCTCTCTCTCTCTCTCTCTCTCTGTACCTCGTTTTTTGCAGTCACTTACCGGCCAGTGCTGGGTGGACTGGCATGAGCGCCATCAGTAACGGTGGGGTTATGGAGCCTACACAGGGATTGAATGGGAGTATGCTAGCCAACCAGCCCGGTATGGGAGCCGCAGGATACCCCACACACTGATAAGTGGGCTGGGTGGGAGATTTGTCAACCATCAGCCTCTTATTGGCTGTACGGTGCCCTGCGGGGCTGTATAACACCGCCTCCATTTGTGGCAGGACTAAGACTTTTACTGGGATGTGGAACCTAATGGGAAGGTTGACGTCTATAGTAGATGTAAATGGGATTTCATGGGGTGGGGTGGGGTGGGGTTAAGGTAACGGGAGCCAGGGAGGAGCAATTTGACCCACAAAGGAATTTACACCCTCTGTGGAAGGCAAGACAGGCCATGAACCAGGGCTCTTACCATTTTTAAGTTAACTGTAAATGAGTATAAAACTGTAAAGGAGAAACTTTTGGATTTTTTTTTTTTTTCGGGTTTTACAAATTGCTTCCATTTTCACAACTTTCCTCTCAGACAGCCACAAAGAGGTTTGTCATTTTTTTTTTTTTTTTTTTAAAGAAACTGTTGAAGTCTGAATCGTGCTAAGTTATGAACCTTAGTTAATGTTTGAGGAATGGAAATCTTTAATTTGTACTCATTTTCTCTTGGATTAAAATCAATTGCAGGGATTGTTGCCACTGCTGTTTCTCTGTAAGGGCAGATAAATATTGCACAGTTTTTCCTCTCTTGTACACGGGCAAATTTGACTACCAAGAGTGTTTCCTTTTTGCATTCCATTTCTCCTTCATATCTTTCAGACAGCCTCAAATCTTTTCGCCACATGTAAATAACCATTCATTCATTCATTTGAAACGATGTAAGTAAAACGCTACTGTTAACTGTGGGTGCTTGCTTTCTCTTTTGTTTTGATAACTCGACAGTTAACTCTAACATTGTACGTAGCAGAGTGGCACTATCACACGTGACACTGGCACAGTGCAACACACAATTCTTCCATGCAGGGATAAGACAGCATTGCCATGCAGTGCATACTTAAAATTTAACACAATTCAAATGTTAAAGGGTGAACATGTTTGACACTTCTGATGTTTTTTAAATATCTATTGAAACGCCAGTATTTTATATAAAAAAAACTGAGTGGATCCAACCTTTACACTTGCTCTTTTTGCCAGAGAGACGGGGAGGCCTACATTGTAACTGTTGCCTTATAGAGCTGGTTTCTTTTAGCTGACAAGATCCTCTTTTTAATTAGGCAGTGCCTACAGACATTTTCAGATCCTTTTTGTTTAGAAAGGTGTTAGCCCTGAGAACTGATGACTCTGCTACTGTAATCAATGTTTTCTTGCTTTGTCCAATTAAAATGCTAATGCACATAAACCACACTGTTTGTTAGTCTTCCTTCTTCTCATGGACTGGTTTCGCTGTGAAGATCTCAGATGCTGACAGAGGGTGTGTAAGTATTGATGTGACAAACGAGTCATTTTCCACATCTGTCCATATTAAATATTAAATGCTATTTTGTGTATCAGATTTAAGGAACTAAACAGGTTTTGAAATTGCATTTTCCTAATTATCCAGATCAAAAAGACAAAACCAAAACTGTTTAACACTGATACATATGTGTAACTTTCTTAAACACGAGTCTAGATCATAACTGTCATAACATTTAACCATTTAAATCTGTTTGATCCCATAATACTGGACATCATTCTACACACACTAGCTAGAACACCTTGGGTATTATATATTATGCTGAGTTTGAAAGATATGTACGTGTGAGTGAGCAGGTAAGAGTGTGTGAGAGATAAAGAGGAAGGAGGACAACGGGTGTGACCTGTGATCTGTAGCGTAAGATAATTTTTAACTGAGCACAAACCCGCCCAGTTCTCAGTACATGCACACTATCCATGCTGACACACCCACACCATTTTATTTACATTTATTTGTTTATTGTGCAGCGCTCTGATGCATTAAACATAAAACAATGTGACAATGCTGTGTTGTACAGTTTGAGGCCAGGACTTCAGAATGAATATATATATATATATATATAGTAATAATGGCTGTCAATGGGGACATTAAAAAAAAAAAAAAAAAAAACACGTGAGCACAGTGCACTCTAAAATGTACTTAACGCCTACTACACAACGAGACAGATAGACCTATATATATATATACAAATAGCATCAGTGATGGCTCCATTCAAGTGTCAGACTTTTTTCCCAGTGGACATTTTGACATGGCAGCAGGAAAAGTGCAGGTGTATTTTTAACATTAATGATGGCTGAGTTCTGCCCAGGGGATTGTGTCAGCGTTGATTGTGCTGCTTCACTGGAATAACTCACCGGACACTTAATGGAACTGAGTCATTGTTCATGACACCTGAGCGTTTCCTTCTATGACAAGTCAGAATGTCTGATGTAAAAGTGATCTGCTGTGAACTGGGGTCACGGAGCTGCAGCACCAGAATGGAATGCTGAAGTAATAATAGTAATTACCCTTCATGCTGTGACAAGCTGGTGTCTGCGGTGGAAATGCTGGTGGGGTTAGAACTTAATATTCTTATCAAGGCAGGACACTCACAGTGTCCACTTTATTTGGACTATCAGCAAAAAAAAAAAAAAAAAAAAAATACTCAGCAATCAGATGTTTAGATTTTTGTCTGAAAAGGAAAATAATGTAACTTAAAAAAAAAAAAAAACAGAGTTAAACATAAAAATGGCAAATCTAATTCAATTAATTACTGTGAGGTTTCAGGTACTAATAATGAGGATTTCCCTATCGAACATGATTGAGTGAAGAAAGTTTAAACTTTTACAAAGCTGACCTAGGTGCAGCATTAGTTAAAAGTAATTTTTTTTTTTTACATTTTCAGTGAACTGTAGTATGAGATAAAGTACATCAACATATATCCTTTAAAGTCAGGCAAACAGAGGGGCACCTAAATATAAACTGTGACCCCTGTTTTCGATTGACACGTGAGATGTTTTCTGATATTTTTGGATTGACTGGAAAATTTCCTGGTGAAACTTACAGTGGTTAGGATGCAGGGTCCCATACGCACTGTGTGAGCTGTGACTGTCCATTTGTGCACTAGATGGCGCTCTCATCCCATGTTTCCTGCCTCGTGCTGTGGCGCAGGTGGCTGGCTCTGGTGTTATTTAGCAGCATCACTCACAACATCAGTCAGTCTGTCAGGATGTTAAATGACTGTCTGTCACATATATAGACGAGCGTGGGAGTGTGTGTGTGTGTGCGTGAGAGAGAGAGGTCGTTAATTCACACACATTGAACTTTTATATTCTGGCCTGTCAGTCTAAAATATCATTTGCCTTTTTAAAACTCGTCTCACATTCCCACTAAGTCTTTCAGCATAAATACATATTGAATATAGTATATATACAGTGTATATATAGTGTATATACACTGTATGTGTGTGTGCCAGCTCTCCTCAGTCAGAGTTATTGGATCTTGGACAGCCATACAGTCTGGCTGGCTGAAATAACAGGCAGCAAGAGCTGACAGGCTGATAAATGGTTTGTCTCTTCACAGCTGTTCAGCCAAGACCTGACTGGGCTTTAATGGATGGACAGACACACACACACACACACACACACAGAGTGAGAGAGAGAGAGAGAGAGAAAGAGAGAGAGAGATGTCAAGAGATGAGTTAGTGAACAGACTGAGCAGCTGGAATCAGTCAAAGCAGTCCTACTCGCTTTGTCCTTTCTGTCCGCCCTGTTTCCTCTCTCGTCATCTTCTCCTTCCGGTTTTTGTGCTTTAAGCAACGTTTTTACTCTGAATCATTGAACTGCAGTGGTTAAAAACTCAGCCTTACTCAGCAGAAAATAAACTGTTGACTTTGTAATTTTCTTTCAAAGAAAAAAAGCGTTATTATGCTGTTAACAATGTCTATTTTTTAAAGCTATTTTGTGCCTCCATCAGACAGTCACAGTGACATGCAGTAAACAGTCCAACTGGTCAGAGGTCAGATCAGCAAACAGCTGCTCATTGTGTTATGTACTTCAACCATTCAACCATAGACCCACCCACATGTAGTCAGTTTAATATTTTGAGATTTATATTTTCAAAATGAATACCCACTCTCTGTGACTCAGACTGGTTCACCTTCACACTGCATGACTTTTTAACTTTCCTTTGTTTTGTTAATTCTTTTCTTTGTTTTTTTATCACATCATGCTGTTTATAGTTCTATACTAATAAATATACATGTTTGAGTCAAGCTTAAACACCGATTCAGGCTGTTCAGGTATCCAACACTTAACGCCTTCTGCTTTGTGACTATGTCTAGTAACAGCTGGTTCCAGAGAACAATAACAGATGATTAAGATGAAGACACAAGTTAACAATAGCTAATTCTTCCTCTCAAAAACACAAAAAATTATGATCAAGTAATTCTCAATTCAACAAACTGAGGAGTTTGTAGCTGCTTTACTTGGTCTATATCCACCAGTAGCTTATGGTGGCTAATGTTAGCATAGATTTAAATAGGCTATTATTATATAATATTATATAATATTACTGTATAACTGATAGTACTCAATTAGTTTACTGACTCTGCTATTATGGTAGCTTGGCATTTCAAAATGCAACACGTATTGTTATCCATTAATGTTAAATGTAGATACAGAACAGAGCTACAGAGCTGTGACCAAAGTTCACACCAGCCTATATTCATGTTTCACATTTTATCATAAAGATTGTTGCAAGAAAAACAATTGTTTAATTTCTTGTTATCCTGATTCAAAAAGTCTGTGAGGCACAGACATTAATATAAAAGTAGTCATTTGGAATAATAGGAAAGTGTTGCAGATAAAACACAAAAAGCAGAGGCAGGTATAATGTGATATTATTGCTTCTTGCTCTTAGTTCAATAGATCATGTTAAAGTAAAGGCTAACTAAGCTCTTTAGTTATACAAACCACTTTGGTCCAAGTATATTCAAAGAAGACTGAACCAATTAAGCATCTTTGTTAGTTATATAGATGTGAGGGAGGGAGGCTGCATAAGACAGGGGCTACTGATGAAACAGTCCTGTCTGTGTTTCTGGTGACTTCAGCTTCCTTTGGATCAAACTGCAAGAACACGAATGTTTGTATTTCAGGTAGTTAACCCAGCATTGTGTGCTGAAGCAGCAACATCTGATGCAAACGTTGAGGGCTTGAAGGACACAAGGTGCCCTGTGAATTGTTTGAGTGAACAGCTTCTGTGTGTGTTTGTCTGTGTTTCCATGCAAGTGACAGCTTGTGGCGGTGGCTGACAGCAAATAAACATGTTCCAGTAATTAACCTTGACAGGCCCAATGTGGTGCCAACAGCAGAAAACCTGCTAATGACACAATTAATCCATAATTAAGGCATTCTGTCACACCACACTCACACACATACTCAGTCAGTGAACCCTGTGTGTGTGTGTGTGTGTGTGTGTGTTTGTTGGCAGGATTGGTGCACGTCTGCCGGGGCAAATACAATATACGCTGCCATAACAACAGAAAAGAAACAGGATGATAATACTCTTCACAAAAAAAATCTTCATAAAAATAACACATGTTCCTATTGCTGTTCAACGTGTCTACATGTAACCAGAGTGGCAATTAAAGGTGTAGATAGCTGTGTATATGTGGTAGAAAGTGTAGCTTATCCAGGGCAGACTGGTTTGTTGCTCCGTTTGAGGCAACAGGTTACAGCAAGTCTTATGGGTAAGCTCTATTGAAACAGGAAAGGAGAAGCTGCAGATATTTTTAAAAACAACCTTTTCTTGTACTTAATTTCTTTTGTCTCTCTGGCCCCATTTTCTACTGTTTAGGTCCCCAGACTGAATGTGACACGTCTAACTGGTGCAGCTGTGCAGTTCCTCTGCTGCGAGAACAGATCCCAGAGAAAGGAAAACTGTGAACACTGGTTATGTCATAAAAAAAAAAAAAAAAAAACTCCTGTTACAAATGCGAACATCTGTCATGTTAGCATCATGTCTTGTTTTATCACACTGACAAAATAGTAATGATATTAACATACGAATCAACAATCACTGATTGTGTTGTATTACATACTTTGTAAACATTGTCAGGATTAAAAGTTTATGTGTTTGGTGATATTAGATCCAGCAAATCTGCCCTGGTTTAGTTTTGTACTGAATTTATGTTCCTGTTTAACATTCCAGCAAAATCTATTCAGCAGCACACCCTGAGGACATTTGTAAGTGTTATGCAATACATGAAATATAAATATTAAAGATTTACTTCTGTGTTAGTGTTTCTAGCTTTAAATAAAGTAATACATGCTTCCAAAAAATTCTACCTGTTCCAGTTTAATGTAGCAAACTGAATCAGCTTCATCTCTGAACAGATGTAATGAGTTTGCAAGTGGAATTAAAGGCCAGATATGTCCTGCTGCATTAATCAGAACAATAAAAAATGAGATTACATAAAAATAGAGATGGCCTATCTGCGTATGTTGAGCATTAGAATCAGTGTGTATGTGTGTGTGTGTGTGTGTGCTGACAAAACTCTGTTTGCTACATTATGTACTTATAGTTCATTTACTGCTGCACAGATGTCAAATGTAGTTTGTACCAAAACAACATTCACAGTGTCCTTAAATAATCTCTTCTCATGCATGGTGACATCACCATGACATCATCAGGCCCCGCTCAGACGCACCACTCTGCCTTTTTTTTTCTGCTGCATTTTTTTTTAGAATTTGTTGTCGGCCACCACTGAGTTCTTTACCTACATGTGATTTAGTTGTGATGTAAACCGACAGATCTGTACATCACCATTTGTTACAATGATTTAATATGCCACAGACAGACAGTAGACACCGACTGATTGAGGAGCTTCACCTGGATGGTGATTGGTCCAAAGCTTACTGCGTCATGAGCAACGTAAAGTTTGACCTTTGTGTACTTAGCTGTGTCTTGCAGCTGATCAAGCGATGAAACTTAAAATGAAAGTTGTAAGTGAGCAGATATTTTTTAATTTGCCCCCTAGCTTGCTGAGTTTCTCTTCATATCATCATAACTGCAGTTGGTAAAGTCATATAGCTCCAGGTATCCTTTAGTTTCCCCTCTATGATTACTGTTTCCAGGCCAAGTTCACCTCTCAAGTCATCTGATTGGACAATGAGAGGTAGATGAAAAAACACAAATGATGCCAGACGTTTTTCTGCTCTGATATTTCCAAAGTTGAGGTGTTCAGACCACTCCTGCTCTTAGCAGCTGAAACGCCCAAGGCACATTAGTGGTCTGCAAAATGCTTACTGTTGGTAGAAAACTACTCATTGCAAAAAACTGCATTCTGCCTTAAAGCTTCTCCAGAGCCACAAAGGAGACACATTATACCATTGTTTGTGTCAATCAGCTGTGATGCATCCATGTAGATTAATTTCACAGTTTTGGTTGAAAAATAGAAAAAGTGAATTGTGATTATGCAGTTTGGGTGACGTGACCCTTTAAATCCAGACTCATGAAACTGGGCCAGCAGCATTAGTGATGCAGGTGTCTCTGCAGGTCTTTGCAGACTGTCAGGTCTGTTGAGTAACATGAGGAGGAACATTCGTCATATCACACTGGCTGATATCCCATTTTCATAAAACATCAACATTGCTCTAATATTCAGGTGACCTGTTAAGTCGGTCCAACTTTTTCTGACGTTACAAAAACAAAAAAAATTATTTTTTACTGTGCCAAGTGTAGTTCAGATTTCTGCCACCCTGGTTACAACTCTGACAGCTTTATTATGTACTTTGTGTACAGCTTCAGCAGCGAGTCAGATTCCTGGCATGTGTAAATAGACTTACAGGTGATTTTGTGGCTGTCAGGGTGTTTGTTAGGCAGTCGTGACTGATTTATAGGCAGCACGTCAAACACAGCCTGAATAATCCATCAGGCAAATACAGATGAAACTGTGGTGCACAGTCACTCCAACTGCAACTGCTTCCAGTCTAAACACACGCATGCACGTAGACACCATTATACCCTCACCTGCAGAGAAAACACCACGAACAGGTCGGGACAGTTGTGTGTTTAAAATCTGGTCATACTGTGTGTGTGGGTGTGTGTGTGTGTAGATATGGTTCTGTTTGTGTTTGTGTCTGTGTGAGCGCTTGTGTTTGTACACGTGTGTGTGAACTCTTCACCCACATGCTTGTGTTTGTGTGTCTGTCAGGGTGTGTCAGGCTCAGTGGTGACAGGTGAGTGTCACCTCATCATTCAAGCTGTCGGTGCTGCAGACGGGCAGGAGGAGACGAGACGCTGATGAAGGATGCTGGTTGGCTGAGGCTCAGCTTCCTGTGCGCTCACAGTTTAGTGGGAGTCTTGGAGAAGTCGTATGTAGGACAAAGGCAGCCTGCGGCTAACTCCCCCCATTACCACTGTCTGTAATGCTCCAGATGAAAAAAAAAAAAATCCTCCATCTGACTTGACTCATCGCTCATCACCAGCACAGAGAGAGAGAAAGCTGCATCGATCAAAGACTAGATGTCATATCCCCCTCTTCTTACTTAAAATCATCCAGAAAACCAGAGTGAGAGCTGTATGTATGTATGTGTGTGTGAGAGCGAGGGTGTGTGTGTGTATGTGTGAGTGTTGGATGGTAGAGCAGCTTGCCAAACTCCTCGATTTGAAGCGTGTGTTTATGTACTTTGTCACTTAGGAAAATGAGATGTGTAAATCCAAATGTCAGCAAAGGAGAGGAGATTTCTGACGGCGCCGAGCATCATGTTCCAGATTTGTTCTCCTTCTTCTCTTCACTTTTGGCCCGCTGGACGTTCTGCTGACAGCTTCATGGCTGACACAGGGAGGAGAGAAGATCTAAGCGCTAATAGAAAGAAAAGGGAAGAAGAAGAAAAATGATGGTGGATGATGTTTCTTGATTGTACGCACACACGCGCACACACATGCACACGCGCGTGCACACACACACACACACACACACTTGTTTTCTTGCCTTTGTGGGGACATTTCATTGACTTCCATTCATTTCCTGGAGACTTTCCTGGAAACCCTAGAGATCCCATTTGTTGGTACCACTTGTCTAACCTTTATCTAAACCTGGCCCTAACCTTAACCAAACCTTAAGTCATGTCTTCACCTTAATTAAGACCAGGTTTTTGTCCACGCAAGGGAGACAGGTCCCCACAATGTAGGAAAAACCAGGTACATACACACACACACACACACACACACAAACTGGGACAATATAACAGCCAAGGTCAATACTGTGTGTCCGAGTGTCTGTTTGACAGCTTGTGCTTACCTCTTGTAGATGGTGTGTTTGTGTGTGTGATGCTTGAGTGTAAATTGAGTTGAGGCCTCTGCAGTTTTCGTGTAACAGTAATGGAGTATAGAATATGTATGTGGATTGTGTGTGTGTGCGCACGCGCGCACGTGTGCATGCTTGTCACCAGTGTTCAGTGGTTCTGCCATTCAGCAGTACATACACAGAGTTGACAGCTCCTGCTTAAATGTGTCACTCGACATTACCCATAAAGCACCACCGGAGAGAATGAGAGGGGGAGAGAGGTGAGTGGAGCAGAGAGGATGGGCTGGTAGATGTGTGTGTATATGTGTGTGTTTGTACGTGTGTGTCAGTGGCACAGAAACAAAAATTCAGTGATAATGTTTTGTGTTTTCTTTTCTTTTTACTTATCTGTATGTCTGTATCTCAGCCATTATCCAGATTCCAGATTCAAATCTGAATCATTTCCTCTGTTGCTTCTCAAAGTTAAGGCTGGAGTTACCCAAGACTCCTGACAGAGTTCCTGAACCCCTTTATCAAAATAAGAAACAGTTACTTTCATGTTTCTCAGACATATGCAGTCTTAAAGAATACTGTGTGTGAATACTTTAGGTGTCAAACATTATTTGCATAGAATTACTGTCTATCCTGCATTGGCAGTGATTCCCACAGTAGATTTCTGAATAAACTGAATGCAGGCCAGGAATTCCAAAGTATAATATAATATTGTCATAATGATGTTCATTATCACTCCTATCACTGCTGCTTGATGTGATATGGTGACTGGAAGGTCTCCCAAAGCCTGAATGGACATGAAACTTCTGAATTACAAGCGATGAAAAACTATGTTCTATACTTTGGTCTTTGATAAAAAGTGAAAGGTATAAGCCTTAAGGAAGTAAGAATCCCAGGGTGCATTGTTGTAAAAAGCATCTATGAGAAGAACGTCACTAAACTTAACGTTATTTTACATTCAGTTTCTACGACAAATGAAAGAAGATACAGTGTGCACTGTTCATAAGACTGACCTGATGAATCATGCGGGTGACACTTGATACATGCTCCTGTCAATGTTTTCATGCTATTCTGACAATCTGCAGGTAGTGCGTAGTGCAGTCGTTAGCACTATTGCTTCACGGCAAGAAGGTTGTGGGTCTGGACGTGTCGGCTGGCTTGAACATTTCTGTGTAAATTCTGCATGTTCAGTCCAACGACATGTAGGGTGAGTTAACAGACGACTCCAAATTGCCTGTAGATGTGTATATAAGGGTAAATGGTTGTTTGCTTCTTTGTTCGTCCCATATCACACTGTTGATCTGCCCAGGATGAACCCTTCCAGTTGATGTCAACTGGGATTGGCTCCAGTCTTCCTGTAACCCTTAAAAGATAATTAGTAATATAGCTAGTTGATGAATGGATGGATGGATGATGTAAAACTATCATTACAGTATGTAAGAGACACCAGTGTTTCTGTGTTTAAGAACATAAAGTGTAAGTAGTAAATAAAAATAAAAACTGATGAAAAATAGCCTGATATGTATAAAAAGCAGTTTAAAGTCTAAATAAAAGTTAAGGTGGGCAGAACATATTTGTTGGGAGTGTTACTGCCTGAGGAAACTGTTGAGCAGCCTGGTGGTAATAGATCTGCCCATAGCCCTTTCACAATGGTCAAACCTGCATGACCATGAATATTTCATCAGATAGATTTCACAAAATTGGAATGACTGTATCTGCTAGCAGTGAGGTTTGTTGATATCCTTAGAGAAAAAGATAACTTTAGTGGTTTTTGCTTTGGCTGCTTCTTCTTCTTCTTAGCTGCTGTTCCTACAGCCGCCATTGTTGCACACATTCACGCAGCTAAATGCAGTGTTAAGAATGACAGAAAATGCTAATATACTCAGCAATTTTCTTGGTTGTACGGTATTTATACTAATTAGTCAAAATTAATACAATGATTATTATTTGCTATTGTTAACTGCGATAAATGAAATCCCCATAATAAATATTTGTTTAATTGTTTTATATTTACCCAATGTTCACTGGTTACTAACTACTGAAGGTAAAAAAAAAAAAAAAAAGCTTTCTTTCCTGCTCTGTTTATGCTTGTTATGTTAAACTGACACATACAGTAGGTGTTTGGCTGTGTAAAGCAGTCAGATCAAGATGGATTATGGGAGTTAAGGGCCACATGTCAAAACACGTCTTTCAGTCTGCCCTGGGGCGCCATAACAACAACCCCCATCCCACGAAAATCCATTTACCCCCATTCTTCTCATGTCACTCAGTCCCTATCCGAGGGCACAATCAACTCTCTCAGCTCCATTTCCTGCCAATGTGCACACTGACATGACACACGTATGCTCACTCAAGGTAATATCAGTTACTGGCGGTACCTCCATACATGCACAAACTAGTATGAGGTGTAACAATGTTATTTGTTTTTGTGTGTGTGTGTTTGTGTGTATGTCAGTCAGCTGGATGACAGCAGTTCTCTGTTCAGTGAATCAGTTAAGATAATCTTCATTGTCAGTGTGTCGAAGTGTACTATGTTTGGAGACATAACTGATTTTATGAGCACATGTGTGGGTTTTATGTGTGAGACGCAGCCATTTCTGAGATGAATTAGAGGTATTATACCTTTTTTATATATAGGTTTGTGTACAAAGTGCTTCTATCTAATTTTGATGCGCTACACCTGAGACCATACTGTGTCTGATGTTGTGCTCATTTCTTCAAGTTCAAGTTGTTGCCACATGTTCATACAGTCTAATATTCCACATTATATATCCTCTGACTGCCTTGTGACATTCAAATGGTAAATAGTAAATGCAATGTATTTGCATAGTGTTTTTATAGTCTTTGTGACCAATCGGAGTGCTTTAAACCACAGGTCGCATTCATCCATTTACACACACACTCACACAACACTTCTGTATTTTGCACTTCATTCACACAGTGATAGAACGGCCATTGGGGCAATATGAGGTTCAGTATCTTTCAGCCACAGCTGACCCACATTCAATCAGCCTTTGTACTGTATGTTCATAATAGATCAAAGCAAAAACTACAGGAGTGTTAATATACAGCCATCAGACACAATGCTTGTATGTAATGAAGTTAAGAAGCAATGACATATTGCCTTATATTCTCTTTGAAATTTCATACTAACCTTGTGCAAATGTTTGAATGTAATCCCACCTGTAGTGAAATCAGACAGACCTGCATCACCTCCATACAGTAGTGTGTATACTCAGTTTTATGCACTGATGTACGCAGCACGTGCACTTCGGCAGGCACATAGAGGCCAGGGTAGAGAAGTGGATTTGTGGCAGTCGTTTCTTCGTCAAAGTCTCACTTTTTGTCTTTACTGTTCTCGCTCCACTTTACCCCCCCAGGCAAAAACACTGCAGATGCCACCAGACACCAGATTTCCTGCACTCCAGGGGAAGGATGAGAATGATTTGCATATTCTTTTTACTCAGCTGAACTTCTGTTTTGGTTTTGCAGGAGTCATTAGAGGAATCAGTATTCTACCCAAGGCTGCTGGTTCTCATAAGGGCCCAGTGAGAAGTTTTGATCCCTGATCACATAAATCACAGACAGGTGCTGTAAAACCCAGTGTAGTGGAAATATGTTGTATATGAGTAAAATGGTTTTTACCTATGTTCAGCTAAAAGAGTGAAATGAGTCAACTGATGATGGTCAATGGGCAAAAACATGTCACTAACACAGCACAGGGTTAATAGATCAACTCTCAGTTGGACCAGCCATATTAAAAATATATGCATTAATAGCTCACGGAGGCCTGTTGGATAAAATGGTAGATATTATGTTTCTATCTTGTATCCTGTCCTTGTTTTCACAGAGAAAAAAGTGACACGCTGAGATGCAGTATTTCAGCTTCTGTCATTGCAGTCTCAGACAGAGAGGAAAGCGAGGGTTAGCTGAAGGAGATAAAAGTGATGGATGGCATGTTAAGTGGATATTTTACTTCAGTGTAACTGTCGTGACAGGGAGGATTATGATGTGACACGGCTGCTTGGTGGGCCTAAAGCGACTGATTGACACATGACGCATGGGAAGTCAGATAAGTCAATCACTGAGTGAAACAACATGTGTCTGACATAGTCGGCTATGAATTTTACATGAACCTGCTTCTGTAATGCTGCGTTTGCCCAGCGGTGTCTTGGTAGGTAGTGGATGGAGCACAGTTTGGATACAAGGTCTCATTTAAATGTAATTGACCCTGACCCCTCTTCTCCCATTGTCTGAACGTGATTGGTAATTGGTTTGTTATTGATAAAGAAGAATGCAGTGAAGAGTTGAAGAGCAACACTGTATCATGTAACAAACTGACCAGGCTGAAGTGGCCTCATTAAGTGTGTATTTGCAGTTACTTATTTAAAATGAAGAGTAAACTTTAATTATGAGCCACTGGATTAACATTGTTGACATTTTCACATGAATAGATTACAGCTGTGATTGTGAAAACTCAATGAATAATCAGGATGATAGAAAAAAATCATGAATAAAGGTTAAATAGATAAATAAGTAAATATTCTGATGAATAAAGAAAAGAATATACAATATACAAAAAGTGAGGAGTAAATCACTAAATTAACAAATACTTCTATTTTTTGTATTAATTCTGTATTAATGACCAACATTTATACATTCAAGCCATGCAGTTATACCTTTTGTTAACTTTATCTAATTCATCTATATGAGGTCATCTTTCATTCTCCATATTCAAACAAACCTTCATCAAAACCAGTATCATGTGTACGCGTGTGTGTGTGTGTGTGTGTGTGTTCTATCAGCACAGAAACAACAGATATCTCAGGTTGTTTGTATGTTATGATGTTGGTCTCATCTCTGGCATTCCATGTTTGGGTGTAAAGTGCAGTCAAGTGTTTGATCTCATCTGACCTAGACACGACACAACACCACCCTCAACACACACATATGTATAGTCACAGGCCACCTGAGGTAAGATCTGATGAGACATGGCTGCCAAAGACAACAGACTTGATGTTTCTTGGGTGGTATCTGAAGTCTACGTGTGGTCTCTCACATTCTCACAGTTTCACTTTAACTCCTACTCACACTCAGACTACTTGTGTGCCATGTGTACTCACTCCCTTTTCTCTCCCGGTTTCCTCTTTCCCCCCTTCTTGCTTCTCCAAAGCTCATTTCTTCATCCTCCTCATTCTCCATCCCTCCCTCCCTCCTCCTCTTCATCTCTGCCTGCCGTTAATGTGGGAGTGATTGAGGAGGGCTGTATGAGCAGGCTGACAGAGCTCATCTCTGGCCCATGATGCATGGCTTCCCTGGGCCTCCCCGCTGCCCCATTACACCCTGATTAATTGGCCCTGCTTAAGTCAATAACTCATCCGTTAAAAAACAAAAAGCTCCAGTGGAGAGGAGGAGGAGGAGGAGGAGGAGAGGCAGTGAAGGACACAAGAGGAGCAGGCATGCGAGAGGGAGAGAAAGAGGGAGAAGGAAGAAAGACAATGGAGTAGATAAATGTAGTGGCTGAAAATGCTTTATCTGCACTTATACTGAAGCCTTTAATATAGATGAGTAAGGTTTTTTTTTTTTTTTTTTTACCTGTCATTATATCACAAATGAATCTTTTCTCATGTTAAGGTCATGCTCCACTTTAAATCCATTTTTCAGTATCAAACGATGGATTTGATTCAAAGTGTCAAAGCGTCTGTTTCAACCTCCATATTTCATCTGCTGTATTGATTCTACCGTGTGTCCTGTGCGATTTCCAGCCTCAACAGAAGGCATGCCATCCTGTCAACCGCTGTAACTCATCAGTGTGGGCGACAAATTCAATCCTCTCTTCAAGGGGGCTCAAATTTGTCTCAAGTTTCCTCTGAGATCATGAGTATGATTATGTTTCTGTTGATGGAAACAGTCCTGCAGCTGCTCATGATGTCAGCTGGATCACAATTTAACATCCGCAAAACCAAATACTACCTGAATCGTAAATGACTGAATATAATGTCTAAGTTTATATTTTGGTAATTCATTAATTCACATAATCGTGTCACTTCAGATGATATATCATATTTGTAGCATGTACCTTTTCTGTGAATGGTACATATGGGGCTGAGTATCCTGGATGCACATCAAAGCGCAGTCAAAGTACATCAGTCAGCTTGTCTGCCTCTGGATGGCTGCACTACGTTTCGCCTGACAGACGCAGTCTGTCTCAAGCTCAAAATCTACATCCAGAAATGTGTTGTTCAACATTCACAAACATTCATTCAGAACACGGTGAAGGTATATTAAAGCTGAGAGGCAACCCAGTACCTCCTTAACTAATAATTTAAAGTCCACGGTTTGTTAAAGACTCATCTCCGTTTCTTAACTAAAGAGCCACAGAGAATTTTTTTGACAGCTTTCAACCATGATAGTCATCATCATCAGACAGGCTCCTTGTCTACTTCTTGAGTTACAGACCCTGAATTTATAAAAGGAGCAGAGTTGTGTATGATTTTCATGCTGATTTTTGTCTCTATGTATCCAAATGTAGCTTTTCCCCATTTCTCACAGTTTATAGTAAATAAGTTTTTCTTCAGTTTGGATTCTATGATGAACTGATTGCACATCTCTTAATGTTAATCTCTAATAAAGTTAAATCTGATTTCTATTTGTGCACATGTTAACATATTGCTATGCTATTATCCTTTATGTTACTAATCCTAGCCCAGGCAGCAGAAGATACACAGCCTATGTTCACATACTAACTATGTGATGGGGAAAAAATGGCATGTTAGTTTAATAACAAACTGGGACTTTAAATAAGTTAATTCCAGGGACCTGGTAATGTGCAGATCATGTCACTGCAATGACAAGTCATTATTGTCACAGTTCAGTGGTTTGTGGATCCTGCAGACACATATGAAGGCAGGTATGTCTACTGAGGGCACTTCTAATGACAACAGAGTGTCCAGAACTTACAGACTGAATCAGTGGGAACCTGCTTAGTTGTGTCTACAACCAGGAACTAAAAATTCCAGTGACTGAAAGACAGTGAAACAGAGGTGAAACAATCTGGTAGGTCAGGCAATCACTAAGGTGGGAAAACACACAAGAAGGACACATTGAAACAACAATATCTGCAATCAAAAGCTTTCTTATTTTGCTTAAGTGTCCAAATTTCCAGTGTGACTTTTATATACAATATATTCCAATAAAAACTGTCCCATTCGCCAATGTTAGTCTGATTCATAAGAGTCCAAAGTATCTAACTATCGTGCCTGAGATTCTTTCAGTGGGTGTAACAGTAACAAGTCAGCCTTGCACGTCATTGTCAATGACACACTGAATACATAATACTATTATAGAAAAGAGTCTGGATGATTATACAATACATATATATGCATAGTTAGAAAACCAGGGGTTAGAAAGCAGGGCTACTGTTCTGCTGTTGTCTGTACTGTTGTCATTTCTGCTTGATTTAACCTTATTTACTAGACACACACACACACACACACACACACACACACACACACACACACACACACACACACACACACACACACACACACACCCTCCTCATCCAGCTGCAGACTATAGATCATAGCCCTGGAAAGCAGATTACACCTAATCACCACAGACACTTAGATCATAGTTCTGATCAAATAACAGCTCAGTTGTAATGTCACACACACACACACACACACACACAGATATCCACTTGCTGAGCGATGGATCTGAGCACAGAGCCTCTGTTATCTTTGTTATGGTTTGGAGAGCTGACATATTTGACAGCAGTGAATGTAAGTAGCGGTGTTATGACATGTCTGAGCGACCATGAAAAAGGCCAAATACTGTAGGCCCAGGCCCGGGCCGCTCTTCACACTGGCCCTGACACAGAGGAGATAAGAGAGAATAAACACAATGAACTGCACTGATCTCCTCCATTGTCTGTGCACTGAAGGGGCTTTTGTTTGGGGACATCTCTGGATTCATTGGATGTTAAGTGTATATGTGTGTGTGTGTCTGCATATGTGAGAGACAAAAACAGACAAAGACCCTGAAAAAAGAAGGAATAGAGGGAAAGAGGAAGATTGAACAAGTTAGTTGGTCATCTTTCCATCTTCTCGTGAGTAATCATCACCATCTTTTAATCTTCACCCTCCAACAGATAACACAGACAGCCTGGCTCCTTCCTGCTCAGCACGCAGATATGGCCTATATCACACGCTCACTCTCTCTCTCTCTCTCTCTCTCTCTCTCTCTCTCTCACACACACACACACACACACACACACACACACACATACAGACACACACACACAGGCAGAGGCAGAGCAGAGCTGTCACACCACACATATGAGCCTCACTTGGCCTCTGAGGAAACACGGCCTAGCTCCCAGTCATAAATAATAATGGGATTGGCTACATGACATGTTGAGTGATGGGGCCCCTCTCAGAACTCATTTACATGGCTTTGTGTAGCAATCATCGGCCCCCTAATGTAGCGCTAAGCAAATGAGCCTTTTGGAATATTGTGCAATTTATCGTGAGTCAACTGGCACCAGGCGGGTGCTCTATAAATCATGCTTGAACACATGCCCCCAATGACAGCTAAATCAACATGGAGTAATTGCTTTGAAATGTGGAGGAAGCGAGCAGGCAGGCTGGACAAAGTGGTCAGGGTAGTGTGTGTGTGTGTGGGGGGGGGTTGTGTTGCTAACCTCAGTGTGACTCTGAAATGTAACATACAGATGTTTTTGGAGAATTGTAGAGACCTCGGGGTTGAATGAGTAGGTTAAGGCCCGACGGCAGGTTTAACCAATTTGAATGGAAAGCTCCCTGACTGACCAGCAGAGGGAGTGACAGATGACTTGAGTACACTTACCATACATGGACACACACACACACACACACACACACACACACACATGCACTAGCAAGAAGCTAGTAGCTAGTTGTGGATTATTCAGTGAATGGCTGTCAGCTGCTGTGAATGACTAACTGAATTGGATATGTGTGTGGAGTTGGGCTGTTTGAAGCTATCAGCACCTATTGGTGGTGTGTGTGTTTGTGTGTGAGTGTGTGTGTGTGTGAGTGTGTATGTGTGTGAGAGAGTGAGAGAGCAAACACAATCCTGTCCATCAGTGTCCATTACCCTGACAGGAAGTGAGATTAATGACCACAGGGTCAAAGAGAGGCACACAACCACACCCTATGTGAAAACACACACACACACACACACACACACATTCACACACAAAAAAACTGCATGTGGTAAAAACACAATGACAAAAAAGATAAAAACTCAAAATGAAACTAAATTCACTGCATTTTATGGTCAGTGAATGCTGAGCACAGCGCCCGCTGCTGAAACACTGTGTTTTTATTTTGTGATGAATTGAAAGAAAAGACTTAGTTTCAAAACATAGTTTCATTTTTCTTTTTATTTCCCCAGGTTCTATTTTACATGCAGCTTTAATAATTAAAGCTGCTTTGCTGAAGCAGAGCAAGCTGAGATCTGAATGACTAAAAATTGTTATGTGTGAAAGTTGTTATGGCCAACGTGTTAGTAAATGTGTTAGCAATAATTGCTTATTACTCATTCAGCTGACATGGAACAACACTAGAATTCAGTAGCGTTGTTTTTCTGTTCAGCTGAAGACTGTAAGTCTGTTCACTCATGTCTCTTTCAAATACCTTTTAGCCATAAATACCCCACTATGTAGCGCACCTGTCACTGACTGTTTTTTTGTCTGCCATTTCAGTGACTAACTTTTTTTTTCTTCTTAAAAGTTACCTGTTGTTGGTGGAAACTATGTTGCCAGAAAACCAAAACAAAGAGGCTCAACTAGTCAAAAAAGTCCAAAGTTGAAGAAATCAGCAACCCAATTCTTTGTCACATTAAGATATTATTTGATCAATTACTATAAATATACTATAAAATATAGATTGTTGTAGCTTTGAGTTTGTTTTAAACTTGTTCATTTAGGAGAAACAGAGATAGCTCTATCGAACAAGTGAGTTAAGGTATAAACATGTCAAGTCATTGTATACGCCATATTTGTCACAGCTGATGTACAACAACTTGGATCAAAGACGGTCATTTAGAACAAAACACCCCCAAACACCACATCCCAGTTATTAGCGACGCACACCGCTCAGCGATCTTAATTCCATTTGCATAATGAGCCAGAGTTGATAAGCCACTCATCAGAGCTAATGGAGTAGATTTCATTAATTAAAACATCTCATTCCCACTGCTGCCTTCATTACGACGCCAGATGGTTGTCATTACACCGCTGTTTGTCAGTCAAAGACTTGACACTGCGCCATAAAGGGTTAGTTAATATTACTAATAGAGCAGGGGAAGTACATGTGTGAATTAGTTTTTGGACACATTTCCCCTGCAGCAAAGTGAGATTAGATCCGATGTGAAGTTTGCAAGATGTCCTGGTGGCTCAGACCACCCCCAGACCCACTCCCCCTCATTGTGATAGTGATACAGTGCGCTGGTATGCATCTTTAACATAAGACTATCCTGTTCATATTCGCATGTGTATCTGATGCTTAACAGTCTAATTTATTTGGACGTCATTCTGATCAATTCTTTGTATGTTGACGCTCTAAGATCATTATTAACCCATTTAGACATATTAGATATATACGGCAGAAAATGCAGTGTTTTAAGGTTAGATTAGACTTTATTAACCATTAAAAAGAGCAGTATGACATATGTCATCACACTGTCTGCTAAGAAAGTAGTGAGTAAGTTACTTGAACTGGATGTGATATCAAAACACTGAAACTAAAATATTAATCATCAGCGTAATACTGCTTTTATGCATAAAAAAACAATAACAAAAGGTCGTACTGACTTAAATCACTGGACTTTCACATCAAGAATAGATGAGTTTGTTGTCGCTGTGAACTCTGAGCTTCATCTGAGATGATTTAAATCAGTTTAACTCAGACTGTTTTCTAGTTCACAAGTTAAAAGAGCAACCAGACAATAATAACTAGCGAAATGAGGGCACAACAATGAGTGTTTCAAATATAGTTTTGCTGTTTGTTGAGCACCGTATGGTTAGTGGAATCAAGAGTCAGTGTTTTGCTGGTCAAATATCAGGAGCAGCTGAAGGTAGCTGTGCATGTGTGTATTAAAATGTACTATTTTACAAGACAGTTTACATTATTGAGTATGAAGGTTCTGTTTTTGGTTCCAGGTTCAGCTGAAGTTCAGCATCATGTGTCAAGTGCTTATGACTTTGTAGGTTTGAGTCCAGGTTGCACTTCATTTCCTGTCTGTCTGTCATCCACTTTGCTGTCACCAACCAGCGTATTATGTTAATGAAATGAGGAAGAAATGCAACAAAATGAGCTGCATCTGAAGAGTGTTTTGACTGTAGAGCCTCGGTTTTCCAACATGTCCTGTCACACAGAGGGCCTTTGATGCATTTCATGCATTTCAATAAACTGTGATCTGAGGGTGATGATTCTCATTGGAAACTGGATCCAAGTTGCTGAATAATTTCATCAGCAGTGGAAAGAATGCAGAATTATTTGACTCACAGATCAGATCTGTTACTGCAACAGAGTTCAAATTTCTAGAAGATTACTAAATAAGTGGGAAAGACCAAACTGCTTAAAAATGCTGACTATGGTTCAGTGGAGTAGCTGCATCAAGCTCATGTTTATTCATTGTGACACATTATTAAAATAAAAAAGTTCATAGTGAGAATTAAGTTTTAGATTCTAGCTGGATCAGTAACTTACAGGTGAGGTCAACAGGTGAAGCGTGTGGACGTGTTTTGCGTCATTGTTCTGTGGGTGCAAACATCTGTTTGTCATTGTCAATCCACCACTTTGGTCCAGCTTGAAATATTTCAACTATTGTTTGATGGATTGTCATTAAATTTCATGGAGACAATGATGTCCCCGGGGGATAATCCCACTGACATTTCCCTCCAGTGCCAACATAAGCTTGGACTTCATTGTGAGCACATTAAAAAGCTGATGACAACACAGCTTAATGGCTTGTATTTTATAACTCCTGATATGTATTTGATTAGCCTGTGCAGTACTTTGCCTGGATGATATTAAGCTGTGTTGTGGCAAGAGTTGTGCCAGATCCATTTTCTGCTGGACAACCCCATGTTGTACTGGACTGGTTCCATTCAGATGAACGAGGGAACTGTTTCTTTTTCACACACGGCTCAAGTCAGTCTGAATGGAGCCTTAGTTTTCCTCGAGTTCTCAGACAGGAAAGATAACATGTAAAATATGCTGTTGAAAGGAAGAGTAGTGAGGATCTAACTCTGTGATTTTACTTCACGGACGTAGGACTGAGATTGTACTTCTCCCAGCATGCAATGCAAGAGCAACATCTGATAAAGGCTGGGTGGTCCCTGCCCGCAGGCTGCTCACCTTGTAACTTTTCAGATACCGATTTTAGTCTGCAGGACACAGAGAGAAAGAGAGAATGCATGTGTGTGTGTGTGTGTGTGTGTGTGTGTGTGTAGACAGTGAGAGAGCGAGAGGTTTGAGGTGTGAGTTAGATTGAGACAACATTATCTTCTCAGCGTCACCTGGTAATTGTGCCTCATTCTGTTCAATCTAACTGTCCATTCCACTTAGTCTCTCCCTGACCACACACACACACACACACACACACACACAGGACACAGGGTCCACAGATACTATATAGCAGACAAGTGATGTTACACACACATACATGGACACGGACAGACTGATTAAATAGACACGTCAGATATTTACAGGACAGAATCAATACATTTACACACTTATCACAAAATACATACTCATCACACACACACACACACACACACACATTGCTTTCACACTAACTGGAGTGGATGTGACTCTCCCCACAGCCTGCCCTCCCAACACACTCTCACACAGTCGTCACTTTGCCTTGGACCACTGCGACTGCTCTCTAGCTCACTGCTCTGAGGATGAGGGGCTCCAATTAGCCGGTGCTGGCTTTCTGCTCACTCTCATTTCTTTACCCCCCCCCCCCTCGTTTTCTCTCTCTCTATCTCGTTCCCTTCATCCAATTGCTGCTCTGTGCTGTCACAGCTAATCGAGCCGCTACCACCTCCCACTGCCACAGACAGGCCTTGTCACTGCTGCTCGGCAAAGGTCAGAGCCTGGCAATTAAAGCTTCCCACTGGGGATGTGGATGGGGGGGCAGAGGGAGGGGGACTGGGGCAGTGGAGAATGGGGACAGTAGCAGCACCACACTAACCTCTCATCATGATAACCAACAGGATTAGCTGTGGGGTGCTGAGAGCTTGACACGCACACACGAACGCAGACACACAGATGAAGAACAATCCCCTTAAATGCTGGAAAATGATACTTGCAGGGATATGTTTTTACAGTATCAGCACACACACCTTCCTCAGGTCAGAGGTCACACACACACACACACACACTTTTTCTCCCGTCGCCACAGTAGTGTGATGCAAACTTCCTCATCAACATGAACATGACAGAGCAGCCCTCATCTCATTCCTCTGTTTAACAGTCTGCCTGCCTCTGTCCTTGTGCTCCTCACCTCTCCGCTCCCCCCCTCCCCTCCCTTCCTCCCTCTCTCCCTAACCCACGCTCCCTCCACCCCCGGCGCTCCTTCACTTCCAGCTAGACTAATCTGTGCCATCGGCCCCTCCTCTGCCATCCGTCAGAGCCCTCACATTGTTTTGACGTCTAGTTAATTCTGGCCCCGATGATTTATCAAACTCTTATTACGGCCCGCTGAAAGCCTCATTTATTGTCCTGATGTATGGTAATGATAGCCCCGCGCCACTGCCTGCCCTGAATCTTAACCAACGCACTTTTGTCCTCTCTCCTCATCTCTTCCTCTCTCCCTGGATCCCTCTGTCTCTCTCTGCGTACATATATCTTGATGTTGTCTTATCCTCAGTGGCTTTGCTTCATTTTCTCTTTGGCGCTACACTCTCCCTTTTTGTGTTCCTGTCTGTGTCTAGCTCTCTGTTGCAGGCTCTCTCACTTCATCTCTTCCTCCATTTTTTTCTATCTTTGGCTATTGTTTCCACTTCTGAGCTATTCCATCAATGCCTCTTTTAATCCTCCGTGATACTGAGAAGTCGGTCATATCCTGTTCCATCTCATTCCACCTGTCTGTCTCGTTTTGAAATGAAAAGCCTTGATGCAGCCTGGGACAATATTGGAACACAGCCAGATGCTAAATATCACTGTCACGGGCCTTTTCTCAACCTGATATAGACGCCTCACGTCAGGAGATACACACACATCAGACTCATGGCCATTGAAAAAAGTCACTCTGTTACCCTGAGAATAGACATTTTACTCCTGCAGCAGATCATCAAATATCGCCGATCTAGAATTACCCCCACGGCTCTGACACAAAAACAAAACACTCCTGCTGAATAATTCAGACTGTGGCAGGATCTTAGGGGCATTAGCCGTCGATGGAGTGCAATAAAAGATGGTGAGAAATCAATGGAGCGAGACTATACCCAATGTCCACAAAGCAAGATCCATTCCTAATGTGTCTGCAGTCATTTAAGTTGAAAGCTTGGTGTTCGTTATGCTGATGGTTGATGTCTTCCTCTCTAATGCTTAGCTTTATATTGAGTGTCACATCAGAGGGGCCTATGTCCTCCTGCTATACATCCTGCTGTGTAATATAATGTATATACGTGGATAGAGAGAGTAGAAAAAACAGAAATAACAATGACCAACATTTAAAAAAATAGACATCAAGTTTCTAAAGTTATTGAGGAGAAACTACAAAGACAAAAAGTGAGACTATGCCCATTTTAAAAATAGAAATAACAAGGAATGAGAAGTTGAATTCATGAGAAATAAAAGCACACTTTTCCTTGATGTCACTGAGGACTTTTGGTGCTTCATCTTTACTCAGCCTGGTTCCACCAGGAGCTCATGGAGACTAATGCTGGCTAACGTTATCAGCTGCCAGAGAACTTGTTACTGTGAAACTGAGAGCTTTGTATTCAGTGACATCTTCTCCTGTAACACTAACATGGTCAGCATGTTACACATAAACACTGTAAAAGTTTAATCACAAGTATGAAATGAAACAGTGATCATTCTGTAGTGGTTACGTAATGGTCGTATTTGGAGAAAATCTTAAGAAATGAAGGGAAATGTAATGTATCATATGTTAAAACGTGAACACGAGGTGTATTTGCGTAACAGCATGAGGAAGTAACTGTGAGGAAACTGCTCTTGACACCTGACAATTGCTAATGTGTGGTCTAGTCTATAACAGACAGAGTGAATGGGTGATGAGGAGATAATAACAGGTCGTGGCTGAACAGTAGACATCTAGTCTAATTTAGATTGTATATCCTATAGAGATATCTTTATGTGAATGACACTGATATTAGCTTCTACATTGTCCCTATTGCTACTAATGTTAACAGTATGGTGTATCTGTGTAAGCTGCATTGTGTCTCAAATTGGATACTTAAGTTAGTACACTTCCATGTAGTATGCTATGTATACTTCCATAGTGCCTGTACTTTAACAGAATACACGGTCTCAAATCGTTGTGCACGTACTGGAAATGATGATCGCCCACCAAGATATCTGGCATCTTGTTTTCAATTATAATCAATAATGAAAGTCTTAATAGCACTGATGTTTACTTGTGTGGCTCCATGTTTCCACGCAAGGTGGCGATTACACTGCCTCTTCTGCTACGTAGCCAAGATGAGGATCCCTAAGGGTGATGGAGGTAGTGTCCATTGTTCCACACTCAACTTTTTTACTGAAATGAATGAAACCATCCTGGTATTAACAGTACCCTGCACGTTGCCATACTCAGTGTGAACGTACTTATGCCCTCAAAATGAAGAGTATGAGTATGGAAGTATGTGATTTCAGACACGGCACTGGTTTCTATGGTAAGTGTGTGTTTGTGTCTAACTATCTGTCTAATGAGTCAGAAAACAACAAAAAAGGTCAAAGCAACGCTGTGCTGACAAAATCTGTATCATTTTGTATAATTACAGGTTACATGTGTCAGAATCTGCTTAATTCACACCAAAACACTAATTTAGGATGTAGTGACTTTCAAATAGCACTGACACACAACACAACCGTTCTGTCTGTCAAACAAGAGATTTCATAGCTGTAAATAAGCAAATTCAGCAAACTAATTGGAATATTTATTGACACATTTTCACAGTCTTCATGTCAGTGCTTATGTCAAAGTAAACCTTCGTGGTGTAAAGGATAATTGGTGTTATTCAGTATTTTTCACTGTATTTTTCATTGTGCCATAAACTCATTTGTTCCAACATGAAAACCTAAATTCTTAAAATGGATCACAAAGGGTAGTGATATAAGGGTTTAGTGATATAAATGCTGTTGAGAATAGATGAAATAGTTAAAACATGTACTGACAAAGCTTTTGTATTTGCAATGATCATTTCGTTTGATATTATTATTATTGATTATTATTATTATATTTGTGCCTCACTAAATACGCTTTGTTTATCCTATTATTTACAACAGGTTATTGGAAGGTTTTCCAAAGGTACAATCATTTTTCAAAAACTGACAAAATGACTGAAATATCTCCCTTCCTGACCCACCCACCACCTCCTCCTCTTCCTCCCCCTCTCTGGGCCCCCAGTGTCCTCAGCCCACCCTACCATCCCCTGCATTGGCACCCAGGGGGCTTTAAATACTTTATTGGCCTGTAACATTACCTAAATGTCTCCGAGCATCTCATTCAAATAGAAGCTAATGAAGAGTGAAGGCAGGCCATGTACTGCAGCCCACACCAACATGAAACACATGTGGCTTCAGTGGCTGACGCAGGTGTGTTTGTGTGTATGTATACGTGTGCGTCACTCTTGATCATACTTGTGCATGAGAGCATGCATTTGTGCAATTATGAGCACATAGTCTTATATACCTGTGTGTGTGTGTGTGTGCGCCTGCACACGTGATTGTGTTTCCAAGAACTTAAAAGATCTCTGGTGATGTTAATGCCTCTTGACAAACTGGGGAGAGGGACTAACAGGGAAATTGAGATCATATCGGTAGACATGTAGACATGCCAGTGACTCACAATGCACAACACGCCAGCGCACACACACACACACACACACACACACACACACACACACACACATTACTGTTTCTGTTTTTTTTTCTCGTTCCCCTTTTCTCCCTCTGTCGCTGCTGAAGGACGTGTACTGAGTGAGGTCAGGCATTAGTACTGTTATCTGATGTGTGTGTGTGTGTGTGTGTGTGTGTGTGTTGTGTATATGTGTGTGTGTGCGCTGGTCAGGCCATCTATCAGCCAGCTGTCTGCCAGGACTCTCCATTAGGCCTTGGACCTGAGTGATGGCTGTGCTGGTCCTCCATTCACTGCACCACACAGCCATATATCAACAGTGTACACGCACCCACACACGCACCAACACACACACACACACACACACACATACGGATATTCACACATACACACACACTTGAGAGCTACAGAAGAATGGGGCCTGGTCTAAGCTTCCAATGTCACGCTGTCTGTCTGAGCACACACTCAGACACCGGTGTACATCAGACACACACTCGCTGATGTCTTCACTCAGCAGACTGGAGCTGCTGGTGCAGCTGTACTTAGATGTGACTGCACTTTGCTGGTGACTTCATTAAAGAATATGTATTGTGCCATCAGGAGGCTGAGGGTCACCTTTAGTGTCTCAGCTAGCGAACACACAGCCATTTCACACATAAAATCCAATCATCTCTTTCTCTCTTTTTCTGTCTTACCCCCCATCCCTCCCTCCATTTCCTCTAATTCATCCATCACCCCGTCACTCTGCTCTCCTTGACCTAATTAAGGAAAAGACACCTGATCTTTCACTTCTCAAATGATGTCACTCGCTGGCTACTTTATCAACATCACCTCCCCCATTCTCTCCATCTTTTTCATCCATTGTCTATCACTTTTTTGGCCCCTCTCCTTCCCCAGTTCTATCGTTTCTGTACCTTTTCTCCTTCTCTCTCCCTTCCTTTCCCTGCCATCCATTCTTCTCATACCCTGCAACCCCTCTCTCCCTCTCTCTCTCTCTCTCACCTTGCCATCCTCCACCTCCTCTACTCCACTTCTCATCTCTTCTCTCTTCAGCTCCTTATTGCTCTATCAATCTCTCTGGCAGAAGATCAATATCAGTGCCGCGGCTGCTTTTCTTCCCTTCCTTCTCCGCCCCTCTTCTCACTTTCGAGCCCATCTCCTTGTCTGCGGCAGGATCCTTTTCAATAGGAAATGTGGCTCTCCATTAGCTCTCTCACTGCTATTGTTAACCACTTCCATTACTGTTTTACTGCCTGCCCTCTTTCAGCTGGTTTCAAAAAGGTAAACACCTGCATATGCTTTATTTCCTGTGGGTCCTGTTTTCAGTTTCTCCTTACATAACTCCATATGTAACTTTTTGATAATTCATAAAATGAGTGTACTTGCACCTCATGTGTGTTTAAAATGCAATCTGAATCAATTATAGATTGACAGACAGATGGAAATATGATTAAACAGTTTTAGAAACTTTCTTTGGGAGACGCGATGTGTAAAGTTTACGTTTGTTTCTGTGTGGCACCCAGCAAACCAAGAGATCTCACAGAAATCTGAATATTTGCGTTTGAGATACGCTGGCATATTGACGATCAAGTGGTAACTTTGACCTGACACTGACAGTAGAGTTTACTTGGGTCAGCGAGTAATCGAAACCATTCTAAGTACCGTCTGAGCAACATGAATACCTAAACTAAATTTCATTATGGAAACACTTTGTGGAAACCGGACTTTTCAGTGCCAGTGAAGAAAATGAAGACAGCATGAAGCAAGTTGAAGAAAAGTTCAGTAATTTTTCTCTTTACAGAAACACTTTTAGAAAAACCATCTCTACTGCGAACCATCTGGTCGCCCCAACTGTTGCTCTCTGTCATAGTGTAAAAACTTTGCCTGTACAATAGTGCACACAGTAGTTTCCAATTCAATAAGAAGGCAGAAGTAAAAAAAAATCTATCTATAAATCTGAATCTAAATTTACAGGATGATTCATTCCACCTGTCAGTGGTTTTAATGTAGTAGTTCTCTATGTATTTGAAGTTGGACTATGAATTGCTGGACAGTGAAGTGAACCCACCTATCTGTGGATCATTAACCCTCTGTGTTATGTAAAATAAAGCTTTAGGCTTCACTAACATTTAGCCAGTTTCACCTTAACACAGCAGAATATTTTATACCGACTCAGTTCTATGGAAAACACCCAGATAGTTAGAAAGGATGGCTGAAACTTTACAAAGTGACTCCATGCGAAATGTAGATTTAAAGCCATAATTATTCTCCATAATAAGAGTTTTTGAATACAAATTTATGGTGTGAAAAAGTATAGAATATTTGTTGCAACACTTCAGAAGTTTGACAGATGGTTGGGTGGTAGCACAGCTCCAGATAAGTTATTCCAGATATGTCATCGAAATGCTTTTAACATGTATCCTGTTAGGTGACCTCAGCGGTTGTGGTGTAGCATCCCAATCCTTCGAGATGGGCGGCAACACGTGACGCCCATGCCAAGACAGCAGTCAGGCAGCCTGTACTGCCAGCCGTTCCAATTACAGAGACATTAGCAGGCAGCGAGCAGCAGCTAATTTGACAAGCTGAGATGATGCCCATTCATATCCACCCTGCTTCAGTGGCCCAGGGTAAATATTTCCCCAAGCTCAGTATAAATAGAAAGACAATATTTGAACAGCTGAGAGGAGAGACAGGGAGAGTGAAGAAGGGAAGGAGGTAGAAAGGAACTGAAGGAGAGATCTTAATCCTTTATGTATACATGCAATACATATTCATTAAGTAGCTGGTCCTTAAGGTGAAACCAGAGAGTCACTGAGCAGGACAGGAATGTTATCTGGTACAACACAGTTGCCTGGACTGAAACTGGATTATTGGTGTTCTGGCTGTAGTAAAAAAAAACAACTTTGGGATATTGGACTAAGCTGACATTGAGCATGACTTTATTTCTTGCCATTGGGCTGGAGCAAAACACACAATGGTGTCTTCTTTAGAGTGCAGAGGAAAAATTAGTTCCACACCTCGTTTTCAATAAATCAAAGATTCATTTTCCTGACTCCATTGTGACATCAGCATGCCCCACTGAAATACCAGTAAATAGGAGCAATGTGCAGTCTAATGCAATACAATACAACAGCTCTGCAATTTATCATATGAATATATCATACAAAGCTCACTGTGTCTCCTACAAAATGTGTTTATATAATTTTTTAAAATGTATTACATTTAGGTAGTAGGTTGTGATAGGCTGATGTGCTGAGATTAGGGTTTGTGTCCTGCTTTTCACATGTTGTTCCTGTAGATCTGGGCTACCAAAACACTTTGGTTAAGGTTCAAGGAAAGACTGTGGTTTTGGCTTAATCATGAAAAGTCGGTGCAATCTGTTTTGTGCCTCAAGTTAGAGTTGACCTTTTTAGTATTTAACCAGAACCACCGTACTTTAACCAGCTCTAGACAGAACCAAAACAATACTGAAGCTTTCATCCTATTTCAGTGAAAACGTCGATGTTTCTGCTCAGACTGCAACTGAAGGTTCATATATATGGAGACATGTTCAACACAACTGCACTAGAAAACAACCCTGGAATAACTGCAGCAGGAAGAGTGGATCTTTATAAGTTGTATTTGGCTGAATAACAAGAAAGTGAAAAAGTGAAAGTAAGATAAAGACCCTCAGACCAAGAAGTTTATCATGAAAGAACATTGTCTTCAAGCTTTTTGACTAAATTTCTGGACGCCACCTATTTGTTTCAAGTTCAGTTCCTACTTCTTTTGCTGTGTGATTCACTCAGAGTGTCTACAAGTCTGTTTTCCTATTCCATTAAGTATCTAAGGAGATTCACTGGACAACTGGATCCTGTCCTCCCTATTTTCTGTTGTCCCCAGGATTCAGATATTTGTTCTGTCCATTGGTGCCTAACAGTAAACCAAATCAGTTTCTGCAACTGTACTGTTCAGATGTCAACCTCTGGCAACATTTCCACGTTAGTGAAAAGCTACAAATGTGTTCCTGTCGTCCAACAATGACTGGTTTACTACAGTTGTAGCCATGATTCCTGAGAGTGAGAGCAACTTGGAGTGTGATGGAGTTTGTGGAGGAAAATCTTAGCAAATTAAATGAAAAGAAACGTTTCTGATGCTTCAGTTAAAAAAAATCACAGTTAGGAACTGAGAGTTACTGTGTTAATGGAAAGTGATCAACGTCGAGGTCACACATTGATTACTTTTGGTGTGTCTTTTCCTTGTTGGAGCGCACTTACAGAAGGTTAGGTGTTCTTTGTGAAATATGTGGAGTCCATGAAGCTTTTACATCTTCTCCATAAAAATTATGAATGATGCTTCAACTGTGTTTGTGTAATGACTCTGGGGAGAAGAAAGATACACATTACAGGTTTAAACCAAATAAAGTAACATGTATCACTCTTTCACATTAATGGGACATTGCTACAAATCTGAAAATGGACGTTTAGTCTTATTGAAAAGTCATTTACCTAGCCAAATAAGTTAACTGTCCAGACCGTTTTCTAAATATACTGTTGCTTATTTAACATGGAGTATTTAACATGATGTCAGTGGAAGACCACACTCAACCTAATTACTATATATAGTGTAATATTGCATATAGTATATTGTGTTGTGTAGATAACAAACACAGGTCTACACTGGACACAAACCCATGACCCTGCATAAGGGAGGCAGATGCAATAGCAACTAAGATTAAAAGAAACTAGAAAAATGAACTTTCATGAGAAATTACAAAACATAAACATATGAGACTATGACAAATGTATGATAAATGAAAATATGAATGTGTAGGAATAAAATTCAGACCAATTATTTCTATAAGATCTTAACAATCAAAAGAAAGTAAGTCTGGTGTGGTGGATGATAAACTCGAATGCATGGATGATGTCCCAGTCCTCTGTCTGTCCTCAGAGTAGGAGCCAGTGCTTAGTATTGTGCCATGCTGTTCCATTGTCCTGTCATATAGATGGATGAGGCAGAGAGCAGCAACAGAGGCTGTGGCCACTTCTATTATGTATTACATTCTGCTTGTGCACTCACTTTCCCTGTGCTTCACTCTGTCTCTCAAGCACCCAACCCTTCTGTCTCTCTCCTTCTTTAGTCAGACAGTCAGACAGACAGAAAGACAGACAACTAGAAATCCTCATTGTTCCCTTGGGGTTGCTATTGATCCTGCCAATCACTTCATTTACTGTCTTATCAATACCGACTCCCACCTCTTTTCCTGTTGGTCCAGACCATGATCGACACACATGGATAAAACTGAGACATGTAGGACTAAAGCCAGCAAACGTCTCTCTCTCTCTCTCTCTCTCTCTCTCTCTCACACACACACACACACACACACACACACACACACACACACACACACACACACACAGCTGTTCAGAGAAGACAGCTGTCAGTGGGAGAGAAAAAGTGAAGAAAAGGAGAAAGGAGACAAGTGGGGGGTGGGGGTGGGCTCTTCTCTGGGGGAGAGAAAGATGTCAGAAAATTTGGTGGGCAGTTGATGACTGCGTGAAAACCTTTACTTATCAGTCAGTGACCCACAAACACATACACCACCAACCCACATGTGCATTGCTGAGATTTTTTGTGTCAGTGTTATTGGCCACCAGCGTGACAGGAAGACATCTAGCAATAGGGAAGAGAATGAGGAGAATCAGGGATTGTTTTATAAGAGGGTCAGAGTTTATCAGCCTTGGTATTATTCATCACTAATCGTTACTTCACCACTAAGAATTGAATGCTCACAGCCATTTCTTAAAATAAAAACCAAAGCAAAAGGAAGTGGAAAAGCCAGCTCTCTTTTAAGCGGAGAGTGCATGGGTGGATAGAGTGGGTGGGACAACTATCAGAGGCGAAGAGGAGAAAGAGAGAGGAGAGGATGTGTGGGGGAGAGGAGGATGAAAGCAGTGGGATGGGAAAAGCAGACTCTCTGGGATTATGATAGATGGTTTTTGTGGAAGTGAACATTCACCTGGGAGTGTTTTCACATGACATTGTGAAACTATGAAAAGTGATGACTCAGTGGACTGTCTCTGTGGCCTTAGTATTTTAATTGGTCTACATACACATGTTCCACTAATAGTAACTAACTGATGTAGTATGGGGTAATAAATTATCTTTGAAATAAGATAGTTCATCATCTTTCTGTGTGAGCTGCATGAACACACTCTTGTTGTTGTGTCTTAGCACATTCAGCTTCAACTACACAGTCTTGATCTGAAAACAATGGAAGGATTATATCCTGTATATTTATAATTACACAGATTTACACAGAAAGCAGCTGAAACATACATTGCTCATGTTGTATACATGCATATATGTTGTGACTGATTTATTTGTCTATGTATAAAGTGAGAATTGCAACTACAACAATATAAAAATGAAGTGTGTGTGTGTATGTAAGTATACATATATAACAACAGTATTGTATAGTATAACAGTAAACAGAAGATGTAACTTTGGCATGATCATAACTTTAACTGTGTATCTATATAAATATATAACTATAACATAATGATAATGATAATATGAACAGTGGGGCTCGGTCTTCTCTCCTCACACCCTCAAGTCATGGAAATTCCTGGGTAAGAGTTATAAAAACTTAATAAATGCAAGTGTGAACTGATACTGACGTGTGCATCTACTAAATGAATATTGTCACATTGAGTAAAATTAAGTGATATCTGCTGAGAGAAGCAAAAGAACCGACATTCACGTGTTCCTGATTTGTGGCTGTGTGGCTTCAAATCTCCATCTGTCCTCTCCTTTTTAGTCTTTTGTTTCCATCTTTCAGTTTCCCTCCAACAGAGTATGTACTACTGGCATATTAAATTGGCATTCACAGTATAGCCAGAGTCTAATGGTAAACATGTGTTCAACTTATGTGACTTTCTGTTGCTGTGTATTCATGACACAATGACTATCTCTGTTTCACTTTGGTTCTACAGTGGTTCAGTGAAAAAACTGTAAGACAGGAATGTCCAAATAATGAATCCTGGAGAGCAACACCAAGTGATTATTTTCCTCTTTGTCCCTCTCTCTCTTTTCCCATTCTGTCTTGTGATTTCTCTCCTCTGTGCTGCCAACAATCCTCCTCATCTCCTGCCTGCAGGGTTAATAAATCACAACTGACATACAAATGGTGGCTTGGCTCGGCGTGGCCCTGGATGTCCTCTGATTAAAATCGTTTGTTTAAATCTGCAGTCTCCAGCTCTGCCGCTAACATCCTGACATTCTACTACATGGCAAAACCGAGAAGATGATGTACAATTGGTTGAATCCTCTCCCTGGGTGGGTGGCTTTTGAGACTAGATACACGAGGACCGTTGAATTGACCCATCTATCATATACATATAATAGTCACCACTGAGTCAGATATTTACCAGTCTGTTATAATGACTGCTTATTTACAGGCAGTAAATGTGATCATTTCCTCACAGTTGTGGATGGTTATTCCCACTGATTCACGTGTATTTAAAACTACAACAAGATCAGATGCATCCTGCTGGGATGGCAGCACTCATCGCTATTCAAATGTGTTTTAATCAGTGAAGCCTGGCTACATAAAACAGGTTACGAAACACTGTATTTTGTTCAGTGAATGTAAACTATAGTAGCTTGTTTAGCTAACTAACAACTTAAAGTTACTGAAGGGTAGTTCTCTAAGACACAACACAACTCACAACACAAATATTATAGTAAATATATATCCATTGTCAGATTTAAAAAACTCATTTCATTTTTCTTTTGTTTATCATGGGTCTAGCTGAACAACATGAAAAACAAACAAACAAAAAAACTGGGATGTAAGAAAGGATGTCAGATTTATTTTATTTTGCTGTAATATACAAGATGCACAAAAAATGATCTGCACTATTGGTGTCCAGTGACTTAACAGATAAATGAGTAAAGCAGAACAACCAAAAAAGTCTCAAAACTGACATTGACATAACTGATATGAAAAGACAATAAAAGACTTCGGTTTATACTGTTAACATTATGCAAAAAAAAAAAAAAAAAAAAAAAAAAATCCATAAATCCATAACCAACATTCTTTAGTGGCTCATTGTCCAGACAACGTGGGAAGTTAGATGCAGGGCCTTTGCTTGGACATTGGGGAGTTGTTGCATCCATACACTGACAAATATGTTAAAGGGCACATACATTGAACTGATAAACTGCTAGCTCACATGACTCAGAAACAGCTGCTCGTCCCTGATGGACCAGTAGTTAATCTACATCAGCCTTGTTGCAGCCACAAGTGGCCAGTAGTGTGTCATTTCAATGTTGCCTTCTTTCTAATTGATGTCTATTTATAATTTGTAATGGTCAAACTGCTTGTTGACGCCTCTGCTGTTACAGGCTGCAATTCATCTAACACACTGTAAAATGTCAGAGATGTAAGTTTCAGTCAAATTCTTTGGAATGTACTTTTCAGACATAAAGAATTTTGGATGTTGTCAATTTTAACTAAGTCAAAAACACAGAAGTAGCTTTTACCCAAACAACACCCATCCAGACTGATTAATCACTATTCCAGTTCAGTTGAAAATAAACATCATTTCCTATGTTTCATTTCTCGGGTTCAGGGGATCATTCATTCCTGTGCAGCCCACCCTGCCTCCAGGCCTGGCTGTCTCTGTAGCCCCATCGTGCTGCCAGCGCAGCCAAAACCCAGGCCCAAAACCGAGGGCCCCCACCGGCCCCTGCAATGGAAAGCAGATGGCCAGTCCTCTGACGGCAGCCGGCTGCAGTCAGCAGTCCAGGAGAGGAAACTTCTCATTCGCCGTCATCCATCATCGGGGTTGAGAGCCGGGGGGAGAGAGGAGAAGACAGGGAGGAAAGACAGAGCAACGCCTGACACTCAGTGTCTGGCCTCTTTCAAACGCCTTCGCGTGGCACATTCATGGCTCGCACTCATACACACATGTAAAAACACATACACACACACTCACGGGCCAGTGAATATATTCTGGCTCACGTTCCATTTTTTTGCCTTTCATTAGTGGTATTATTCTTTTCAGCAGCGGGTTGGTTGTGAAAGGCCTTTTCTGGTCGACCTCCCCCTGGGAGGGAGCGAGGGAGAGAATTACTGTTTCTTTCTGTCTCTCAATTTTGTATGTTTTTTAATGTTTATGGTCCTTTTTACCTGCAGTGGTGTCCATGCTGTCCACCATAGAGAGAGAGAGAGAGAGAGAGAGAGAGAGAACATAGTGACTAATGTACCTGACAGCTAAGGATCATTAATCACTGTCAGACTTCAGACTTGAAAGGAGAGGGAGGACAAGGTGGAGGAGGGTGTTTGACGTGGCAACACACACACACACCATCTCTCGTCCACACTTTGCTTTTTGCTTCATATATTTTTTTCACAGACCTCCTGTTTCCTAATCCCTCAGTTCAATTCGATTATTCCACATGAGAGATGAACAGTTTGCCTCAAACATCAAAAGGTTGTATAAAAAAACGAAAAACATGAAAAAGTAAAAAGAATAAACACACAAACTCTCAGGGCTCCTGCACATGCTAGAGGCCCCTCATGTGTGTGAGCTGCTGACACTAATAAGGGATGTCGAGGGTTTGACTCCACGCGGCAGGCCGCCACTGCACAGCAGGGTCGACCATTCACAGCCTGTCAACCCGTCCCGCTGCAAGAGGCACCGACAAAGAGCGGCAGAATGTAGGCCTCTAACAAAAGAGATGACGGCGACACAGTGACTTAAAATCTCAGGCATGCAGGCACGCACAAAAAAAAAAAAAAAAAAAAAACACACATACACATACACATCCTTGTCATCTTCCCCCCCCCCCCTCCTTACAGCGGGGCAGCAGCTGGTCTGTCTGTCAGTCACACTGATCAGACTGTTCAGCTATGTCCAAATACTGTGCCCTTCCTCAACCCAACCCCCACACCGCTCCACCCATCTCTCAGTTTTCTGTGCAAATCAAGTCAAGACCTTTGCTGGCATTTAATGTTATCATTCTAATGTTATTAGAAGGCCTAAAGTTGTAGTTGGGTTGATCAATATATGCCTAAGTGACTGAAATGAATTATGTGTTAGCTGAGTGTGCAAATTTATGAAAAACTCACGAAACATTTGTATTTTTTGTTGTTTATATACGTATTGTTCAAGTAATTGGTTGAATGTGAAAGAGGTCACTGACAGAGAATTATTACCTGACTGTGCAGTTCTCTTCAGCTCTTTAGCACTTCAGACTTTTATAGCTGCGTGGCTCACAGCTTTACATTTTTCGGTCATTGTTCTCGTCAGCCACACTTCCAGCTGCAGACGGCAGCTGTTTTCAATGAGAAACAACTAGCTAACAAACATTTAGCAGCTATGTTTATTGGTAAGAGTCAAACTGCTATGAGGAAAACAGAAAATGGGTGTTTATTCATTGTTAGATACACAACTTCAAAGTAGTAAATGAAATTTTGAAGAATTACAAATGGGGTTGTTGTCATTATCGTTGTTGTTTAGATAATCAACCAATCAGAATGAACTCCGTTAATGTAGGTGGAGCTGACGTCCTACATCCCAGGCAGAATCAATGATAATACACCACTGATGTACCACCACTAATGAAAACACATTCATGCAAACACCATAGCTTGTATTGTTGAAACTTATTTACACTGAGCATTGGGAGATTTTGCTGAAGATGTAAACATATCATTTATGTAGATAAAGTGAGAAATGACTGATAGTTTGACTGTGAGTGTGTCAACCCCCACTTTTCTCAGTTTGCTCCAGAGTGGCAGCAGTCAGTTAACATTGGAGTCAATGGGGCAGTTGAAAACGTTTCTTGTTTTTAAATGGCTAGTTCAAAAACTATATGTCCTGTCATTCATTGATGGTGTGTGAAATTACATACGTTTCTCTTAAAATCAATGTATCTATCTCTATCTATCTATAAGTTAAATATGTGGCAGCTGCAGGAGCTAAAAGTAAAAAAAAAGAAATGTAGAAAGAGAAACTGCTGAAAGCTTTTAGTGGGTGACATCACAGGTCATGTGACTCACTAACCTGCTCCCATACTCACCCATTACAAACTCTGTTTTACACATAACTGTCATAATTCAAATTATATAATTCATCTATACAAGACATCTAAAATCTAAACAATATCATCACATATATGAATGAATCCTGAAGTTTTACAGTATTGTAGAGGCCTGGCAGAGTAGGAGATGATGTAAAAAGTCTGATTGCTTCCTCCATCAGTGTATTACAACTCCAGCTTTTCTTGTTGAAAGGTAAAATGTAAGGCTTCCCTTACAACCTTTTCACCAGAGTTAGAAAATAATACTTTTCTTGGAATGTAATATTGGCAGTTTTATTTGTTTGTATCGCTGGTTATTTGTGTTGTGATCAACACAGACTGAAATGTGTGGTCTTCCATGTGCTGCTGTCTCACCAAAATCAAGCAGAGACAGTCCGTCAGTGTCTGTGGTGGACATGATGGCTTTCAGCCACAGACCACAGCTGGGTGTCACAGACACTTCCCAGAAGTCCACAGTTGCCTGTGTTAAAACTTAAACGTAATCCTTTACAGACAATACAACCAAACTCTTACTCATGAAGTCACCTCAAATCCAAAACAGTCACTGCTATGATCTTCCACTTATCGTTTTACCACCTTTATGCCAAAATGAATAGAATAGTGGTTTCAAGGACACTCAGTTTAATTCTGTTCCATATTTGAGTAGTGAATCTGTCATCATCCATCCTTATTGAAAGATAAAATGATGACATCTATTATCTCACTGATGTAAATGTCTTTTATTGCAGTAATGGCTCTAAGGGCGTTCTTTTCCGTGATTATGGTGTATGAGGGTGTTGTTGATAGACATCGCCGGCATCTCCAAAGTGGCCATAATGGCGCTAAAGAATGCCCTTTGGGTATGATGTAGATTACACAGCACAATGCTAACCAGTGTGTTGTCTGAAACAAACATGTACAGAATGAACAGAAGGACAGAAGGCAACACAACAACAGAGCACAGAGGACAGTCAAGTCTCTGCCTCCCACAAATTAGCACACAAAACACAAAGTATCGCACGCAACAGGGTGGCCTGGTGATTGAAGCACGTCAACCCAAGTTCAACATGTCAAACTGTGTCCATTGCAGTCCCACAGCTCAGCCCCCCCGCAGTGTCAGAGCGGCAGATTTGTTGCTGACCTCGACCTCTGACCTCTCTGTGGAGGGGACAGAGAGGGAGAATTTTCCTTGTGGGGAATAATACAGACTATGTCTTTATCCAATCGGGTAGCTCATATATATTAATATCATATGTTAATATATCAGGCCAAAAGCTTTTAAAATGTTTACTGTGAAACTTTTGGAGAATTTGAGAAAACACTTTCCTGCACCTGTAACTAGATAAAGCACCACAATTTTCCTCCAATTCAGGGTCAAAGTTCACTTACCTGAGGCACCGACTACTTTACCAACCATGATACTGTGTGAAAGATTTACCATGTACATAGAAAATGCCATTAAGCTTCTTGCCTTTTTAATGTTTGAGTCACTCTATGCAAATTGCATGTGCTCTCTGTGTCCTGGCATGAAAGAGTAATGCTCTGCAGTGGAGGTCTATAAGAGGAGCAGCATGAAAACAGAAATAGGAAGGAGAAAGAGCCAGGCTGGAGAGCGCACACTGCCCTACTGGGTGGCAGCGCTGATTCAACAGCAGACAGACCCGGAGCAGGATCATCTGTCTCCATTATGGTCTCCCTACAAATCATCTACATTTCCCCTCTTCTCCTCTGCTGCCCACAAGCTCATAAAGCTAGCTTTTCCATGCTGCTTTTGGCAAAAGGAGTGCACGAGACATCCAGTGAGGTGTATTGTGGGTGGTCGAAGGGTGTACGAACGAATGCGTACAGACACACACATGCACCACATACTATTCAATTTCGACAGGGTTGACCACAAAACTGCTATTCTTACCAGAATGATACATTTGCAGCTTTTGCTTACAGCTGGATAAATGCTGCTGAGGGAAAACATACGTCTGGGATGTCTGCACTTCTCTGGGCCCTGTCCCATGAGTGTTAGAGCTTGTTCTACATATTTCAGACTTTGTCATGGAATAATGGACTTTAGGTAGTTAGATACAATGAAGTTGTATTAAGTGGTTGGATTTTATTAGCAACAAACCTTTTCTTTCTTCTGCTGTAGCCCAAAAAATGTAAATAAACTTTATGCATATTCCTACAAGGCTGCTGTCTCACTCTCATCTTCCATTTTCGTTCTTAACTATCGCTGGTACACAAGAATGTATGTTCCTCAACATTCATGTTGACTGCTACATTAATGTCTGTCTGCTGCATGCTCTCACTGCACAGCTCAGGGCTTCACTATGGACAGTGTTACAGATTTCTGCTGGTTATTTCACCAAAGGCCTCTTCATTTCAGCAACTTCTGTACTTTATGTTGTATATTGTGATTATTTCGTGTATATTTTCAGTGACTCTCAATGTGGCTCAGCAGGTCCGTCAGAGCTGCTAGTAGAAGTTAGTAGTGTGATGATCTTGTGGAAAATTTAACTGCAGTTTAAAATGGATTTAATATAATGGCTCCAGTAAAAACAAAAACACTGGCTAGAAAATGAAAAGCTCTTTGGTTGAATGTGAATTCCATGAAAAGGAACTGGCAAAAGACTGAGCTTCAAATTTACCAAGACATCTTTTGGACACACTGAGCCACAGGAAGAGACTGACATTTCCAACACACATTTTTCAAAGATCACAGATGATGAAAAAAAAATCACAGATTCTTTTCGCTCTAATTGATTATCTGTCAAAAGTAAAATCCCTCCCAAATTGTGTTTTAAGTTTTTCTTCCGTGCTTTGCTTTTAAAACTTTTTCAAAATCATACTTGGTATAAAACAGAACCAAACGGATAAAAAGCCTTAGTTTCTAACACATGGCTTGATCATGGTGTTGAATTACCTGATAATGTTGTTTTCTGCCACATCACATGATGAAAAGTCTTTCTTGCATTTGTGTACATGTACAATACAATACGCTAGTGATATAAAAAATAAATAAATCTTTGATGTTATATCATGGATTGTGGAGTGTATAGGGCAAATATATGTTTTTCTAACTGTTAAATATTGTGTGTACATAACTAAATAAGTAATAAGTGGTATAGAGGCACGTTTAAAGATCAGTATTATGTGTCAGCTGACAAACTAAACTCACCTTGTCTGTTGCAGTAAAACATCTGGCAAGCCTGTTAGTGTCTGCAGTCACAGCTTAGCTGTGAGCCAAACGCTAATTTCACTGTGTTTAATAGGTAATGTTCACCATGTTAATAAGAAATAGCTTGTTTACTAGTTCACCATCTTAGCATGTTGCTAACATCTTCCAGGCAGCTAAAGAAATATAGCTGAGATGAGAAGACCCGAGTGACTGATGCTTCATTACCAGAGCCAGGCTGCTAACACAGTAAATAAGATTAAACTGTTAAAAAGCAAATGAAGTACTAACAGCATATCAGACTGCAACAGTTTGTTCACCAGACACATTTTTACAAAAGTGGAAAACCAAAAGGTGAACTGGAGGACAAATCATGACCTCCTCGTGTTTCATTGTCTCATTGTCTCCATGACAAATTTAGGATCCAATCTAATAACCCAACGGGTTGAAAGAGACAAAGAACACATTTGTTAATGGGAAAATCAGACGTGTGTGGACACTATAAACATATTTCCATGGTTCAAATGACATTTAACCAGTTTACTAGAAGCATGAGGGAAGGTAGTGTCAGATGTTAAACTGTACCACTGTTTTGTTACAGACCAGAACTGTCAGTGGGTTTCTAAGTCAAATTTCTTTATTTGTCCCATAATGAAGACAACAACATTTGAACAACACATTTGGTGATTCTGACTTAGTGTTGATAAAGGAAATGTGCAAACTTGAGCAAGGCAGACAGACACTGACAGACATGTTAATTAACAGATACATGTTACCCCCAACCCTTCCTGAACTGGCTCCCTTGATCTACCGATATCCAACTCCCCCTCTTCCCCCTACGTGGTCTGGCAGCCACCACCACATACTGAGGTGTCTTTTGTTACCTGCCACCTACAGTCGCCATTCCTACCTCATGCTGAGATACCCCTGTTACTCAGTTGCAGGGCCTTCACACCTTGGTTGACCCCATTCCTGGGCTTTACCTTTCCTGTGTACTGCCCCTGTCTGAACAATCCCTTTTGTGTCATTTACATACTGTCTGGTCAACACCCCCTCAACCTGTATAAACTGCGTCCCCTGACGAGTACTCTTGGTCAGTCTACTCTCACAGGCGTGCTCTGTGTCAGTTGATTCACCGTTTTCAAGACACATCACTTACAGCGAATTCTGCACGTGACTTCTGAAGAGTTTCTTCAAAGAATGTCCAGGACCACCAGCATGTCAAACCATGGAGTAGACCATAGACTACTAAACAAATTGTAACATTGTAATTGTGAGCAAGTTAGCATAGCTAGCTCAAAGAAATTCAATGTCACCGCCCCAAAGAGCTGTAGGCCTGACCACAGACTCATGGCTCTGTGGTGATTTATGTCTATGCAGTATGCAAAACAAACCTGCTTCATGGCTGGGTCACTTTGACCTGAGCAAATATCTGATCACTGCATCTCATCAGCTGTGGAAAAGAATGTTTGCATACCACTGGTTGCAGTAGTATCATATGATGACCCATAAGGACACAGCGCATAGAAGTGTGAAAGCACAAACCCTAATGGAAACACAGTGTAAAAACGAAAAGCAAAAGACAAAGCAAAGTTCTCTGACTGTAGGATCATGGAGCTGATACAGATGCCACAGATTAATGTCTGTAGCTTTAGCTGTCTTGCAATCTGTGCTTTAAGTCGATCACATGGATATTGTTGACTGCAACGCTGCAAACACTATTTGTCACTTTCTTGATGTGAGTATCTGTATAGGGCTATCACTACACAGATTGAAGGCTGCCTGGTATAAAGCAATACACTTGAGGCCTCAAAATACATAGTAACACACTGTGTAGATACACACACACATACACACACACACTGAAACAGGCATTTCTGTATGGCTGTTGTTGCTGTGAGCAATTACAGCACCTTATCTAACCGTGGGGATAATGAGGTTGCACAGAGAGCAAATTCTATCATGTCAGCATAATGAGATTTGGGCCCGTGTCTCACGTCTTAGGGTCGAGGACAGGGACGGGGACAGAAACACACACACACACACACACACACACACACACACACACACACACACACACACACACACACACACACACACACACACACACACACACACACACACACACACACACACACACACACACAGAGTTTACTTATCTGCCCCACCTCACGTCTCTGCCTGACATTCAGGGGAAATTGCATTCGGGCTCAGTGTGTGATGCAGTGTGTGAATGACTCTGAGGCTCTCCCCCTCTTCCTCTCTCTTTCCATCCCTCCATTCCCCCCGTACTCCCCCTCCCTTCATGTTCTCCAACAACCCCACTACCACTTCTGACAGGCTGTTTGATTTATGACTCCAATTCCCCAGCGCAGACACATAGACGCAGGCCACACTCCCAACTATATGTATGTATTTTAGTTTCCCTCACAGCCCTCCCCTCTCCTTGGCTACACTTCTCTCTCCCTATCTTTTACCCTGTCTCTATCAGTTCTCTGTTTCTCTTTCTCCCTCTCTCTCTCTCACACACACATGCATCTTGGGTGTGGTGATTGATTATCCTAGCAGGACTGTCTGGTGTATTTTTGATCCTTTTGAAATTTAATCTCTGTGAGCAGTACAGGGGGTGTCTCGTCACATGTGTGCACACACGCACACATACACAATTAGGTTACACACCACACACACATTCATTCAGGAGGTGGAAGAGGAGTGAACAAGTTTTGGAGGCAATGGAGGCAAGAAGTGCGGGGGCTTTTTGGCACCATATTTCAAGTTGTATACACAAACAGCTTCATCAAAAGTTAGAGGGTAAAATGGGAACAGAACAAGTTGCCAAGCACAATACTTAGCTTTGTTTACAATTAGGCCATTAGGCACGCAGAACTCTAAACAACAGATTTACTGATATCCTGATTGCGGTCAGAATCCCAGGACCAGGACTGAAACAGTCAACTACAGAATTTTATTATTCCTTTTCTTAACTAGAGCACAAGTTCATAAGCAAAACAACCAAACTTGTCCCAATGGGGCTTCTCAGTGGACAGCAGTTAAATACTGTGCATGAATAGGGTGACTCAAGTTGTAGTCAAGTCAAGTAAATCGTCTCACTTTAAAACCTCTGGATGTCATTTTACCAGTTTGAACAGCATCTGATTGCTATAATTATCTCCATAAAGAACGACTGTATGGGAAATATAGAGTTTATAATGATGCTTGAAGGTCTGTGAGGCTCAGACTAAATGCTGATCTCATTTTGCTAAAATAAGAGTCTGCGTTTGAAGCTGTGGGGCCTTTCTGAAAGATAGGATGTCTTATTTTACATAAAATATAGTGGGAAATACTACTTACTTGATAATAACAAGAAGACAAATAGGAAAACAATAATGGTGAAGACAGACACCCTGTGGAGAAAACTCATTTTGTGTCTGCCATCTCATTCTTTTAGTCACATCTCAAATGTCATGATCATACTTGATGGTCAGCATGTAGACTGGTAAATTTACAGCCAGGTCTTTCTTCACCATAACTGTTCAAAACCCACCTTACTCCTGATCCTGTACCTATCAACCTGTCAGTTTTATATTTCATGAACAAGACCACAAAGATATTTCAGCTACTTTACTTGGGGTAAAATATAATCCACTCCAGTCTTGGCACTGATTAGCTTCTCAACTACCTCAGATACCATACCTCTTCCAGAAATAGGAACGAATTGTTCCTAAGTACTTCAGACTCTGTCTCCCTCTTTGAAGGATTCAGAAGTTCCCTCCAGAACACAATGATATCCCATCCTGAAAACTGCCTGGGCTAAGCTCTGCTTCCCCTTCCTGAGATGTCAGATGGTTTTCCAGCTCTCCCATGAGTCCAACTGAAACCCTAACTCCATAGCCTCCACAAACTCCTCTGACCCACAGACTTTTGCATTTGTCATCTATGCAGTTGCAGCTCTATTAGACTGCTGGCGCCTGTTTGCTTCTTCATGAGAAGGGTCTGCTGTGCACAAATAGTCCCTTTCTTCAGCCTGACAACTTCTCTCACCACAAGTGTCCACAAGTGACTTCCCAGTTTGCCGCTATGACAGGCACTGACAACCTTCTAATCACAACACCTGACTGATGCATCGCCAGAGGAGCCTTTGAACATGGACCCATAAAACTTCAGATCCCCCACCTCCCCCAGTTTACTACTGTTCTTCTTAACACTTAGGAAGAAAAGACTTAATTAATTTATAATTGAATTAATTTATAGAAATGTGTTCAGTTTCACAACGGTGGAAGGTGAGTCAATGGCAGTTTGACAAGCTCACCAACAGCTATAGCTTGTCACCCATTAAACATGCCAGTCACTCAAGCGATAAGAAACAAAGCTATTTGGCTATAATTTCTTTGCCACGTCTTTGCAACACAGGTGGGTTGGCAGTAGAAACCGGAGTCAGGAAGCCACACTGAGTATATATACCACATACACTCAGTGACAGCAGGGAGCACCGAATGAGAACAGGACCTTTCCTAACAGAAGGAATGTTATTACTTGATTGGCTGAACACAAACATTACCAAGACAGCTACTGCTTGGTCAGTGGTAACTCATAAGTAGAGGTAAGCAAAAGAGAAAAGGACAACAGAGGCCAGTTTTTTTTTTATGTGAGGACCTATGTTGACTGTTAGTTTATTACTGGACAGTGGGTGTGAGTGGCTAACGGTAATGCAAACACGCTGATGGTAGAATCATCACTTTATAGGAAAAGTTTAAGGCAGAGGCAAACATTCAACAGATACATATTGTCAGAGTTTTTTTTTTTTCTTTGAGGGCTGTCTTCTTGAGCTATTTCCTATCGGTCCTAGTTCTATTGTTCTCGTTGCCACTAAGAGAGATTTTAAGTACCCCATCCTTGTTGCAGTAGGTCTTTATGGTCTGTCTAAATGATGATGTTCAGAATATCCTGTACACTTGTGCAGTGTTATTTGTGAGCCTGCAATGACAATGCATGGAAAGAGCTCATCTTGATTGTACAGTTCACCAGGATATGAGGTAATAACAATGATGGTAAATGCATGTAAACATATTCAGCAGAAGGAGCACAGTGGAGAGGAAGAAGAAGATGGAGCACTCCTAGTCTCTGGCTCCTCTGTATCATTTATTTTCTATAAACTGACCTGCAGACACAAACAGCCATGGCCTTGGATCATTATCGCTATCCTCAACCTGGGATTTCTCTCTGCTCTGTAATAAATGATAAATGAAATGATAGAGCACTGTGTGTGTGTGTCTTTCTCTGTGTGTGTGTGTGTGTGTGTGTGTGTGTGTGTGCACATGTATCGATGGATGATCTGTATTTAGTCCCCTGGGTCATTGATCATAGGCAGGCATTCATCCATAATGGGCCCTATATCTGTCTGTCTCTCAGCAGGGGACTGGGACCACAATGAAGCATACATGGATCAGACACAAAAGGGACCATTACACACAACCCTATCAATACTCACTCCTGAGAAACTACTTTCATTCATCCCTTGAGGGAGAGATTTGCTGGCAGCACAATTAGTAACAGTCAGAGCTCCATTGATGGAGTTTGGCAAAGTTTTGTGCAATCAGACATAGCAACAGAATTAGTTTGTTGCTATCATTTTTTTCATGGTTTATTTTCATTTACAGCCTGAAACATCAGCTAAGATGTAGTAACATATCAAAAAACATCTGCTATCTGAGTACTATTTTGTCTCACATTGGAGTCATTTGAGTAAAGAATGAGATTTGATACATTCAAAGGAATAAACATAAAAAATGTATGAATATATGAGGTAACTTGAGTGGAAATACAAAAAGTTTTTGCCCTTTGCTGAGATGGAAATGTTGGTGTCTTGATAAAAGCAAAATGCTTGATAAAAAAGGCAAAATTCAAATTACCAGTAACCTCAAATTAATTCACATTTCCATCAGGTTTCTCTCAAATTCTACTCCAATTCAATTCCACTGGTGCTGCTTTTTTAATTTATTGTGATATGCTCTCTTTTGCGATGATTTAATGGCATCCAAATGGTAAATCAACATCACCAGCTCTCACATAATGATCATGCATGGATTTTGCAGAAAATTTGAAGCAGAAAGTGTAGGAGAGCTGGACAGGACCTGATTGAGCTGACGGAACAGGGTCAGTAAACAGATCAGAGACTTCCAAACCAGGAGGCAGGCATACACAGCACTGGATTTGGCAGGTAACTGGAGCAAGCTGGATATTGGAGCAGAGGCACAGGTAATCAGAGCTCTAAGACAACAAGGCTAAATGTTCAAGGGTTGAACTGGGTCTTTACACAGCGGCCGAAAGGTCGATGGGTGAATCACAGGCACTCAGGTGAGTTGGTGGGAGAAAGCAGGAATCAGGAAGCCACACCCAGCAGGACAAAAACACACACACACACACATTCAGGACTAATAATTACCTCCTCATGTTCAGGGCTTTGTGGTGCAGCAGTGCTGGTGGATACTAAACAGACTGGAGCTTTGGAGAAAATGATTTATGAGGGACACATGGATGATTTCAGAGTTTATGTCTCTTGACCAAATTCCTCTGGGTATTCCCTTCACATTCCCAACAGTGAACGCCGAGCTATATCCCATAACAGTTCTCCAGCTGAGTTTCTGTGTCATTCAGTGTCTGTGATCTGCAGGGACAGACAGATTGAGACTGTGATAGTACAGAAAGAAACAGACTGTCACACAGATGATGATCTATAGGTCACCACAGATTTGTGGACTCTGCATAATCACACAGTCTCACATTCAGTTGGTTTACCACAGCCAGACCCAGCTACACATGTTCCCATGGTTAGACAGAAATGCTCATAGGGAGTGATGAGGTCAAAGTCTGAGGTCCTAACTATATGGTATGTTACCCCCTTTAAGACTCTATCACACAGTTAATCAACCAAGGCCAGCTATTTCCAACATGAAGATGGACAGACAACAATGGGTCTTTACTGTAAGATGAGCCAACAAGATAAATATTTCACATGGCTCTAGACAGGAAAACAGAGCAACATTAATGGCAGCTAAAGGAACATCAGTCATGTGTGTCCACTTTGTGTCAGACAATTATAATTTATTATTTATTGTGTGTATTTACACTGTTAGGTTGTAGAGACTCTGTCAGTTGCAGTTTTTAAAGTGCCATGATTAATATATAAAGTGCACTGAACCAAAAAAAAAGCACCCTGAACAAAAGCAGTTGTTTGTTGGATGTTGCATTGGAAAACCCAGCATAAAGTTATTTTCAGTTCCATGACATCACAGTACTTAAGCAGCCTTTAGGCAGAAGTTCATTAATTACTGGGAGTTAGTAACTGATTATTTAATCAGAAATTATATTTTAAAAGATGCTTTATAAATAGATACATGGAAAGTCCACTTGCCAGCTTTTATTCTGTATTATACCATGATGTGTTTGAAAGCTCCAGACAAAGCTGGTATGTGAACCTTGAGTTACAAACACTACTGTTTCATAGGTTGTGAAGAAACATTCATGTTTTATACAGATATGTTTATGGTGATTTATGTGCTGACTTCTTAGTTGTCACTCATGTAGGGTCACTGGTGGGTTCTGTTTCTGAGCATACAAACCAACCATAACAATATTATTTCAGGGTGCTGTAAGCAATGTGCTCGCTGTGCAGCCCTGGTGACAAACTTTTCACCCTGAGCAACTTGTTTGTGAAAAGTATTCATGCAGATATGAAGCCAGTTAAATGTTGTTTTAAAGAGAGCAGGAGCTCCAGACAACTGGACACAGTGAATGATTGTTTGGCTGCACAAGACAGTGTCAGCTTTTAGATTTTCTGACCCAGTCACTTGGACTTTATCACCAGTGTAGAAGTGGCCACAGAATCTAAATTACACCCCTCCCCTCTGAGCTTTCTTAACACCTCCCTTTGACTATCTGATCTTGCCTACTCTCCCACATTTCCTTTTCTCCTCTCCTCTCTCTCCTCTCCTCTCCTCATCCATCTCCAGACTGGGCCAGTCAGTGGCAGCTCCATTGATAGGGTAATCCAGGCCTGATTAATGACCCAATAATCAGAGGGATCCTCAGATCAATCATGGGCGTGATCAATAACTCTCGGCCAAGGCGATCATTAGCCTGCTAGAGTGCATCCTCTATTAGATCCACGGACCAAAACAAAGGATGTAGAAGAAAGAAAAGAGATTCATGGAGTGAAGGATGGAGGAGGGGAGGCCATTTTTTTCTCGAAATGGTAAGGAAACAACAGTTTCTCTAAGTTGAGAAAGTGAAACCACATTGTAAGAAACTGAAATATCTCATTTATATTCATGTGTAGGTTAGGAAGCACTCAGACTGGAGAATTCATTAAAAAATATACTGACATTGCAGCAGGAGGAGTTAACAGGAAGTTGTAATGTATGCACCACTGCAACTGGGCAGACTGAATAAAATGTCTACGTGTGTGACTGTATCTGTCATGTTGTGTACAGACATGGCTGTGTGTTTAGTATGTGAGTGTGTGTGCATACAAAATGTGCATGCATCCATACTGTGCTGTTTGCGTATGCATGTTTGTGGGTTCTTGGTGTCTGGGTGTGTGTGTGTGTGTGTGTGTGCTCATCTGAGTGTCAGTGTGTGTATTTGTGTGTATGTGTCAGCAGGGTGTGATAGTCTCTGATTTATGGACTGTCCCTCAGTGCCAGCTCTCTGTCTGCTCTAGCATGGAGGATGAATGGACCCCTGTCAGACCAGCCAGAACACCCCTCTCCTCCTCCCTCCAACCCCCATCTCTCTGACCCCCCCCCCCCCCCCTCCCCTCCTCCTCCCCCCTCCTCCTCTCTCTCGATACCATTTTGCAATTAGCCGCAAACAAACTTAGACCAACTGTTTACTCGTTACTATAAATGTAGTCAATGACAGCTGGTGACATAACTGATATGTGTAAGTATCCTCATGATAAGCAGGGGCTAAGTGATTCATGTCTATTAGAATAAGCCTGTCTGTTGTCAGCAGCTCAGCCTGGGATGTGCCAAGTTTGAGACATGGACATCAAGGAAATATTCAACTGTGGGAAACCATCAAATTAGATATTCAGGGTCAGGAGTTTCAATTTACTTCTAGTTTATTACAAGACAGATCTTACCCTCGTAGTTCTGTCCTGTCACTTTTACTGTAAAAACAGCTTTGCATGTAATATCATGATTTTGATGAATAAATGTCAGCCGTTAATGGCAGTTTTAACAATAACAGCTGATGTTTTGAGGTGAGGACACTTTTAGCCTGTGGTCAGTGTCATTCATGTGTGACGGTTTTGTCAAAGTAACCTGTTTTATGTTGTGTGCACAGTTTGAGATGATGCAGCTCAGTGAGTAAAGCTGACGCTGAAATGGATAAATCCACATTTTTGTTTGTGTGTGTGTTTTTGTGCGTATGTGTGAAATACAGAATGAGTTAGTATGCATGCGCTAATACAGTGTATATATAATGTGTTATGATTTTTTTTGCCTATTTCAGCTCATATATTTGAATATTAGTATAGATTATATATTATGCATGTGTGTGTCTGTGTGTGTGTGTGTGTGTATTCATATGGGGATGTGTTTGTCAGTCTGAGTTGGTACGTGTGTGTGGTGGTGTGTGTCTCTGATGTGGCAGCCTGCTGTGTGTACTCATTTATGTGTAATGAATGCTTATGAGGGTAAACAGATGGTGTGTTAACATGGTAAAATATGATCTGCTGCCAGACAATATGGTGGCACGCTGGTGTTTACAACACACACATTACACCCTGGGACAGCAGAGCAGCTTTAGAGCAGCTTGGTTTTTTCTCAACAGATCTGAGAGGAATGGAAATGCCTTTCACATACTTTCATGCAAGTTGTTCGATTCCTGTTATAGATGTTTTGGTGACACTGAAATCTATTAATCTGAAGTCACAAGTAAAAATATTATGATTCATAATAAACCAAACTGAAACATATTTATAATGGAGACAGCTTAGCACTCAGTGTAATGACTTAGGAAATAACAACAACACATTGGGTGTAGACAGCAGCTTCTCAGTATTACTCTGCCTTCCTGTAGAGCAGGTATGTTACCAGGAAAGAAGGACTCCCTCATAAATGTTTAAAGGTGCCATTGAATGTGGTTTCTTTCTGAGAGTGGATGAAGACATGAGGTTAGAGTCCTCCCTCTGAGCACCACTGCATCCTCACCCTGTCCTGTTGGACTGAAGACCGACTGGACACCACAGTGACTCACTGTCACAAAGTATTACAAGATGGGACAGCTGGTTATTTAGCTCAGTTTAGTAGAGGAAAAGAAGGAGAAAAATCATATGAAGTTTGAGGCTGACTTTGTTGTATCATTAGCAAATACTTATATAAAATGTTTATTAAATAAAAAGTTTTAGATAAATAAGAAAAAAGTTCAACCCATGGCAGCTGAAGTTTTAATCATTTTCACTCCACACACAGGGCACAGAGATTTTTGGTAAAATGAGATGGAAACAAGTGAACCAAAACAATAAATTTACAAACTATAAAACCAAAACAATGAGCTGAAAGACACTAGATGTGAAGGACATCTTTGACATGAGTAATAAATAATATAAAATAATGATGAAGCTTTTACTTTAAGCTTGTTTTTGTTGCAGTATCACCAATCATCAATCAAAGAGCACACGTTCTGTGGCCCTGGCTGTAAACACTGCATTAGAAAATTACCAGTTGGGTTTGATTTATGGTTTGTTCTTTATGGCCTTTCCTTTGTAGTCTGAATGAAAACATACTTGTCCAAACTCTCTGACATCTCACAATGTTGTTCTTTTTGTCAAAAATATAGTAGAGTAACTTTGACTAACTTTTTAAATGTGTTAAAACACATATGTTTCTTCTATCAAACATCTAATGAGGCTTTTTCTTTTGTAGCATGACTAGTGGAGTTGTACTTGATTACAAAGGTTTGTGATCAAAGCTGGTTAGTTTTGGTTCTTTGTATATGGTGATTTGTACATGTATTTTCTCACTGATATTAAGCAGACTAAGATGGAAATGATGATTGGGTTTCATCTAAATCTGATGAGAGTTATCCATCAACAAAACACACCCAAACAGTCCAAATGAAGCAGATTAGTTGACTGTTTCATTATAGTAAAATCATGATGAATAACAACTACAGAGAATTTCCTTTAAAACCATAGATGTTGTTTATTTAGTCATAAATGTTATATGATGTTTCACTGTGGTATAGCAGCTTACCTCAGCTCCAGCAAGGCAAGAGAAGGTTTTCTTCTTTTAACTCAAAATATGTTGTTTCCATGCACATGTTAGTTCATGTTGATGTCGTTCATGGTTCATTTACAAGTCTGTCTGCTCCCATGGGTCACATCCCACTGGAGGGACTAATGACATATAAGGAGTTGCATGGATTTGTAATACCTTGTAATACCATTAGTCTACCGTTTCATGCTTAGAACATGATATTAACATTATAACACAATAACTAGAGTTTAGAGCTTTTTTTTTCACTAAAAAACCTTAATTCATTCTGTATCAAAAGGAAATTATTGAGTATTTCTCTGGTTGAAGTTTATAAGGACATTTAAGCCCCGTATTTACCTAGAATCAACATGTCTCCACATGAGCAGTTGTGATGGGATCTCACTTCCCTGCTCTACATGCAAATACACATGTACAGCATTTCCATTTGCAAAAGACCATATGCACTCTTGTTTGTAGTTAGTTTGACTATGATGGATGGATTCGTTGTCAATGTGCTTATGTGAGGCAGAGAGATCAGGACAAGGAGGAGCTGAACAAATCCATTCGGTGCACACTGCTTTTATAATGAAATATGATTTCATCCACAGTACTGTGGAAATACCTATGTCAATGTTGTTATAAATCAATAGCTGGGAATCATGATGAATAGGGTAAAAAAAAAAGTTCAGTTCATTATGAAACAGTGTGATTGTGACAGAAGACGTCAGCTGAGTCTTAGGCCCTTGTGCACAATCTACTATGACAACATGTAACATTTACTAAGATCAATGATGAATTCAGCCTGACTGTATTGGGCACAAATCATCCTGAATGCATCTGGGGTGTCCCACTCATGATGGGATCAGCCAGGGTGTGTGTTAACATCAGGTGTGAGCAGGTAAATGAAAGCTCAGGGGAAAGATGGAGTAACGCCCCCCCCATCCTTCTGCCCCCACCACCTATCCATGCAAATACCCAAACACACACATACACACAGACACACACACACACACACACACACACACCTCTCTGTGACCCTGTGGCTGCAGCTGTCCATGATGATTGATGACAGGGGTGTGACAGGACAGAAGAAGCCCTATCACACACACACACACACACACACACACACACACACACACACACACACACACACACACACACAGGTAATGACAAATGGTACTGCCCACTTCTTTACTCTCTGCTAATAATATTCGTGCCATTATTCTCTTCTAAGTGCAGCCTGTATTTAGATCCCCTACAGCCTCCACTCATACAGTATACAACCACAAACTCACTCTAGCTGTTCCATATAAAGGATTTAGTGTTGGTGCTTCATGCATAAACCACTCCTCAGTGCTCGTTTTGCCCTCTGCCGTCATCACCATTCCAAGTCATTTAACTCCCTCCACCTCACCAGCCTCATCCTGTATTAGCACTACAGTTTATTTTTATTAATTCACTTATTCACTTATTGTGACTTTGTCATTTCATTGTTGTTGTTGACTCTTTGAGTATCTTTATAGAAATGTTTCCACATTGGTGTATCTGGGAGTGTGTTAATATCTTAAACCTATTAGCTGCCTTTATATTTTTAATGACGGTAATGTAAAAGGCCCTGTCTGTATGCTCTGATTTGTGCCCTCACCTTGTGTAACCCCAGTTTAGCAAAATACAACTCATGAGAAGTCAGTGAGGCCAGAGACAAGCCTCCTAGATGGTGATTGGATATAAAACTATTTGTCTTTGAGAGAAAAGATTCCTTTATTTTACTTTGGTTCCAGAAAGGCAATAGGGGACGGGTGTTTACAGTGATTTAAAACAGAAAAACAGCATGGCTACACAGGCTTGGCTGGGCTGCACAGGCCTCTATTGATGGATGCCAACCCGAAACTAGCAAAGCCTGGATTCTGTCAGCAAACACACTGACAGAGAGAGCTGACAGGGACACACACATCCACACACACACACCCTGCCACCACGCAATCTGGACTGATCTCACCCCATGTAGCATTTTACTGTGCAATCATCAAAGCACCATTAAATCAGAAGTGACTGCCAATAAAGGGAGGAAATTGCGGGCAAGGATTACGATGTTTGCATGATAAGGGGTGTGTGTGGGGGGTGGTGGGGCTGGTGGAGGGATGTAATCGGGGGGCGTCATAAGATTTATGTAGCATTTACTATGGAGCAAGTCATAAAGTGTAATTACAGGGGGGGTCGACACACCGCAGAGCCACAGCCCAGCAGGCAGACTGGCAGGAAGGCAAGGAGACAAGTGATCAAGGCCTATTCATCCCACACTGTCTCTCCATTTGTCTCTTCTCTCTCTCTCTCTCTCTCTGTCTCCTGGCTGCTCCAGACTCATAAATCAGCTGCAACAAGTCCAAGCGTCAGTGTCAAAACAGCTGAGCTCTCTGACATGAAATGCTTCATGAGAACAATACAAGGTGGGTGGAGACTGACCCACCAGTGTCTCCACTAAAAGACACAAAGCAGTAAGGACACATGATAACGCTTCTTCACCAGATGTTTTGGAACAAGTTCCTACATTTCCATCTGTTCCTTTGTTTAAAAACACCGTATGCAAATCATTCTGTAACCGAGTGATACTCTACAAACGTTGTTTCTTCTACTACTAGTGTGGAATTTAAAACGTGTGGACAAACTGATAAACAAGAAGCGTTATTAGAACCTATAGATTTGGCCGGGTTGTCAGGTCTGCGTTTTTACACAGAACTGGGCTACTACTAAGAACCACTGTGTGTTGAAGTTTTGGTCTGCAGGGTTGGGTAAAAAAATCCATATTTAAAATCCAAATATTTGTTAGTTTACTCATTCAGCAGATATGGAATAAAGCAAACATGTATTTGGAGTGGTGTTTCTGGCTATCTGGTGTGTAAGTTCAATATCCACACTCCATTTATCACCGTCCTGAGGGAAATATCTGGCTCTTACGCAGCTAAATGCTTCGTTCTGTTTACCAGCTAGCCACTAACTTTGTCTCCCCACTGCTTGATGCTGTCCAGGAAGGGCTGCAATTAGTTTTTAGAGCTCCTTTTTCTGCTAAAATGCAAAGGAGTCTTCTATGGCTGCAAACTGATAAAAAAGGTGAGTGAAGCAAATGAGCAAAGTTGTAGGTTGTGGAGAAAAAACAAAGAACTCAAAGATAATAACACATGCCAGAGGACACTTTTAAGAGGATTCATCTAATTTCTACATTATTCTTGCAAATTTGACTCCTGGTGTGTTTTGCAGTTAATGCTAATAGTCCCAAACAACCATTGTAATAACTGCACAGCTGTTAACTGGTGGTAGTTAGTGATTTCCCCAGTTTGTCACTTCTGTTTAACCATTCATGTTCACATATGTAAATTTTTGACTTTTTAAAATTCATGTCGCATTCCGTCACTCTGTTAAAGGAAAGTGACTGTTATCACATCCCTTTTAGTTCCAGTTCATCTTTGCATGTCTGCCACTGCACAGGACACGTGGGTTTGTTTACAAGGCATTTTGTGTTGATTCTCAGGGGAATGAAGAAGGAGAGACCGTAAGAGACTAAAATGAGAGAGCCGCAATTTGCAATTGCGAAAATCCCTTGAGATTTATGTCAATGTTTACCATCCCTCCTTCAGCCCTCTGCTTAAAGAGGGAGCACTTGAACAATAAATCATCCCTTTATAAATGGATGGGACGCTGAGAACCTTTTGAACTGGGTCTAATTTGCCTGGAAGCTTTCAAAAAGAGAGACCCCCCAAAGTTAATATATGTCACAGGCTTAAGTGAGGAGCATTGCCATTGCACCAGATATAAAACATGGTGCCTGTGTATCAGTTTAGTCCATTTTACACAGAGATCGCGCCATATTAAAGTTAAGAAGAGCCCTCGTTATGCTGTGTTTGCTTGTTTACACTGAAACAAACAAATCCGGCGTAATGCTGGCCCAGTTTGTAATGGTGGATAGCATCCGGCTTGAGAGGCGTGATGAGTAACACAACGGCGTCAGCATTGCTTGGTGTCTGTCCCACCATGCCAGCTGTCCCTTTTAAACAGACACTGTGACTTGCCTCTGCTGCCAGCTTAAAGGTGAAACAACAAGGCCCTCCCCCATTCCACCTTCGTACCTTTTATAAAGAACGGCGAGGCCGAATAAAGGTGCAACATTCTTGCCTTTTAAAGTGTGTAAAAGCAGCCTTTGTGTCCTCTTATCCTCTACCTCTTTGTGAAAAAAATAATCCAGGATTTGAAGCAGGCTGATCAAAAGCTGCTTGGAACGGAAAGCAGAGCTGCCAATAGGAGAGTGAAACTGGTTTTCAATTAAATGCATGATGTAAGTTAACATTAAAATGTAAGGATTCCCTCAGGAAACTGGTCAGCTAATGGTGTCACTGCTGCTCCCTCGATAATATGATACATGGGACTGGTATTTCAATCACCAACTCTGTGGAAAAACCCAAGAGACACCACACATTTCAGCCTATTAATTATTAGCGTAATATTATGCCAACTACTTTTGATGCTTGATTTTCCAAAGGCTAGTATCCTTACCACAATGAAAAAGGCAATGGAAGTGCATTCACATTTTAATATAAGTCTGTAAGTTAAAATCAGACCAAATATGTCTGTTTCCTCATTACATTTGAAATGCAAAAAGACAATTTCATATTCAGTTTTGTTATCATAAACATGGTGTTAAGCTCGCAGTAAGTAGTTTGCAAATTATCTTTTGTTTCATTGACTTCACCTGATTGAGATGAACTCTCGCCTCAGTATCAGATATTGAGGACAATTTCTACACCTGATGGTTTTCTATTAAATTTGACTGGTATTTCAACTGTTCATAGTTCCCACCATGTTGCTACAGTATCAGTATTAGCTGGCAAAACAAAAACAGTCCCAAATCCTTATGCCGCCACCAGAGTTGAGTTTGTTTCAAACATAATTTTTGAATTAATGACCAAAAAGGTCACCCTTAGACTTTTCTGTTTCTGTCTTGTTATCCCACCCCACTGTATCCTCCTGTTTGTCTCGGACCAGTTTTATTCTTCTTGCATTGGTGTTGGAGACATACAGTCTGCAACTAGCCACTAACTTTGTAAAATGTATCAGCTAGTGACTAATACATTTTAATAGTGACATCCTTATGATCATCTGTTTGCCCTGGATCATGGATTCCTTAGTCACTTTAATTGATTATGATGGGTTTAAATTGACTGAATGTGACAACAGATCCCCGATTGTATGAGGATAAACATGCTCAGGCAACAGCATTGTTTTAGTTTATTAATTATTTTCAGTTGAATTGAACAGGTCATAGGTCACGTTTGAGGCAGAAAAAAGTTAGATGCAAAGGATTCGCTCTAATTCTTAGTTTGATGTAGTTTTATCTTTGTAAGATCTTTGACTGATGAAATGTGAGCTGACTTTTATTATGAGCTGGTCAAACGATATGCAGGGTCTGTCAATGAGCCGAGGACTTACCACCAATGTTCACGACTACATCTACAAAACTCTCTTAAGTCCCTCTGTCTCTTCATCCAACTCATTGTAGGGTCACAGAGGGATCAGAGGGGTTATTCTGAGGTCAGCATCAGTTCAAGGAGCCACTGAGTCCGCCCCTTCTTCCTCCTCCTCCTCCTGACACATGAATCATTTCTCTCCTCCCCCTGTCCTTCTCACCCAGGCCGCTTCAGACTGCACATGCTGTTTTTCTCTGTTTGCTGTCACACACACACACACACACACACACACACACACACACACACACACACACACACACACACACACACACACACACACACACACACACACACACACACACACACACACAGAGAGAGAGAGGGAGAGAGAGAGAGAGAGAGAGAGACTGACAGACTGTTGTCCCTGCTCTTAAGTAATGTCACAACTGTCAGGTGGCTGAGACAGCAAGAGAGCTTTCAACACATAAACATTCAGGTAGTGAGAGAGGCAGAATTAACCTGCTGTTTGTCTTGTCATTAGTCTACCGGGTGGCAGCTCAGGCCTGATACTACACACCACACACACACACACACACACACAGAGAGAGAGAGAGCTGGCATGTAGACAAAGCAGCTATGGCCAAAGCTCTCTCCAAACACACCACTCATCTGCTGTCATCAACAATATTCTCACACCTCCGCCCTTTCAACACACACATTCAAACACTCTCTCTGTCTGTCTCTCTGTCACACACACACACACACACACACACACATTGAGATACAGTGTCCCAATAACAACTGGTTTGAGGAAGCAGCCATATTCGGGTGAAAGAGATCTAATGGCCTGGTCTTTGAGCAGTGAAACAAATGTAGCAGCACCGTTCCTGATGTCACATGATCCACGTTAAACTGAGCTCTGAGTTTCAGTGCTTCTCATCTAATAAAGTCAAACACAACACACACACTAATAAACTCCTGCAGTATAGGATACACACACAGCCAAAGTTTGTTGATACAAAGGTCACACAGCCAAAAAAATCAATGTTGTGTAATGAAGAGACACTGTGAGCTGAATAATAATTCAGTATTATCTTTGGCTGGACATAAACAAGGCCAGCCTATTAATATAACGTGTCACTGATTGAGTGATCAAGGTACGTCAGTGGTGCTGGCTGAGTCTTGCACTTTCAAAATGAACTGGCGCAAACAGTTTATTTTATCTGATTAGAAGATCTTACAGGCAGCTGTGCTAACTGAGCATTGCAGTTTTTCAGATTCTTTATAGCTTGAGACAATTCTAGCAACTACTTGGACAAACCTTTGCTACTTTCTATAAAAGGGTCTTAATAGATCATGTTTCAACAACCGAGCATGGCAACTTTTCAGATCCTTTTCAGATTCATGCAGAGTCACGTTCAGTAGTAATTTGTGTGTCCTGTAATCCTAAATGGGACCGATTTCAGTGGTAATACCCAAAATGAAAAGTCCGTTTTTGTATATGAAAATGATGGGGCTGTGTTTTAATAAAACATGAATAAAGCACTGTATTTAATGGGGTTGGAGATGGATTTGAAAATTTACCAAGTGGTTTGGTTGCCAGGCGTCTGCTGCAGCTGATGTCCATGTAGTGTGAGCCGACTTGATCCGTCACTACAAGAGGGTGAACATTTTGACTTAATTTCCTTGTTTGGTGGTGCAGGCACATTGGCTCCAGCTGATTCCAAAGCAGGAAACAAAACGAGGGGTCGAAAAATCTGCTTTAATGTTCCACCGCTACAAGATCGTTTGTATCCGGCTCGACGGTGCTAAGCAGTATTTCCCACCGCTGCTCCAAATGCTCCACAACCTCATTAGTCAGAATCTAGATATACTATGCAAATTTGTTTCATTATCTTGCTCAAGGACACTTAGGGCAGATTCCTGCAAACGCAGATATTGCTTCCTTGTCTCAGTGATGCCGCACTGCAGAACAGTTACGAACATGAACCAGTAAGATGACACACAAGATAATACAAAGAAATATGTTCTTGTGTTGCTATAATGTTACAGTTTAATAAAGAAGTACCGGTTCTCCCGTCTGACTAGTTGTGATTGATTGTCTGTCAGGGAAGGGATTGTGTGTCTGAGAGCGATGCCAGGAGACAAGGTTGTGACATGAACATGATGAATCCCACACTCATTTAATTGCTGTTTTACAGTTCAGTGACAGACATCAGGCAAATAAGTTGTCACACAAAAAATGTAATGACTGACTTGCAATTATTTTATGAAGGCAAAGAACAGCGGCCTCTTTTTTCACAGACGTTTAAAGGTTACTTTACCTCTAAATGTACCATGATACACTCTGACAATCTGATCTTTTGCTCACATATTTTCCATATTGTGCATTTATTTGCTTTTTGCAAAAAGCAGTTACACATCATCTTATGCAATATTTCAAGAATACTTTAAGTCTGCAGTCACCAACATATCACTTGTTGCTAATTAGACTGCAACTGTGAAACAAGTAAAGATGTCATATTTTTACACAGAATGATTATTTGAGATTCATTGAAGCAGTTTGAAGCAGTAAGTTTGAACACACTCATGAAGTACTTCTATACCATTACACACATCTACACGTACTCACACACCAATGTAGCAGCTATAGGAGGTAATTTGGGGTTCAGGATCTTGCTCTAGGACATGTCGGGACTGGAGAAGCTGGAAATCAGACCATCAACCTACCAACTGCAGGACGACCACCTCTGCCTCCTGAGTTACAGCCTTCAATCAAGTCTGCATCGTAGACCAAGATCATCATCTTGAAAATTCTATTTTAAAAAAATCAAAATCTTGTCTGTGTTAAACAACACTCACATGAGTCATCAGTTGCAGGATTCACTTCTCATGATATGTTTTTCTGGACATCGATATGTTCTAGTTGGACCAAATCTAAGGTGTAGTATCAGTATCAGTAGTTTCACTTAAATAAAGGAAATTGATATGTTCTTCACCACTGGCCAGGGTAAATGTTCCAACTCAATGGCTTCATATAAAGTTTTGAGTGAATTTCAAACCATAATGACAACTGTGGAGTTTCCCCACTTTTTCATAGTTCTTGCTGTGCACAGCTATGTCTATATATGTATATCTATGTATATTTATCTACACACATACAACAAAGCCAGCAGAGGGGAAGAAATGATCACAGTGACCAGCATTCACACATAAGGCATGAGAGTTTTGGAAAATGTGAAGTTCTCCTTTCATTTGAAAAGCTGAAGCAGAAAGTCACAAATAAGATTCTAAGGAGAGCCATGAACCAGAGCTGAGCCCAAAATATTTCAGCCGTGTACCTGTTCACACACTGAATAATCATCACTGTTCAACAGAAACACTCAAAATGTACAAGTTGTCTGCGAATCTGACATCACTGCCTCGCTCCACAGCGGTGGTGGGTGTATGAGAAGAGGAAATAAGAGGAGCAGCAGCAGCAGCAGCAGCAGCAGGAGGAGGAGGAAGTGTAGAGGAGAAGGGGCGGATTGTCATAGGAGTCATCAGTAACTGTCGCCACCGTGCTGCAGGCTTAATTAACTAGCTTGCTCGTTAGCATTGCTGCCCTCTTTTCTCTCCCTCCCTTTCTACTTGCTCGCTGCTCTGAATAGGAGCGCCTGATTATTCTGTGCTCCAGTCGCAGCCAATTACAGGCTCCAAATGGAACAACATTAATCAAATCTTTAGTATGGTGGCAAACTCAGAGGTATCAGATTGCAGAGGGACGCAAAACTAATATGTCACTGTCACTGGCGGTTGCACAGGCATTTAGCACCTAACATTTGGGAGACGGGTGAGACGGGCTATCGCCTGGGTGCAATATGGAGTCTGATCTGGAAACCATTAGCAAGACATGGCAGCAGAAACGCAGACCCTGTCCTCACCCCACACTCATTTTTTATCCCTCCTCCACCACCTCCATCACCACCACCGCCCTTGTCTCTCTGTTCTTTCTCCCAAGCAGTTAGACAAGTGAGAAGTAGGGAAGGATAAATTGGGGGAAAGATGGGTATAAACTGGATAAATAGAGAAAGGGAGATGTGGAGGAGTAACGAGAGGTGAATAGCAGGAAATGGAAAGGACAATGAAGAGGAATGGTGAGGGCTTTTCACGATCCTTCGAAAGGAAAAGGAAGATAAAAGAAGAGACACTTTCTGCCAGCGTGGCTGATGTGAGTCGCGTTGGATGAGAACACCCAGAACTAAATGCTGCCATTCAGACTCTGGCCTCCCAGAGTGGCACTGGATCTGGAGCAGGAGGCGCACACACAGGACCATGACCCAGCAAACTGTGTCTTGCCACCTCACTGGCTTCCCAGGGCTTGGCCCAAACCATCAAGCCACAGTCAGAGCCAGCCAGAGGACACTGCTGCATAATGGCCTCATTAGGACAAATGATTAAAGCCCAACTGAAATGTGCTAAATGCCTGTGTCACTGAAGTGGCCTTTAAACGGGCATAAATAAACAAGAGTTATGCTGAAGGTTTGGGTGTGCACCCTGGCAGCATAATAAATTACAGGGTAATGATATTAAAAGCACAGAGTCGTTAAGATGCCAAGCAGAGACGCCATAAATCCAGGCGCGGGCTCCCACTGGCTGTCCCCACACCGAGTAATTAAAGCAGATTTATGAGGCGCATTACATCAGTGCTAGATAGTTCATATATCGGCCTCCTTTATTGGACAGCCTGACAGGCGCCAAAAAATATTGTTTCGAGTTCCCCGGCCCCTCGCAGCCGAGAGACCTCTCCCAGCACTCCATCTTTTGTTGTGTCAGTCCTGCGTGTTCGTGATAGATGGACCGATCCACTCCTCCGTTGCTCCCCACGCTTGTTCAGCCCCCCATCCCCCGCTCCATCCTTCCTCAATGGGAGACTTGTGACAGTATCAAATAGCTTTATCCTCATACAGCAGCTCTTTCACACCATCCCTCCTTTTCTCCTTCTCACTGGGACAAAAACAAAAAGCCCAAACACATGTAAAACCTGAGATGGGCAGCAGGATAATAATAAATAATAAGGACAATAAAAAATGAGGATATATATTTAATACAGTGGAGTAGTGGAGGGACTTCTCCATATCCGTCAGGGTTAGATGAACATGTTGACATAAGAATAAATCAGACAGACAGTCTGTGATTAAATGTTGAATGTTGGTTAGTCAGTGTTGCCCACCTGGTATTAAAATGTAGTTTTATAACGTTATTTGTGACGTATAATTGCATAGTACTGCACAAGTTACAAGCTATAAAAAGCTTTTTTGTTACCGTACTGAGTTACAGTGCAGCACCCTTACAATGTTAAACCGTTTAGCACAATGCAATTTTGTGTAAGTGGCTTTTCAGCTCTGCACAAGAACCTTAGAGTTGCTTTGTCAGCCATCTCCTCAGGATTCGAGTCTCCAAGCATCTTTAAATTACCCCCGGATTTCCCATTAGTTCACAGCACAAGTTCAACTGCTTTACAACTTGTTTCCAGTCCCATGCATTCATAATGTTCATATACAGTATTTACAGCCATGCAGGTCTCTTTGGATGACTGGCCATTTGGTCTGTCAGGGAAAAGTTTGGCTCAGCAAAAAAGAAAAAAGTAGGAAAAATATATAGATATTGTGGCAATAAATTAGGACTGCAGTGAGTGGTTTATTTTTTTTCATCACTGACACAAGTTCTTATGATTGTGGTACAGACCGTCTCAGGTTACTGGTTGTTAAGTTAATGTAAGCAGCAGAAAACAAAAATGCTAATACATAATAAGACGGAGAAAAAGAGAGTCAAGAAATACTGTACACTCCATTCAACCACAGGAAAAAACCAAAGGCAGAGGTCAGCTGTCCTATTATTCCTCTGCATGTTGATTCAAAGAGCACAGAGATGATATATGCACATTTTACTTCCATTACTGCCATAGTGCCTCTTAGCAACTACTCTAACACCAAATGTACTGTGCAGGACACGTTTGTCTCTGTAAATCTTAAATCCATGTATTTCTGTGCTTCTAGCTATACTTATCCTCATAAAAATGAACCTCAAACGCACACATTTACATAGCTGTACATGTTGTAATGGTTCAGTGGTTGTGATTCTCTGTATATCTCAATAAAATCACTGTGCTCCTTAACTGCTGATGAACCTTAAATGCCCCCACAGGAAACACACTCTTAGAGCCAGACAACTTAATTGGTTTGGCTGCATGTAATTTTAATAGCTCCTGTAATTAGGTTGCTTATTATAAAGAATCTAGTCATAAATCATGTGAAACAGAGTTACATATACATTTCCTGTCATTACAAAATATTCTTCCAGCACTGTGAGTGTGGTGCCACTAAAAGTCACATGTGAGAAACGTGAGCGCCCCGTTGTTGGAGACTGGTCTGGACAGAGAAAGAATGAAAAGAGAAATAAGAAATAAGAAGAAAGAAGAAGAAAAGAGTGCTGATGTTAACGATCTCTGACACTTTTATTATCATTATTAATTAGTGCTTTTCAAGCAATGCATTTAAATCAATATGAAGGAGTGAAACAAATCTCAGCAACCATTCGGATCAATCTGAGGGAGTTTTCTTTTATCTACATTAATGTCAGTAAATTCAACCCATTACCATGGACCTGGCAGGCTGGAAGATCGGTGTGATTTCTAATTAGAGGGACATGAACCAACTAACCATTAGTCTTCTCTCATCTGCAGTGTGGGCACATTTGTGATTAATGTTTTGTCCTTTTACATTTCTCTATATTCCTTGTTGATGAGACTTTATCTCGTAAGCACTTTTTCTTGAACACAATGTAACACATCTCAGACTTTCTTCACACCTACACAGAGACAAACATCACTGTTAACAGTATACAGGTTAACCACAAGCTGAACACACACTGCATGTGTCAATGTGCTTATACTGACACATAGACATACTGTATACTTATATTACACACACACACACACACACACACACACACACACACACACACACACACACATATATACACATGTACTCACCCCTGCTGTGTGTGCCCTTTACTCCACAGGTGTTACCCCGGGTGCATCAACACCATCTCCCCACAACCACCAGAGCTGGTTTTGAAACTCTGTACAACCCTCATCTCTGTCCCCCTAAATTAACTGTGGTGACAACTGTTCCACCTACTACTCCATAGGGGCAGAGAAAAGTGTGTGAATGTGTGTGTGTGTGTGTGTGTGGTGTGGTGGTGGTGGCGGTAGGGTCTAGCCAGCAGCGACAAACGCCTGCTTTGTCCTTTAGAATAATAGGCCAGGGCTATATTTTTTAGAACATAGCGTGGCCCTCATTAATTTTAATATCTGATGATGAGTTAATTTATCAAAGACCGACACTCCTGTTTGGTCACTTATCACCTCAGTGGGGTAGAGGAACAGAGAGCGGAGTAGGCAGATATAAAGATATTGTATATAGTACATGGTGCAGAGAAGTTACACATCTTTTGTTTTGCTTCTTCTAGATCAAGTCTTGATTATGTTTTTTATACACATTTGTGACATGACATGTGACTTGTTCAAGTACAAGTGCCTTAATACCTATATAGACAGGAAGACATGACGTTAAACCATCAACCTTTCACTCTAAGGATGATGAGAGAGAGAGTTCAATACAGTTTTTATTTTCACAGTAAAAATTTGGTGTTTCCATACAGTAGAAATCAGAAATCAGCAACATGGGGTGTTTGTTACTGTGCAGAATTTATGTGAAAGAAGAGAATAGGGTAGATGTGGAGGACTGCATGAGAGGCAGACCAAGAGGGTTTGGTAAAGATAGAAGTGGCAGGCAAAAGCCTGGACCGTCTGTCTACTCACTGATGTGGTGGCACACTGGGATTTGTCCTGGTAGCTACAGTGGCCAGTGTGTGAATATAGTGTGAATATCTCTAAAAGATGAAAGTCATAAAGGTTGATGCAGAGGTTGCTTTATCTGTTCTTGACAGTTAGGTAACAGTTTTGCCATGTTTTACAGCCAATAGGTTGTTGTTCTATGATCATCCCTGATGGTTGTGACAGCTAATCCCAAACACTAGTTAGCAAGCATGAACCAGTGACAAATTTGTGTTTTCAGTAAAGTTAAATCACACTGCATTTGGACATTTGGAGTGTGTGGAGGCATGCTGCGGATGTCATGTTAGATATAGCAGCACAAGAGTCGGGAGATTGCACTGTAGCTGTAACTGTTTGCACTTGTTTCCTTCATTTGTGATTCAGTGTGCTTCAACGGTACAAAAAGTTTCATAGCTACAAAAAACCTGAACACATAAGTTTGGTAACACAGTAGATTAATCCAGTAATAACACAGATATCATTGCATGTAATTTTCACCCTTATGCAGTAAGGTTTTGTTTTATTTTTCCATTCTGAAAACATGAATGAACACATGGTATGATGTTACATACCATGTGTTCCATATTTTTCCACTTTCAAGATGTAAAATGAATTTGTAAATGATTGAATTTTGCCATGGGGAAGTGATACATTTTCTCATTTTCCTTGTGATGTTCTGTAACTGGGAGCTTTCTAATTCTTCCAAGGTTAGGTTCTAAAGGTAGGATATACTTTTCCTCTCATGTGTTGCACATTTGCTCTGGGATGTAATTGCAATTGGATGTGGCCCAGCTCCCATGAATGGTAGTGTCCTGGAGGCTTGATCTAACTCTATCACCAGACAGTGTTAATGTTGGACAAATCAGTGAAAGCCTAGATTAAATTAGAGTTATTATATTATTTCTTTTGACAAGATATGTGTATTGTTAGAGATTAGGTGGTTAAAAACATTTGATTAAAGTTGGGGACAGATATGGTATAGCTTAACAAAGGACAGGTCAAGGTTAAGCTACGGGTTAACTTTGGGGTGAGTTGACTAACATTTAATAATAGATGCCTCTTGGATTTTAATATTACATAAACATATTACACATTCAGCTGCAAGAAAGTTTGATTACTTTCCACTTTTCTTCATAAAGGGCATACAAGTGTACATCCTGCATTTGCAGTAAACACTGGCAAAGGCCATACATCATGTGCAGCACATTCATCCATTATGAATGTAATTCCCATAGAAACTGTACTGATCAGATACCTGAACTACTTAAAGCAGGTTCTCCTAATGTAAAGTGGGAGAACTTGATGTCATGGTCCCATCTGCTTATCTGAGCTCCTCACCTTGAACCCTGTGCAGTGTTTACAACCATAGCTTGCATAAAAATTTTACTTTTTTGTTTTTTTTTTCCTTCAACACACACAGGGGAACCATCCATCTCCGGATCTGACTATTTTGGATTCTTTTTAGATGAACTGAAACATTAATAAACTGATGGAGAAATCTGCTGAAATTCTTATACAAAAATAAATGAAATAAAGCCAAAAATGAAATGTTTGAAATCATCTGAAAAATGTATTATCACAAACTTATTTTTCTTTGCCCATGAAAAGCTGAAGTTTTGGGAATACATTGTTTTCACAGCACAGCGTGAATAGCATTGCGGGTGGCAGGAAGAGCCTTTTATTCTTGGGATAACTTCTTTTCCCTCTGTTTTCTCTCTGTCACCAGCAAAAAGTAGCCAACTGCACTTATCTTCTTGTAGTCCAGCATGTTCTGTGTTTTATAAGTGTTAATTATTCTTTCATACATTATCAATTACCCTCAGGCACAATAACAAATTTGACTTTGAATTTAACCTTAACCTGTTTTATGAATATTCAGTTATGGCTTAATCAGTGAGCAGGAAGATTAATGTTTTTCACACCACCTTCAAAACCCTTCAAATTATTAAAGGTGGCTGAAAAGATGGCCAGTGGTTATTAAATGAATATAAACATAGTCTCTATATTCTGCAGGTGAATCTTTATACATGTGTGATGACATACCAGGCTATGGTATGTGTATGTAAACAGAGCAGTTGTGTTCCTCTTACAGTTGAGGCTGAAATTTATTTAGGTTTATTTGCTTACAGTGTCGATTTTTTATGTTATCTGTGGGGTGCAACACAATTTTATGAGAGAGACGAATACAGCAGATGTGTGTTTGAAAAGCAGCGTGTCTATGTCCCTGTCTGTGTGTCTGAACAGGCGGAGAATGAGAATGAGAGCAAACAGCAGTGTGCAGTCAAGAGTAGCACAGCCACTCCATCACCGTGATAGGCCCTGTCATCTTTCTCTCTCCTTCCCCCTCTTCTACTCTTGCACTCTCTGTCTCCCTCCCAGTGGTAAGGATGGGGTGTAAAGTTCACTCCTGCCTAATTTATCAACCACCCTCCCTCCACAGGCCTGTACAGTCATTAGCTACATACACTGACACAGCACCTCGGTCCACACCCTACCCTCATTTATTGTCTTTTTATAGCAAGGGAACAGCATCAATTAATTAAAGGTTAAATTGCCCCTGTGTCCCCAGGATATCCAGGGGTGCAAGGGTGCCTTAGGCAGGGTAGGTGGGGTTTAGTTGATTTGGGTGGGGGTTATGAGGTTGGGTGTGTTGGTGCTTGAAATTAGTTGCATAATTTGGCTGTGTGAAATTTGTTGAGAGTTTGGGGTCTTCATCTGTTTTACTCCACCTAAATCTTAAAATTTTAAATGCTTAAATGAAGAGCACCAAGTGTTGAGGCACTTTTGCTAACTGTGCACTGTGCATTTACACAATTCATTAAATACACCTGTAATATATTGTGGACGATCCCCAAAAAACCCAGAACAGTGGTGTGGTAACTGGGATTGGGACATTGGCTGCACATTGTCCTGCTAGGGAGGCTGTGGCTGACAGGGAGTGCAAATGAAAATGGGTGTGTGTTTGGTAATTTGGTCTGTGATGATATTTTAGTACTGTACATGTAAAAGTATGTACATTCTCTGAGAATTCCCATTCCTGTATTGTAGCAACACGATCAACACCACAGTGGTTGTAATGTCAAGACTAATCGGTGTATATCAGTTTCCAACAAATGTTGCTGTGTGTTATATAAAACATGCTCACCTGAATAGGTGTCACACTTGGATACCATAGACATGGGACTTCTTGGGAAGTGTTTGTGGCCAATGTACACTGCCATTGATGGCAGATGTATTCCTATATGTGCAGTCAGAACTGGTGGGACTCAGTTATTCTCAAAACTGCTGTTGACCACAACTGCTAGTAAAGACCACAGCCCCACGGCCCACGTAAGGATTCAAGGATAAAGCTAGAAGTAGTCAGGCTTTTATGATGCGTTAACATGTTCACTGATCACTGTTAAATAGTTCTCCATTTATCAATTGGGTTTTGTCTGGTTTTGTTACCTTATGCTGTACACATCTGTAAGGATCCATGCCATGGGTCATACGAACAGAACTGAATTTTAGTGGATTTAAATGAATTTGGACTTAAAACGAAAGAGACAATGGGAAGAGCTGAGAGAGAAAAGACTGGATGCATTCAGTTCTTTTGATGTTCTCTTTTCACAGGTGTGTATGTGGGTTTGCCTCGACACACACATCATACTTGAGTTTTAGCTATCTACAGAAAGGTCAAAGAGCATGGCTAGTATTATCCCCATGATACTGGTCCTGCTGTCATCCCAGGTCCTTCCAACAAGTCCCAGCTCCAGCTTCCATCCTGTTGCTGTCAGACTTAATAATCAGCACTACTACCAGTGGACCACACCTTATGGACTTTATTTGTATTGATGGGCACATTTTTCATGTTATTTTACATAACAATGGATATGGAGATGTACCCTCAATTGAATATACATTACTATCGAGTGCCTGATGAAAGACTGTTTGTGCAGAGGTGACACAATTATACACACATTGTAACATTGTTCATTGTTACATTCATACACCTACATTTTTCTACCTGCAGAAATCCATAACTGGTAATGGATATCTGAGACCTATGAGACCACCTTAGGAAGTGGATGATGAAGAGGATGACCAACAAAAAACACCTGGTCCACTGCAGGGAATGTATAATGATCATCTTAAATCTTGCTATAAGAATATGTTCAAGCAAAATGACATTTAAACTTTTTTCAATCAGACATTGTTGCTGACTGTTGAAATTAAATGAAATTTGTCATGAAATTATCAAAGAACACGTCTTGCCAGACCGGAGCATTGAGCAACCCTCGTTCTCTGAGCCCAATCAACTAATGAGTTGCTAATCAAGGTGTACAAGCACACGGCCACTGAGGTATCCATGAAGCAATTATGTCCGTTCTAAGAGCTTTTGCTGCCTTTGTAAAATTAATTGAGAAATCCCTCACTTCTCTCTAGGGTGAATTTAACTGGCTAAGCAAAGGACCAATTACAGAGTTAATAGTTTTAAAAAGGACTCTCGGACCTTGTTTATCAGTGATTTTAGAAAAGGGAGATACTATTTTTTTTTTTTACCACTTCCACTTTGCCTACCATCTCCTGAAAATCTTTACTTGCTTCACTGAGCCATGGCAGTGTCAAAGGTCTCTGCTGTCTTTATGCAAGAGTTGAAAAGTAAGCTGCAGTTTAAAAGTACGTTTAAAGTGATAAAAGCTTGACAGTTGCAAGGAATGAAAAGTTAGTTCAGAGGACTGGACTGAATCAGTGTGATGGCTTTAGGGTCAGTGAAGTGGAGGAGGAAGAGCATTACTTTGTGACCAGACTCTCTCACACCAAGAAAACACAAATGATCTAATTTAACTGAAAGACTGAAGTGGTTCTGACTGTAAGCAGAGTGTTCCTGTGCCAGCCATGAGTATATTTTGGTTTCACACTATCTTTCAGTGCTCCTAATTGAATTAGTGCAAAACAAAACTAACACCAACACCAACACCTTCTGGAACCTTCTGGAAGAGGCATGTGAAACATAGAGTCAAGGTCTTGATGGGGGAACCATCATTTAGGGTTTAAGGAAATAAAGTTAATCAAATTAACATTCTGTTTCCCAGTTCCTTCCCCGTTGAGTCACAAACCACCATATTTATACAGTCTCATTTGAACAACTGGGACTAGGGAGGACTTGTATCTTCACCAAACTTTCCACAGTGATGCATTGATTTTAGTTTGCAGTGCAGCTTTGTGGATTGAGGATAGACATCAAGGACAGCAGGGATTAGTTCTTAAATCACTAAAATTAACACAGAGATTAACACACAGATGTTTTTCTTTCTTTTGTTTTTTTACCTGTGCTAACATTGGACTCCATAGTCATCACATTATCATTCAACTATTCAGATGTGGGCAATATGGGATCTGGTCTGATCAGTCTTTTCTCTAGAAATCTGAGTTAATCAGAAAGCTAACAATCCAAAGATAAAACCAAGAGGCAGAGTTGTAGTATTAGACATTTCCCTGTGCTACCATCATATCAGGCATCCACCCAAACCCCACTGATACCATATCTCCCCCTGACCACCTAAATCAATTCAAGTTGGCAGAAGCAGGGTTATTAATAAAAAAACAAACAAACAAAACGGGTTAAAAAAAATACTGCAATAGAAATAAAAATAGGATGAATGATTGGATGATGATAGAATGATTCACTAACATGATTGCTGCAATTTCTCACTCCAGATCTACTTCACTTTAATCAACCCTAACCCTAAACTTAGTTATAACTCATCTGAAAGCCTTCATCTATCACACCCTGGCTGGAAAACATAAAAACTTGTTCTTCCTGTTGAGTGTTGTCCACCTGCCCCTTACTTTTTCATTCTTATCTTCTTTGAGATTGTTCTTGGTACAGGAACATCATGGTCGTTATAGTGGGTGTAAGGTTTGACAGCAACTGACTTAGTTCTGCTAAGTTCAATTCACTATCGAACTCAAATTAATTCTCTCCGTGAGTAAAAAAAAAAAAACCCACTCATACCTTCTATCTTGTTCTTCCATATACAGCAGATATTGAACTTATAATAGATATTTACTTTTAGTTAAATTTGAGTTTGCATGTGTTGCACTAGCTATAAGAAAAAAATCCATTACAGTTGCTGTCTATCTGATAATGCTGTAACCAAATTTAAGGAAGAGATTCAACTGTTATTTACTCCAATTGCGTGTGTCAATACAATGGAGGGATTTATCTCAACTTTACTCCCACACATGTTGATGATCTTGTTGATAGTTGTACAGCCAAAATGGATATGACACTTGATAGCGTGGACTAGATAATGAATCAGAGGAGTTGAGCTCTGTGATACTGTTCAGAAAACCATTCTTTCATGCAGACATCATTAAAGCTGGAAATAAAGTGGTATTCCACCAATCGAGGTAAATTTCACCTTCACACAAAGAAACTCACCGTAATGCAAAAATATACCTCCTATCATTCATTATTAAATCGATTAACTTGCTGTTCCTTTAACCTTCAGTAGTTCTGACTTGAGATTCTTCACAAATAAAATTGTAACCATCAGCAAAAGACATCACCACCTCCTTCCTACAACTGGTACAGTACAGTGACCTTGGAGTCAACACCTGATTTATATTTAGTCAGCTTCTCTCCTATAGATCTCGCTGCACTGACCTCAAATGTTTTTTCTTCCAAACCAACAACTTGTCTGTTAGACCCTATTCCAGCCAGTCTGTTCGTGCATGGTTTACCCTTAATTTGTACGTATGTACCACAGGCCTTTAAGGTTGCTGTAATTAAACCTTTACTGGCAAAGTAAACTCTAGATCCAGATGTTTTAGCCAGTTACAGGCCCATATCTCCCCTTCATTTAAAAAATCCTCTAAAAAAATGTTGCTAACCAATTATGCAATTATTTTTATAGGAATAGTATGTTTGAAGGTCTCCAGTCAGGGTTCAGAACACATCATAGGACAGAAGCAGCAATGACGAAAGTTAAATACGATCTTCTCATGGTCTCAGACGACACACTGATCTCTGTACTCTCTGTACTCTTAAGCTTTGTGCTGCTTTTGACACAATCATCCACAAGATTTTATTACAGAGGCTGGAACACGTCAATGGTATAAAAGGAACTGCACTAGATGGAGTTTAAGATGTGTTTATTAGGTCAACTCCAGTTTGTTCAGGTGAGCAAAGACTTTTCAATTCACAGGCAAGCCAGTTATGGTATTCCTCAGGGTTGTGTGCTAGGAGCAATTCCCTTTACCTTATCAGAAAACATGTCATAAAAGTGCGTTGTTATGAGGATGATACCCAGTTCATTATCGTTGAAGCCAAATGTAACACAACTAAAAGTCAAACTATAGCTGTATCATAAAGATATATAGGCCTGAATGGCCTGTGTTTTACTACCAGGTTCACACTAAGCTTAAGTTCTTGTGTTTGACCGTAAACACATTTAGAAAACTGGATACCTAGACCTCCAGTTCTACCGTGTTTTAAAAGGGTGCAGAAATAGTATGTGTTTTTTTATGTCTAGACCTAAGATGCTGTACTGTAGATACTTAAAGGAATCAGCTATCAGACTCCTCCCTTGTAGGTCTAAAACTTAAATCTTTCCACTATAACAAAGCTTAAAGGGCTGACTCAGGTTAGCCATGAACCATCCCTTAGTTATGCTGCTATAGTGCTATAGGTCAAGACTGCTGGGGTTAGTTCCACAATGCATTGTGCTGTCTCTCTGTTCTCATTTTGTAGGTGTTACTCTCCACAAACTTGTATATGCTGATCTGGTTCCAGACAAATTGACCTTAAGCTGATTTTAGTTGAACTAAACTGATGCTTAGAATTTTCAACACAGAAGAGACAGAAGTAAAATTATTTGGTTTTAGGTTACAACATGTCTACACAGAGGACCGTCTGTTTCTACACACAATTTACTCAGTGATAGTCTGAGAGAGTTGTTACACCTGTTTCAGCAGCATGCAAAGTCCAATACACAGTTACTGTAGTTATGCGGATAAATGGAGCAAAATGGGTGTCTGGCTGTGTTCACATGTATAGTGTGAGTATAGTGCAATACGTACAGCACAGCCTGTGTTTTGCAGACAAAATAGACAACTAGATTGATTAAAAATAAGTGTGCATCTGCTCTGTCATATGTGCTTTAGAAAGCATGAGTGAACAACATGGCTGAAAGACTACACTACTCTTTTATTTTTAGATATTTATAATGATGGGATATAAAGTTAAGATGTTTTTAAGTTGACAGATTACTGGACAGGAAGAGAGCAGAAAAGATTAAACAAAAATGAATCTGTTTTTGACCTAAATGTTGACTAATTAGTTGTGAGTTTATGTTTTATAATAGCATTCCAGGCCAGGTGACCCATACACCCTCAGTGTGTCCTAACAGGTGCTTCAGGCTCAGTGCCCTTGTAAGGGCACACTCTGCAGTACACTGCTCTGCTGTTTACTCCCTCAGTCAACCAGCTGCACTGCACGTTTATAATACTCTCATAAGTACGGTACAGATGGATATGGGTCCCCTTGCTGCCGCTCCCTGGCTTATGATTAATGAGTAGCACTTGGAGCCGCATGTGTTGCTGCCTCGCAGCTCCGACATGTCTTTCCGGACCCGACATTTTCTATCCTCTGTGAAAAATGAGCTCCTTGGTGTCGTTCATTACGCTGTTCCAGTGCCAGAAGTCTCCAATGCATATTCCTGCTCACTAAACCTTGCGTGGTGCTTGTTCTGCATGTGGGTGTCCGTGTCATTTTGCATCTAATTCACTTACAGAGACAGCTATCCAGTGAAATGCATGCCCTCACTGAATGACTTGACTGTAATTTGGGACTGATAAGTCGATGGAAGAGGACCTCACAGCCAAAGAAAGGAAGGATATCAGGGCTCACATAGAGGACACGCTGCAGACGGAGCCCTGGCACAAAAAGAAAGAAGCCACTTTTCTGCTGTGCAGGCTCCCAGATATGACAACGGCCTAGTTATCATTGTCCCTCCTCTGAAGTTAAAGCTGTAATTTGTTCTGTCTAAGAATGGAGTCCATTTGTCTGACAATGCTAGCCACAGTCAGTCGACATGCTCATGTAGTAGCACACACAGACAAAGAAGTGTCACAACCTACACGGATACACAACAAATGCTCTTACGCCTCTATATAAACACATAGAGCACTGTCACACACTGTCGCACACACAGATAAACAGACTCCCTACTACTCAGCAGTCTCTCAAGGGCACGTTACAATAAAGCAGCATTGGAAAACAGCCATCTGATGGATTGGACCTGGAGACGGCAGCACAGGCAAATCCCCTAATGTGGCATAAATAAGGCTGCCGTGTTCAGATCGCTCTCTACAGACAATGTAAATTATATTGTCAGGCGCAGTCACTTCCCCACTCACTGTGCAACTAACAAGAGTCACCCGCCAAATCTCGACAAGGAGAGGAGGAGCTACCAGTGGGAAGGGATAGGGGAATTAATTAAAGTGGCAACTCACACCACGCACACACAAACACGCACAAGCAGATATGAACACACACACACGTGCATGAACAGATGCATTCAAACACAAAGCCACACATATAGGCAGTGTTTATAGTTTGATTTATTTCCCTTGCTCCTGTGTGTTCCCCTCCCTCTCCTGTGGCTCTCGCTGAAGGTCGATGCGACAGCTTTGCTGAGGAACAGAGGTGATGCTGCTCAGCCATTTTGGAACTAAGCTGCCTGCATGTCTGCCTGAGGCCTGCAGATTCTCAGGGGGCTGACAAACTCAACACAGAGGTCTGTGAATAACGTCAAGTGTGATACATTGACTTCCATCACTTCAGAACTTCCCACAGTGGCCTCAGACTGATTAAATGCAGAGCCAAGGACGAGAGATTTAGTGTCAGTATTAACCTTCGTGGGCTGCTCCTTGTCTTCCTCTTCTCTTCACACAGTCTGTTACCAAAATTGTCCTTCCTGTCTCTGCTCTCCATGCAGCTGTTTTTTGTCAGGTTGCTTCCAAGACTTTGTCAGACCACAGCTGTTTTATCCTTGCCAAATTTCTGTCTTCACAACAAGACTTTGTTAAGAAATCAATAAGATCTGTCAAATGATTCTGCTCAGCTATTGTGACAGTCTGTGTAATATGTAGTGACTCTCTTTAAAATGTAGCAAAGATGCTGTGATATGCCAATAACAAGCCTCTACAGCTTCCTAGAAATAGCATGTCCTGATGACAGAGCAATAAACAAAGTTTACAGGCTTCATTTACAAACAGTTAAACAGAGCATGCAGCACATGTAAATGTTTCTCTAAAGCTGGGAGCCTAAAGCTACAGTAGACTGTGCAGCCCTCACAATTATGGCGCCATAAGTGGGCACATTCATAAGATGAGAAATGCTTGAAACAAACAGCATCTTTCACACACTCGTACTCCCACAAACACTGAAACCCACAAGTGCTCCTTCCTTGCAAGCTACCATGCATAGAAACAGCTTTGCCCTCTCTCTGTCAAACATTTCCTCCCATAGCCGGCTAAAAAAGTGTTTCCCAACGCTGACAGGGAGAATGGATGGCCTCCATTACGCCTGGCTACAAACACATTCCGCCAAGATGAAGGGGCTGTAAATTATCCTGCGAGCAAGCAGCCCAGACCACAGCCCAGCCAACAACCCCCCCTTGCCTCTAATGGGGTCGGCCCATCCACAGCCTACACCACACTGAATCACACACCCTATACCTAAACATACACTGTCACCTGTGTGTATATACAGTATATATATATATATATATATATATATATGTGTGTGTGTGTGCTGCGGAAATGGAGCTGGCTTGTTGAATCAGACACCTGGGAAGGAGTCCTTGAGCCCGTCATCCAAAAATGTCCGATTTAAACTGTAATAAATAGCAGCATGGTTAGCACTGCTCATGAAGGGACACAACGGACTCATGCTACATTATGGTACAATAACTGTGCGACGGGGCTGCATGCTGACAGGTCCAATGCTGTGAAGCTGGAGGGTGTCACTGCAGAAGCATCAGCAGTATGTTGGGTCAAATTCAGTTCACATCACACAAGTGTTGTTGGCAGCTGGGAAGCCATCAAATAGGCTGAGACATTGCCCTGTGGCATGGTTAAATGCTAAGAGTGTGTGCGTAAATCATTACATGCAAATAGTAAAATGTCAGGCAACATTGTGTTCCCACTAGGTAAAGCTTGTTCTTCCTGTGTGACAGTCCTCCCATTCTCACCCTGCAGCACTGATAGCAATCTAGGTCCTCCCTTTGGCAGTTGACAACAAAACCCCCAAAGGAGAAATCGTCCCACTGTAACTACCTCTCTTTCTTCTTTCTCGTGACATTTCATCCACACGTTTGTCTCTGCTGTTCCCTTTCAAACTGCTGGGAGATTCCTGAGAGGCCTGTTGTTTAATGAAGGGGGTCAAAAGCTCGGGACATTTGTTTTTTGTAGCTTGGGCAAGTGTGTTTGTCCTTGTAAGTTTCTGAGTGTGTCTGAGTTTGCTTTTCTGTGGATGTCCGTTTTGTTTTCAGGTCAACTTTGTGTTCGTTATGAACGTAACAACCATTTGCATACTGAAGTATCTCTGTCAAGATTTTTATGTACACAGAGTGCCACCTATACACACACATGCAAGAACGTTTTCCCATTTAGCTGCTTGATTTATCTGACTACTTGAAAATTACAGTTAATCAGAAATTCCTTTGGACAAACATTTGTCCTGGATTTCTTTTTTCTAATTATTTCCTTCTTTCAAACTTCATCTCTCTCATTTTGTTCTTCTGGCTTTAGATTTAGCCAAATATTAGCTACATTACTGAATATCAGCATTAGCATTCTTTTATCCGCCAACTTGGTATCCCTGTTAGCCAGAAGCTAAGATGCTAGCTTCCTGTTACAAGGACTTCTGTTCCAGAAACGATAACACTGTCTCTTAAAGTTAAATAAAACGTCACATCTCCTCCTTGTGTTGACAATTCTGGACAAAGTTATAAGTCAAGCCGTCAACCAAAAACTCACTTAAGGTCACACAAATTTAGACAGGAATGGATGAGAGTAAATATTTAAATTGAATTTAAAAATGTGCTTAGTCCTTAAGCCTTTTAATTGTGTGCAGACAAGAGGAAATAGTGTTAGTACCAAAGAAACAAACACCAAAACATAATTAGGGGTAAATGGAGAAACTGCAATCACAATTTGGGTGAACTGATCCTTTACCGTCTCCCACACCCAAAGCTTATGTCCTCACTGCAGGGCACCCAGCTGCCGGGTCCTGCCTGAAGAGAAATGGGCCTTGGTGACAGCTCATATTATACCTGGGTGCTGACAGGGGGAAAGGGGTCAGCTCTGGTGACGGGAGTGGGAGGAGGAGGAGTGAGGAGGAATGGAGCTCCTTTCATCAAGCCTTTTCTTGAGTGACAGGCAGCACAGCTGTGACAGTGATGGTGCATACCAGCCCACGTGGGCTTGAATCCACACAAACAGGGTGGAAAGAGTAATATACCACAGGAATGTGGTCGAGAAGAGACCAAGTACCTAGAATTCTGTTTACCAGTCATTTAAATTGCAGAATAGGTTTAACTACCTTGTAAAGGTGACATAAATCTTTATGACACAAAATACATGCTATGCATAAGGTTAAATATGTTAATTCATGCAAATAGGATCTTTCACTGGAAAAAACATGAATTAAATCTCTTTATTTTTTTTTTCCTATGGTAGACAGAATGATTTGTTTTGAATTATCTAATTATTTACAATGACTGACTGCTGAAATATTCAGTAGATGTAAAAATGAAATTTCATTATTGTAACATGCATTTATAAAATTACTTTTATGTTGTCACTTGTGTGACCTCTTCAGAACCTTGTGTCAAAATTAACCAGAGCAATGCTTATCTTTAGGAAGTTGCAGTTGCATTTTCTGACAGAAATACTGTTGTCCTTGCTAATAAAGGTAGTGTTAGCAATGCCCAAAAGCAGCAATATCTCATAACAGGCAGTGCTAGCGCTACCTTTACAATAGGTAGCAATATCTTACAACAGGTAGTAATATCTCCAGAGAAACATCACATCAACATTTCACCTCCATGTTAATAGGGAGAATAGCACATTTAGACTGCCTCAAGTTCCACTGGCAAGTGTATCCACTGCACTAGTGTTGCTGGTAAGCTGCTTTATCGCTGAGTAGCCCGTAAGGCTAACTTGTCGGGCCAAGACCCACTGATGTATGAAGCAGCAGCATCACAGGGAGAAATAGATGTGCCTGAGGATACATGCACCAAACTGGGTGGCTCCAGCTCCCCATTTCCTCATTCTTTTATGACAGGAAATAGAGGAGGGATGTGAAGCTTAGCTGAAGCACATACCATCCTGGAAGGCAATCCAGGCGATGATGGGTAGGAGTTTGACGACATGGAATCAGTGTAAATTGGCAGCTTTGTTTGACAGCACAAAACTGCAGACAGTGTGAGGGAAAAGCAAGCATGTTCAACCCATCCTTCCAGGACTCAATAAGGTAGAAATTAGATGGAGTGACAGGCCATAGAGCAACAACCATCCAAAACTGTGAGATTTTCTGGTGAAAGCGAGTCCCATGTGAGAGTCCCTACATAGAGCCACTAGAAGGTATTTTTTTTAAAGACATCCATGTCTTCTTTGGTTACCCTCGGTGGAGACACAGACGCTACAAAGGCCATGTAAGAGAACGTACTTACTTGGTGGTTACTGACAAGAACAATAATTATATATGCCTGTTGTCCTATTGGCACATTCCTCCAGGGTTGTCTTGACATTGTGGGCTCTCTTTAAATGAGTTCTCAGCAGCCGGCTTCACACTGTTGGGCCAGCCTGGGCCAGGGCCATTTGGGGGCCACCTGCTAGTGTCCCAGGTCTTGCCCCGAGACTTTTGTGTTCAGATTGTTGGGCCACTAGCCTCTCTGGATTAGCCTTCTGCCAGCTCCTGTTTGTGAAAACGTCACCAACACCGACCATTTTCAAACAGGATGGGAAGTTCAAGCATGCAAAAACAAATGACTAGCGGCAAGCAATCAATTTTGTTGCAGTTTTTAATTCTAGCTGTACCAGATCTACATGGGTGGGCTGTAAGAAGATAGCTTGCTAACTGCCACTAGCATAGCTTTGACTGCGCCCGCAGTTTCTTAAGTTTTTCTCTGACTTGGAGGGCAGTTCTCTGGATGCTTACCTTGGAAAGCTCTGCCGCAATGTGTTTCATGACCTCCTCGTTCCGAGAACAGAGCACAAACTTTCTCATGACACTAGAACTGTCAATCCATCGTTCTCTGTAGCTGCTAAAATCATACATACATATCTGTGCTGCCATCTTCAGTGCCTCTACCTGCTGTCTCCACGCCTACAGCAACGGTTGACTCAAAGTTGCCTTAAAGCCTCTGTCTGGCCCCACGTGGCCCAGAGACAACTCAGAAGTGGCACCAGTTAGCACCAGCTCAAGACAGTGTGAAAGCAATTAGCCCTGGCACACACCGACTGGCTCGGCTTTGGCCTGACAGTGTGAAGCCGACTTGCTGGGCGTTGCCCTGGAAGTTTGGTCTTATGTGATGCCACAGCACTAAGTCTGGCACATTTGGTTTTCAGTTGGGGCTCTTGTTAGCATGTGTACTCTCTTATGTAATATGTCTCATCTGGCAATATGGAGTTAGTATTTCTCTCAAGGTGAGATACACAATGTATGCTTTGAAGTTGAAGTGGAAGTTGATAAAAACCTGTTTCTCTGAGTACCGTGAGTGAGCATCTAATCAGATTATTTACCCTGCCATTGAGGTGAGGGAGAGGTGAGCTTGTAATGCATGACTGCACAACTGAATGTATGTTAGCCTACCTTATAAGGAGCAGGGTCCTATTCCTTCCTGCCTTTGGCATCACTAGTGCCAACCAGGTCACAATAGAGGTGTTCTCATAGTAATATGCTTGTTCTACTCAGAGAACAGGGGTTATATCCCATAACCTCAAAGTTTACAGAGAATGGGTGAAGTTACAGCCTAACACTTTTAAGTCGACAGCTTTTTGGCTGATGTTGACAGAGCTCCTGTTTCTTAAGGCTTTGAAGATGACTTCAGTTATAACTTTTTTGAAGCCTAGCCCCATAATTCAGTACTGTGCAAAAAATTAAATCTTGTGTTGAGATGATCAGATATGATATTTCTCAAAATGTTCTTAAAAGCCAGTCTCATCCAGCCTGGACTAAAAACAGAGGTGCAAAGATATTTAACCGCAACTTGACCTCACTCAGCATTTGATGTCGGCCCCACAGGAGCCTCCAGAACAGCTTCAGCTATGCGTTTGTCAGGTTTTTCAATTTTTCATCTGTCTGTGTTACTTTAATGAGTTTAAACTATTCTTCAGCTGGTACATGGCACCATTTGAAAGGATATCGTTTTCGTATTTCAGCTAGGTCAGAGTGGATTATCCTTACATTTCTTCCTGAATTCAAACTACAAAGTCAAAAAGAGATGAGTGTATCCAACTCAAGATGTTGCAACTCATGCTGTCCACAGTGGTTGGACCCTGTGTCCTCTCCTTACCTCCCCTGGCTGTGGAGTACAGACTGACCACCACAGTCATCCCTTTCCTGTCAGCACTGTCACCCCATTTACCCTGCACCCATTCATCAGCCTGTAAATGAAGTAGCAGGTTTATTAGGCTGCGGTAAAACAATCCACCCTCCCACCTTCCAGAGCCAGCATGCAGAGACAGCCAGCTCCCTGCTGACTAGACTCTGCTGACAAAGCTAGTGTGCCTCTGTATGAGACTGTGGGATGTGCACCAGGTGAACAAATCACGATGGCTAGTTGGCAATCGTCTTAAAGCAAACAAGTCCCAGCATGAGCAAAAATAAGTCAGTTTATTCTCTTTTATGATGTTTTGAAAATCATACATAACAATATATTCTAGAACACCAGAAATGGGATGTTAAGATTAACCAATGTCAGTGAGATTTAGCTACATAATCACTTGTTTGTTATTATTCCCACAATGGAAAAAATGTTGGATGACTGAACAACAATAAATTAGTGACATGTATAAATAATAAGACTGTCAATAGTTTAAAAAAAAAATAGCTAATTAATTTCATATTTTAAAATTAATTAATCAGGGTCGAGGAGGGTGGGGGCACCTGTCCTGTAGTGGCTGGTGAGTGTCATCAAGGAACACTGTTCCAGCACATTAGGATTAGCATTACATTAGCATTACAGCTACCAAGTGCTGTAATGTGCAGAGGACAATTATCATTAGCCCAATTTTAAAACGATGGCAGAGACTATGATGGGATGCCACAGTCTTTAAATAAGGGAATAAGGATGAAAGATTGCTCTCCATCTTCATCTACTGTCTCTTAGTCTCCTCTCCGACTGATTGCAGGCAAGTGACAGTTTTGTGCTGATAAGCATTCGTGCCAGAGGTCAGCCACACCAGAAGTAAACAGACTTGCGTTAACTGCGTTAATTATTTTAATGCGTTAATCTCGAAATAATGCACTGACAGCCCTTATGAATAATATTCAAACAGATGGGAGAAAGATGCTGATAGATGGTGATTAATGGAATGACATGCTTAAACTTGATATATATGTTGTTTTTTTTAATTCACTGTAGTACTTTAATTGGCTTGGCTGACACACTTGAAGTAATAAAAATCTAAAATAAGATGAAACTATAACACCTGACTCTCCAGTCCTACATATGTATCTGTGTCATATTGATTTAGATTGTGGGCTGTAAATGTAACAACATCCCACATCATCTGAGAGGGGGAAGTGTGTCCACAGTGCAATGTGTATGTGTGTGTGTGTGTGAGTTGTCCTATAGCAGGGTGTCAAGCAGAGAGGCGTTGATGGTGATTCCTGGCGACTGGTCCATCTCCACTACAGCTGCTCTGCTGTCTCTGAACAGATCTCTGAACATTTGCAAGATCTGAGCCACAACTGCTGGATGGATGCTCACAATAAACAAATGGTTTCGACAACAGAAATCACAACCAAACTGCAGGTCTCTGCCGTCTTTTCACTCAAATATCAACTCAATGTAAAGAGAAGCTGACCCATTTAATTTCTTTCTCTTGCTCTCTACTACACACCACAACCATTTGACATATTCACCATGATGACAGTCTGGTCAACATCCCCCTGCTTACATGACATTTGCACAGTCCGCATCTCGCTGGTCTTGTTGTGCCTTTGTTGATGAACACACACACACACACACACACACACACACACACACACACACACACACACACACACACACACACACACAAATAGTGAAGGGGATTGGAAACGCTGAGCTATTTGGGTACGTCAGTTCAATGTGCAGAGCAGTTTGTTGGCTCGCCAGGCAGGATTACATCAAACAGACAAGCTTCTTCTATGGAGGTCTGCCCTGTCTCTCTCACACTCACAAACCTACACACACACATGCACACATACTCTGTCCTGCAGGTAATTAGAAGCTGGAGGTCTTCCATCAAACACAAACTCACCCTCTTGACTCTGCAAATATTGATAAAGAGTCTGTCCACAGTGATTCAAGAGCAACCGCACAGAAAAAAGTGACTCCATCAGGGTGTTGTTTGCTATATTTGATTTCATACAAACACAGTCCCCATTGTGTGTGTTCATGGGTAGATAAAGGTAGATCCCTACACGAAAGCCTGTAGGTACAGTACATCTGTATATGAGGATATGATTCATACATAAACACAAAACATTACATGTATGCCACACAAACACATACACACAAAGTGAATTCAAAACAGATAGTCAAGTATTATGGTGAAGTTGAGCACAAGTGTCAATCACAGAAAATCACCCTGTCGTCTTTGTCTGCCTGTCTGCCTGTCTGCTCACCCACCTGTGTGTGTGTGTGTGTGTGTGTGTGTGTGAAAGTGAGAGAGGCAGAGAGTCTGGCAGGCTGTTTGTAGCTCAACCTGGAGTCTATCCAGGCCATCACTCACACTTTACCCTAGGAGAGGGCGTTGGACAGGTTTTATTAAAACTCTGTCAGAAGGTGTGTGTATATGTCTGTGTGTGTGTGTGTGTGTGTGTACGTGCATGCATCTGCCTCAGGCTCAGAAGAGATATCATCTCTCCCTTGACATGTTCTTTCATCTTGCCTTTTTTCTTCTTGACAGACACCATTTTGGTTGCCAGTCATTTTTTTTTTTCAACTCAGACCTTTCCACAAGGCTGACTTAATACATAGTATTGTGTGCGGCAGTGCCTGGATTACTGTGTAATGCCATTTCAATCATATCATCACTGAGCGAATATTCAAACACAATGCTAGCGAATCATACAATCTTGAAGGACAAGCTCAGTTTGTTTTTACTATACACTAATACTCATGTGTCACATATAGCGAATGTTGAAAACATTATTGGACTGTAATAATCCCTCCTGTTCATACTGGCCTTGAAGTGATCTCCACCAGTCATCACTGTGCTGTAAAAGACTTGGGACAAAATCTTATTATTTTGTGCAAAATACATTCTAGATTTCATCTTGAGCTAATATGACACAGGCTGCATCAGCCAAACCAAACTGGTATTTTCTTTTTTGGAACAAAGTTTTTCTTCTGAGGCTACAAAACACTTCAGCAGTCAAATGTGAATAGAGCAAAGAGATGGAAATTTGGTTTGTTCACTTTGAGCATTACTCACTCTGAAATTTAAGTAAAACCTCTGAAAAGTAGTTGTACTGTAGTTGTCCATTTAGCTTAGTTACTGTAAGTGCTTGCTGGTCTAATTTACTATGAGCTACTTAGCCATGTTGCTAACCACCTGCAGATCAGCCTGTTATCACTGTTGGTATAATAGTTAACTTGCTAGCTAGGTTTTTTAAATGGACATTTGCCATTTCATAGCGTGTGGGGCGTTTCCACTAAAGGAACCTCAAATATTACCTCAGGAAGGTAATATTACAGGAACTTGGCCATTGGATGGGTCTCCGCCAGAGGAACAGTTCCTGAGGCGAAACTCAGGAAGCTTTAGCTGCTGAAAGAGTCCCTGTCCAGGACTTAGGTAGGAACTTCATTAAGCCTTAAAAAAGTTCTTGGGTGGGGCTTTAGGTTGATTTGGTGGTGATTGGTTGTAACGCAGTCGAAAAAAAAGCGCCATTTTTAGAATTAACACTGGCTGCTACAAATGGATTAATTTAATTTTTCCAATGCGAAACACAACGTTAAAAACAAACAGACAGTTCCGTTCTCTTGCTCTGTCTCACACACATAGGTCTGCAAGTCCATCCCGCCCCCCCATCATGTCACTGATCCAGGTCTTGCCCTTGATGGAGACACAGATGCTACAAGGGCTGAGTGAGACGATGCTCCTGAAAAGTTCCTGGCCCCTAAGCGTTACCAGTCACTTACTTGGTGAAAACACGGCTATGCATGATGTGTATTTTATTTTTTTACAGCTATAACTTTGTTGCTGAGAGCACATATCTCATGCTGTGGGAGACGAGGTAAAAAAAAAAAAAAAAAAACTTTTCTGGGTTATTTTTTTGTTCAATTTTAATTTCACATAGTTTTATTTTCTTTTTGGTTACAAGTTTTCACTTTAAGGTATAATCCTGTGGAAAACTGGATTGTTGAGGAAAACTAGGTCTTGAGTTTTGTTTGCCACATAAAACATCAGTCACCATCACTGTGACGCCAGGGTTCAGTCAACTTTAAATGTGTCAGATTCAATAATGTAAGACAACTAGTACGTCACAACTGACTTTTAAGGATAGTATCTGTAGTGAAATGTGAGGGAAAGTGACTATTGTGTTATAAATGATGGAAATAGTAAAAAAGGCAAACTGTTTTTTACCTGGATGAATGCTACAATGAGTCATTGGGTTTTAGTGTAGCACATGATAAAAATAATACATCAGAGCTTCAGAGTTATCACAGATGTTCTTTATCTATTAATGATTTACTTCTTATTGCTACATGAAGAAGAAGAAAAAGAAGAAAGCCACAGTAATTAAAATGCTGAGACAAGGCTTTCCCTGTATGATCCCCCCCCCAACTCCCTCCCTGCTGAGCTGTTCACTCCCATCAACAGGCCGTAAGTTTTTAATCATGTTGAAATGATTTATTTAAACGTCAGGCAATGTGTCACCTCTCTTCCTTTCATTTTTCAAAATGTTTGTGTTCTTTGCTGGATGATAAATTTATCTTCAGACAACCCCAATATGACTAATTAACTTTGAAATATCAGAACCAGATGTCGAGCTGAAGGAAGTTCTTAACAGGCAGCCAAGAGAGCCGGCTCACCTCCCATCTCCCTCCTTCAGCAACAGCCCTCCCTCTTTTTTCCTCACCCTTTCCTCCTCCCACTGAACAACGCCAGCCTCCTCCAACCTGCCTCTGCCCTCCACCATACTCTTGCCCTTTTTTACACCCACCCCCCTTAGAAGTCGGAGCTGTCCTGTTAAGAACAAACACGTTGCAGAAGGTTGTAAATCTCACGGTGTGAAGTTAACCTGCACATGCCCTGTGTTTACCTCCTCCCTCCCCCTCTGTGTCACTCACCACCTCCACCTAATTTATTCTCCTCCCTCCTTACTGGCTCACTTTTCTCACTCAAGCTCCAAAGATTCAGGTTTTAGTGAAATACTGAGCTTTTGCCCAGAAAGTGTAACCAGACACCAAGTTGGTAAATTTATGCTCTCAGACCCTCACAAAAGTCCAGATACTACTTTTAAACTTATTCCCCTCTTTTTTTTGCTGCTAATCTCAGACAAATGTACTTTTCCATGATTTATGTCACTCTTTATTTCCTCCTAATGTCAAAAATGTTTGGATCATGGGACTTAAGTGGGATATGAATTCTTTTCCTCCGTATTCTGGCTCACATAGCGATAATGTTTTGAGTTGGAGCTGTGGTGAAAAATCTTCTGTCCCTGCAGAAATGCCTAGAAAAAGCAAAGGGCCCCTGCAGGAACATTGCAGCGCTGACACTTTGACAGTTTGCCATGAGTGACGTCTGATCTGTACAAATTTCAGGACTAATAAATCTACCTGTCAGAGCTTGGGACTTGAAAGGGCCGCAGCCCTGCGGCACAGCTTTAACACAACTTGTGTTGATGAAATTCTGTAGGCTGGAGAATTATAGCTGTCAGAAAAACGCCCACATCAAACCTGAAGCCTTGGCGTTCTTTCTTTTTTTCCCCTCCACTCTCTCAACACTCATATATTGCTCATTCACCACCTCCTTCCCTCCCTCCCTCCCTGCTGCCTCTCCCTTCCAGACATCTCTCTTTTCCTTCCTCCTGTTCTTTCTCACTGCTTGGAAAATGAAACATAGGTATCCTTTCATGGCGTGCTGACCATCATTACATCATTTTGACACCCTGAGCCCCCACCACCACCCCACCCAACCACCAACTGCAACATACATGCACACACTTCATCCTAGTTTTTTAATCACTTGCTCTGCCAACAGAGAAAGTTTGCTTACAGACAATATGTTGTCAGGGGTGATGGGTGTGACTCGCTGGCTATCATGCTCTCAGCTCTCTTCTGGCATTTGGCCACGATGGAACACAAGAGGACGAGGCAATCCCATTGGTTGTGCTGAGTTAACATGGCCCTGTCACCAGAGCATCAGAGTCACCAGCCGAGGCTTCAACTGACTGAAAGGTGGGAAAGCAGCACATGATTTCACAAGAACTGGTGTTGTATGTGGGTGATTTAAACACCAAAAGGCCCATAAATCAACTACCCACCACTCCCCTTTTGCCACCTCCTCCCATTTCCACATCCTTCCAGGCCCACTGCTCGCTTCTCTCCCTCTCTTTTCACTGGATTTATTCCTGTTTATCTTTGATCCCAGACCGGTTTGCTCCTCACATCCTTTCAACCCGAGCTGATCTATCCTGTGGGTGATAAATCATCTACGAGTGTTTAGATACTTTGCTGCTGCCGCTGATTTTCCTGTAAACATTTTAAGAGGGGTGTATCATATTTGCATTCTACAAAGAGCCGTTGACAGTGCTAAAAGTTCACTGGAGTCCTGGGGACAAATAGCAGCCCGGGCTTATTGATTTAAATGTCAAAAGGTGTTCCTTTTGCATAAGGTTGGGGCCCTCCTGGTTAGTCCCGTGTGATCACTCATTGACAATTGAGTCAAAGAGCCTGTGAAGGTGCTCTGCTTTATCATTGAAATGATTCAGTCAACTGGCTGAGCTAGGTAACAGTTTACCTATGGGCAGGCAAGTGGAATTAATATGAAATCTCACTTGGCGACAGCGTGTCTGGTTACACAAGCTAATAGTTCACACTTTCAGTTACCACAACAATGACTTTGTGCCTGTCACGCATGAGTCACTTCTTTCACCGTGTCATTTTAAATACCCAAATTGCAAATCAGAATGTGATCCATGACTTTAATTCACTTTGATCACCTAAGCTATTTTTCATCAGTCATTGCACATGAAAGACTGACAATAGAAATATCTTTGTTCATTAGCCCCATGCTGAAACAGCAGCAGTCATTTACACTACACTCACAGTCACTGCAGCAATCTGTCAGCCCGTGTGCTTGTCAATCATTCCGTGTCTCAGTGGGGAGCCAGCTCTGACTGACAGCCCGTGTGATCTCTCCCAAGGGCTGGCAGGAAGGCAACAAAGGGCCCGGCTACAGTAATTGGCAAGATAAAGACATCCCGCCAAAGCAGCACTGTCACTCATTTGGTTCCAGAGCGATGAATCAACATGAAACATGCCACACCAGTTAACCAAAGGGAAAGTATGCTTGTCGCCTAACTGGTAACCAATCAGAAGGCCAGCTCAGGGTCACTTCCCTCGGCGACTGGCTGAGAAGTGACCTGTTTAAACTAACACACCACAGCCCCCCTCCCTCCTCTGGATTCACCTCTCTAACCTTCTCACCTCCACTATCCCCTCCCGTGTACACTCTGACCCCCAACTGACCTGGTGGCCCTTTGCTTAGGTCAGCTTACAACATAAACGCCCTCCCTCTCCTTTGTCTGCTCAATCTTACCCCTATCCTTCACACACCTGTTTCTCATTTCTCACATTTCACTTTCCATCAGTGGGGCAAGAGAGGTCCCATCTGTCTGTCTATCTGTCTGTGTGTCTGAAGGTAGAGGGTGGAGACCGTTTTGCTGCCAATGTGAAGTAACAGATTGATGACCAAAGAGATTTACAGTAAGCCTAGGAGTCAGATGTTAAATGTAGATAAAGTGTTAAGGAAAAGCTCTTTTCTTTGACAGATAGTTTGACTTGGATAAAGATTAAAATGTCATGACTCAGATTAAACAGTTTGCAGAATCAGTACAGACTCCACAATCCTTAGCTGGTGTCACAGTGCTCTCAGAGAGGTCACATAGAGAATCAGTGACTTCTAAAGATGAGCTGTCACAGTGTGTGTGGGTTACTGACTGTGTCTCCTGATGCCCTGTGTCTGACCTCCCTCCATGTCCTCTCTCAATCACCACTGTCTCCTCAGACACCTCTTCTCCTCCTCCTCCTTCTCTTCTTCCGCTGCAACAGGACAGCAGACCAATCGGGGGTGGTGGGGTCCCTCTCAATGAAAGGTTCCAAAGACAGCCCCCCCTGAACAGCATGCAAAAGCACTCTCTCATGCATACACACACACACACATACATGGGGATCCCGTGTCTGCCTGCCTGACTCTTCACAGGGTAGTCATTAGTCATCAGGCAGATCAAAGGACGACTGCAGGAAGTGAAAGGACCCTGACAAGGAGGAGTCCATCTGGCTGGCAGGCCATCGCTCATCCTAACCTGACAGGGAGGCACACTCTCCATCTGACTGCTGCTTCTGCTCCAGGCTTGTGCCTGACATGTGGCTCATTTATCAGAGACAGTTTTGTCCATGATAAAGGCTCATGTAACTCATTTGACTTCAGTGCATTAGAAAACACAAACTTCAGTCAACTTTTCTGAGCAGCAACTTCAACACGAGTATCACCATAACAATAATTCATACCAGTAACTTGACAACTAGTAACAGATTATTCTTTTAAAGAAATGACAGTTTGGGAGTGTCATGTTATTATATCACTTTTTAATTACAAGCAACAATAAGGATTTCTGTTCAGACTCAAAAACATGTCAGACATTTTAGTCAAACTATTTTTTAGCTTTGGGCAGCACCAGGCTTTGCTAGTACTTTTCTGCTACTGAAATATATACTAAATATATTTGCATTCTTCAAAATAAGATACATGTATGTTAACAGCGGTTATTGGTCATTTCAAGATAAATTAAGCCAATTTAAACAAGTAAATAGGTGGACACCTTCAGGCATCCACCTATGTCCGTGACCTTTTCACCCAAAGTTCACTCAAAGTTTATTTGACCCTCAGGCAGGTTTTCAAAAAATTCAAATCTACTCGCATCAGAAATGTGTTGTCTTTGAAATGATACATATAAAAACACCTTAGAGACATGTATTCATTTCTTAATATTTCATGTGTATACTTTACTCTACTTTACAGGTCGCTACGTAAATGTACTACCAACAACTTGTTGGTGGTACTAAAGAGAGTAATAATAACAATTATTGTTGTTGCAAAAGCACCAGCAACAAAGACATACCAAGCTTGCTTTGCAATAAGTGTGGGTCAGTATAAGAGCTGATGCCCCCTCTACCTCCACAGTCATCCCTCAGCCCCTTCCCACCCACCCTGGCCTGTCTGCAGGGTGACCCTTTCCTTTTGCTGTGTGACTGAGCGCCTCTCCTGCCGCACAGGAGGCATCAATTACAGGCCCCGGCCGTCCCGGTGTCACTGCTCTGTAATTAATGGGCTCTCCCGGCGCTGCGCCATGGGGCCTGGCCTCACCGTGAACTCCACAGGAATTCAGAGACAAACACACACACTCACTCAAAGATGTACACACACAACAAAAAGCACTCACTAACTCACACACACACATACACTTTTGTTGTGTGGAGGTTACATGTTGCTTGTGAATAATTAGTGATCACCTGTTTATGTGATTTTTTAATATGCACTTAAACGTGTTCAGAAATGTTGGTCGCACAAGTACATACTCATTAACGCACACTGAGGTGTAAGCACGAATAGTTGAGAACTCACACCTAATAATTCACAAATACCTGAGTCTGTTTCTGAGAAATCCAGTTCACTGGAACTCCAGTTCATATGCCGACAAAAGAAAAGCAACTAAGAAAAGTCCCCCTCTCTCTCTCTCTCACACACACACACACTCATATGAACACACACACATACAGAGGCCCAGCCCCCCTGCAGTCTTCCCCTTCATTTGTCAATCAGCCAGACAAACAGAAGCACAAGGTCCTTCAGGTCGTAGGGTCATGGGATCCTGTGATTCTTCTGCTACCCAATATCTCAACACACACATACACAAACGCACACACACACACACACACACACACACACACACACACACCAGATCCAGCAGCCACTCAAACTAACCCTGAATCCTGTTGACTTTAAATCAGTTTCTCCATTTTTGTTCTTGAGTAGAGTATCTTCCTGTGGCAAATATGCTTGCAATACATCTCCTGAGCCTTTCCTCTCCCTTTCAGTTCCTGCTTTCATTCCCCTCCCCAGCTTCTTCCTCTAACCCTCCCTCTTTCTTTTCTTTCTGCCCCCTCGTTCCCTCCTTCAAACATCACGCCTGGAGCTGACACTGAGCATGACCCTGCCTTTATTGTTGCAGCGGGGCAGAGGCGCAAACACAGGGCAGGGACTGTCACCCCAGTGATTAAAGAGCGCATGTTTTCAGTCAAACGCCTCAGAGGGGAGTGATCCCACAGAGAGAAGGGGGAGGAGGGAGGGGGGTTGGCGGCTTGCTGTCGAGCTGGGAGATAAAGAGCTTGTAACATTTTCACAGATGAAGAGTTTTGGAAAGTCACAAAAGCTAAAAAAAAAAAGAGACATTTTCAAAGATGTTTGTGCTGATAGTAGCATTTCACTAAAATTAAGATACAGATCAGGTGTTTACCTCAAATATAAGATGAAGTTGTCTGTTTAACAACTTCCAGAGGTGACAGCCTGAAAACATGTGCTGAACTTTGTGTCACCATGCCTTCTGGAGCCGTTAAACCACTGAAAAGATTCAATTAGTATGGAATTTTAACATCACATGATCGTCTCAGAGCCGTTTCAGGAGCTGTTTTTGCTCTAAACCCATCATATGTAAGAATGTTAGTAGGTACAAAATATGTTAGTATTTCTTATCTAAATTCCCTAAAACTCATTTGGATCAGTGTGTGTGTGCAGGCAGGACCAACAAATGCAGCCATGGGCAGACTTGTCCTTGGTGGCTGAGAGTGAAGCAAATAAAAGAGCGGCTTGTTGAGTTATGGCTGCAGGTAGGAAAAAGAGAGAGTCATAGATGTGACATTTTGACCATTAGACCTTGCTCCTCAAAATATTATTTTTATTAATGTGAACAGGAATCGGTTTCTCCTACAACACTCGCGAGGATTAAAACAAATAGGGCCATGAAAGCACCAGGCAAGGAAAGAAATAAATAAATAGCACAGCTGCCTCCATATTTCATAGAACAGTCACCTCCAAGAGCTGTGGGCCTCTGTGTTAGGCGTCCAAGCTAAACACTTGGAAGTTTGCTCAGTCATAAATTAACGACTTGACAGTCAAAAGTGTTCAAACTAATTTGTCAAATCTCGCTCGCTTTTTTTTCCACCATTTAAATTCATTACAGCAGTTTTTCTTTCTTTCCACAAGGCTTCCAGAAATGTGTTTCCCAGTACCTTGCAGTGCTCTGAAAAGATAATTCTGGAAACTGAAATCCTTTGACTGTACATCACATATGCTCAGACCAAAATACATCATTTTCCTTGCACAGAAATAGGAATGAATTAATTCCCACCCAAGTACAATTTATCTCTACGGGTTGCTGTCAAAGGATCAGGCTCTGAGGAACCTCCAGGCCTCAGATCAACATTCAAGGCTCATCAGCTCAACAACTTGTATTTTTGTTAATTCAGCAGTCATGTTCTGCTAAAGTAAGATAATTACTATTGACAAGTTTTTGCCAAACATGCCATCGTAGAATAAACACAGATGATGCCTTTGGCTCAGGGCGTCACACAAACAAATGTCATGTGAGGCAGACGGATAGAGTGCTGCCGCATGCCGCTGTGTAGCAGAGTTCCCATAATGCACTGTAACTTTTTCTGCAACTGATTCCATCTGACAGTATGTGCAGTGTAAACACAGACTCTCTTTCTTTACTCTTTCTCACACATGTCCTGTGATTCCCAACCAGAGGCAGTCATAGCCCAGATGGTTGTGAGTCAGGCTGACTGTTTTTGCTCCACTAATACTACTTATGCTAAGCTAACAATCTCATTTTTAATATAGATACCACTTAAAAGAAGAAATAAGCATATTTCTCAAAATAATCAACTATTCTTTTAACTATGCTTTGTCACACTAACAAACAATAAAACTAAACATAACAATAAAATCATATGCTTTAATTAAAACAAAAATATATTCTTACCACGTAGCCAGTGACAGGCCTTTTATTTTGGTGTTACATATCTTCACAGCCTGTAGGCACAGTCACCACTGTGGTCCTGTTCAAACCTCCCCCTCTCATCAAGGGCCTGACATACGCCAGCACCCATCTCTCATCACCACTTCCACAGTCACGTACAGGATCCATTTTCCCTCCCCACTCTCGTGTGTGTACGTGTGTGTGTACGCGTGTGGGTGTGTGTGGTCTGGGTAATTGTGAATGCATGTGTGCGTGAGTGTGTGTTGTACCCAAAGAGACAGACAGGCACACGAGCATGAAATCCACCAAACCTCCTCTAATTCCCCCCGTAATTTATGGCTCTCAGATACATGTCATGCTTAGGCTAAACAAACGGTCCTTTGTCACTGACAGCAGCCTTTGATCAGGAAGAATCGGATTCACTGTGTTGCCGCTGCACCGGATCTGTCCTGCACTGCTGCTGCTGCAGCCGCTGCCTCAAGGATTCCTACTCACACACACATGTACATCCTAATGGTGCTGAAAGTTTTCCACTCACACCACAGCACACACACGTTCTTCCAAAACTCAAAGCACAACTCCCCCTCATCAGTTTACTCTGAACTTGTGACCCTCGCCCCTCTCCCACCCCCAAAATACATAATACCCAGTCACTCTGTGGGATGTCTTTACAGCAGGCCCCACTGGGTGATTGACAGTCACAGGGGAATTATTGACCTGCGGCAGGAGAGAGAGGGAGGTGAAGCTCTGAGGTCAAGCAACAGCAAGCAGAGGAGAGTTCAGCATCTGTAAAGTCACACAAGCTGACGTGACCCAATATAAACTGCCAGGGCCTCTGCCAGGCCGGCTTGCATTCACACACACACACACACACACACACACACACACACACACACACACACACACACAGATATACACATTCTCACCTGTTGGCAGCCATGTTGGTAGCCACTCACTCCAGATTCCATCCAAATGAAAACATAAGGTTTTGGCTGGGATGTTTTGAAATGTGTGGCGTGGTGGGATTCTATTTAAGCTGTCAGCCAGAGGGACATGCAAACGTGTGTGTGTGTGTGTGTGTGTGTGTGTGTAAAGTAGCGGTGTAGAGTGATTAAGCACGTCAGTGCTAGCCTGTGGGATTGACAGTAACGCCGGCTGACTTGGGCACACAAGGGGGAGAAAGACTGGGGGCACTTGTGTAACAGAGACATACAGGCAGGTACTGTTCTCCCGCCGAGCTCGAAACAAACCGCTGTTGACATCCCTGTCACCAACACTCATTTCTAGCGCTCAACGAGATTAGACTCAACTGGCGGCGGTAGAGACAGAGGCATCAAATTAAGCGAAAGCGGCTGACAGCGAGCATGTTCAGCGCGCTGGCTTTCTGCAGGCTGTTTTCTTCCGCTTTGACTCACATGAAATGTTATCTCTCAGCCTGCATTCCAAGAAGAGGGATCAAAGATTAAATTCGGGGTAGATTTGGGGAGCTGTTTGAAGAACGAACACTCAAAAAGGAAAAGTACGGGTTCAAAAAAGGTGAACTTTGTGGCAGAGATGCATTCAAGACTTGCATGGTAGACACATTTCATCATTTAGCTTCAACATTAGTAGATATGCTGTCATGACATGGACATTATTCACTACTGTCTCTGTCACACACGTGCAGATGTCATGTTCCCCACCCATTCACTCACCCACCCACATACACTTTGAGACATCTTATCCCTCACACACAAACAAACATCCCCACCCACCTACCTACCCATACGCTCACACGTAGGCTTTTTGACAGAGTGAAGTTGTCAGGGAAATGGAGAGGAAATGACACAGGGCATATTTTCACAAATCTCCCCTGTTGGCATGCACTGCTCTGGCACAGGGCCTGTCAGCAGCCTGTCTCCTCAGTTTAGCCATCAGACACAGTCAGAGTGCCAAACACACTGGGACACACTTGTCCTTAGACAGGAAGGAAGACAGAAAGAAATGTCAGTGCAGAGAAACAGAGAGGTGTGTGTGAGAAAGACATGTTTAAGAGGAGACAGAAGATGAACGTGGTAAGAATAAATGTAAAATGAGAGATGGAGAAAACGAAGGGCTCAGTCAAAAGATTTAAACTTATGGAGTGTTGGAGAAATTTCACATCCACAGAAAGACATTAAGTCCAACACTACCCCTCTACCAGCTCCTCCCCCTAACATAAATGTCAAATGCCAGGCCATTATCCCTTTTACCAGAACTGTAACATAAGCCGTGGTGCTTGGGGCACCGTGCGTCACTGCGACTTTGAGAAAGTGACTTTGACAAGGTGGCTGCCGGCCAAGGAGGGCGGTCCACATGTCTACCTGCTGCACTGGAGGCCCTGCGTTGGCCCTAATGGCTGTCTGCCGCCGCCACCACTGCTGCTTCCCTGAACACACTCGCTGTCCAGCTGTGTACACCACCCAACGGCTGCAACAGATACTCTGCTGTTTTGCTGAACACCTCAGGACTAACGCAGCCTCCTGTTAAGCAGCCAAACTAATTATCTTGGCATTAAGAGTAAAAACACCAACAGGAGATGTTGCATATTTTAAACAAATGTTGAGAGCATGTATTCTGGATGACAGAGGCCACAGGTTATTACGATTATTACAGCAGGTCTCAAAGTATCACCCCAGGACCAAGAGGTGATTTCATAAAACTTCACAGTAAAGTAAAAAAAAAATTTTTTTCATACATTTGATTTTCTCCAGTCCCCAGTTTATTTTTGAACAATCATTTATTCTTCTACTGTAGACGTGCTTCTTGCAAACCAGCAAATAAATTGGCAAGCTGTTCAATTTGTCAACGTAAACACTTCAGCCAGGACCAACAGCACTCTGATTTAGCATTTGCGTCCTGACACCAGAAACCAAAATGTGTTTGTCCAAGCTAAAATGAGGGTTGACCTGGAGCACGTCAACTAAAAGTCTTGCTCATTTTGCGTATGACAATATTTAGGGACTTGGAGTGTTTTCATTGCTTAGATGAAAATATCCCGATGGAGTACAAAAACATCTGCACATTGTAGAAAACTGACAACATGTTCAGCTGTATGGACATTATTTGATTTGTTTGATTAACATCTGGCTTCATCTCTGTAGCAGCGGTGGCTCATGAGGGTGTGGATGAAGATGAACTGAGGATGTGTCCAGAGCACTGCACTTTAACTGCACCGTCCCTTCAAATCACGTTTCAAGCACATCAGAGTTTTCAAAAGGCAGAAGCACCACAGTAGTTGGTGACATTCATGTTGAAGGGTAAACAGCTGAAAGAGAATGGAGGTCAGCCTGCTGCTGTGGAAGCCTCCTGGGAAAGACCTGGGGCCAGAGCCACCTTTCACCACCACCCTGTCTGCAGCAGGGACATCGGCAGGAGTACAAACAAGGACACGTATGTCTGCTGCTGATTCCTCTGTGTGTGTGTGTGTGTGTGTGTGTGTGTGTGTTTGTTTACATCATTCTGCTGCTTTCTGCCAAGAGACTTTTGATTATCCTGTCCTGGGGGAGCGTTCTCCCTGGGGAGTGTGGGTGATTAGCTCGTGGATATGGCCTGTCACCGCCCCAACCACATCACTGTACATACACACATAGTTCCACACACATATTGTGCACACTGGGAAGGGGAGATATGGTTAACATGTACTCCTGAGGCAGTGTGAGGTCACCCAGTTCTCTATTTCAAAGGATACAGGGTCACCGCCCAGCCAGCCGAGGCCCTGTGGAAGCAACCAGTCATGTGTGATTTTCCAGTCCAGTGCTCCGTGATGAGCAGGTCTGGCTGTGGCTCAGCCTCCAGGGTTCGGCCCGCAGAGAGACTGGCGGGATTGGAGCTTGTCCACCTTCTGCTCTGGCCTTGTCCTATCATTGGGAATGAAGGCTCATCATCGCCTGCCAACCGGCGCTGCAGTCATCATTCTCTTCCGTGCTCTCTGCCTCAGTGGGGCCCCAGCCCTGGTAAATTATGCTTACCCACACCATTATTAGACTCATTATAGACCCATTTGAGTGGCTTTCAGCCTGTCACAGGCGCTCAACTATATCTTCAGCTTGACTTGATTTCCTCTGACAGGCTTTTCTTAAACTAAAAGGCCGGGGAGGGGAGTTGGTGAGATGGGAGACTGGAATAAAAAGAGGAAAATGCATTTTGAAGGAGTCAAGCAGAGGGTTTGGAGACTGATGTACAACATTCATTTGCTTTTATGATGAAGCACATATTTCAGGTTTTGGCATAGCTCACTACATCCAACAAGAAATAATTTTTACATTTCATTTAAAGGCACACAGATATTAATGGTTTGAGGGGCAAGAAAACTGGCAAGTTGAGTCCATCTTACTGGTTGTTGACACATTCTTAAACACAGTTGAGAAATGACCTTCATTTTTGGAAACCTAAAGCCTTTCAATTTTACTGTGCTTGGCAAACCGATGCAGCTCACTTGGATTCCCAATTGCCTGTCAACTGCTGGGTCTGCCATCCATTCATTTCCTAAGTCGTGTCCCCACTAAGCCCTTCACTACATCTTTCATTCTGTCATCACTAACATGATAGGGAATTCCCCGGGAGAAAGGGAAACTTCATTGGGAGAGGCTAGGAGAAGTGTGTACCAGCTCTGCTCCATGCTGAACTTGAACAGAGCCAAGATCTCTCAATCTGTGACGGCCCATTTGGAAATGTGGCCCTGGGCTCTTGTTCCCTTGCACCATTGCCAAATACAATAATTCTTTTTCATTTCTTGAGCTCAATTTTAGAATTTTGCGATTTTTCACTGTCAGCTACGATCTTTTGAAGTACTTTATTGAATTTCCTGCAGGACTCAGCTCTTAAGTCCATTTTACATTTTTGCCCCGGCTAAGCTCCCTACTGCTGTTTCACTTTTCTGTCTCTGACAGTCTTTTGCAACATGGTCAACCTCTAAACCTTTTCCAGTTCACTTTACAGCCTTAAACCCACTTTAAAAAATCTGCTCCTGCTGCATCAGTTGCAATCATTATTTCTTTGTCTGGATTTCTCGTTATTTTCACCAATATTTCTTTGTATTTCACCTCTCGACTCTGTCAGAGAAGCTGTGGGTGATATCACTGTCATGTCACAACTCATTTACATCACACTGATTGACAGGAGGGCCTAGGCCAGCTCTGCTTCTGATAATGGCTGATCTAATCCATACCACTGTGTACTTTCTCCCACTCAGCTCCTCTGTTCTTGGCACCGATGTCTTTAAACCCAAAAAGCCTCTCTCTCACCCCCTACATGTGTTTGCAATTCCCCTCCGGGGGGTTATGATTCAACAACGGCATCATCTCAATTCGTCTCAAAGCATGAAGCATCGCAAGAGAAACTAAAGTGGGAGACAAGACGGCCCTCTCTGCCCCCCCTTTTTAAAAGCCAGAGCCTGAGTGTGTTTGGCGGAGTTGGACGTGAGGCTCGCTCTTTGGGATGTGGGAGTTTAAGAAGAGAGTGCCACGCTGGCCTAATCACATTACGGGTGCCATATTATGTGTCAAGCTGTCACTTTCAATTTGAGCCACCACACTGCAGCAGCGGGCCCTGGCTTTTCTTCATATTTCTGTTTTGATTGGGTCTTGATAGTGACTAGGCTGAAACTGGGTGTACACAGAAAGCAGGGGCGATGCTATTTCACCGCACTGATCATATGTTTACAATTAGTATTGGTTGGGGTGTGGATGGAGCGTATGTGTGTCTATGGGGGCTGGGGCAATCGCTCCCACTGACCTCTTCACACTGAATCACATGTCTAATCTTATTCTTGTCTCTCGTTTGAACTGATGTCATGTGTCTCATCGTCCAATCTGTCACACTGGTTGACGTGGAGACTGTGTCGAAAGGCTGGGGGCGGGGGGCCGCGAGTTTGTGCAGGAAAAGTCTGCATAGTCGCTCAACTCCATGAGCAGGGCAAATTGAGGAGATACAGACTGACAAGAGGGAAAGAGAGGGTGGGAGGGGTTATGGGATGGGGGAGCAGGGCATGAGTTCAGTCAAAGTCAATTGTCCTCCAATTGAGTGGAATGACTCAGAGGAATTGGTAGGAGTTGGGTCTTTTGTGTGAGAGCGGCTGAAACATTTGAGCGATTGAGTTGAAATCCCCCCAGTTTTTCTACTCAGAAGAGTCTGTTTTTACAGCTTTTGAGATCCAGCCTCCCCTGAGCAATCACTGTCCTCCCTTTCTTTTTCCCTCTTTACCTCAAACCATTTATCTATCTTTCGCCTCATCTCTCCATCTGTCTCTGTCCAATAGATCATCGGCTTGGAGATAAAGCCCAGTAACCTGTCAGGGCTGAGGGCTTCGAGCTGCTCTTTCAAACGAAGCTGCGGTATCAGGCGACATAAGAAACAAAAATAAGTGGGGTTGAGAGACAGTGGGAGAGGAGGAGGGGTAGGGAGAGGAAAAGTGAAGGCAAGAGTGGAGCCTTGGTGGCCATGCTGACATCCTGAGACATCCAGCTGGGTATCTGTCATTTCTAATGGGTTTTGATCTCAATCTTCTCTCTAAGCTAAATATTCCCTGCTATCACAGAGCTGCTTTGTAGCCAGTAAATGACCTACAGACAAAATCCCATTCTTGCCTTAGCTTGTTTAAATTTTTGTATAATTGGTGACCTTGGAGGCAAGAGTAACACTGTTATATCATTAGAGTTGATAATTATAATGAGACGGCAACAAGAGAGATGCAGAATCCGAGAAATGTGATTATCATTGTTAGCTGCCAGCTAGCTCAAAAGCTAGCTCACTCATGTTCGCAGCTAATTTAATGGGTTCACAGATGAGTTGATAAAAATGTGGAAAATTTGCTGTCCTTTTGTCACAGTCTTTCTATCATGTGACTATTTTTATTGTAATTTTATTAGCTCTTCAAGCAGTTAACTGCTGCTGTTAGCGGAGATAGTTTGTCTTTCACATCAACATGTTCTTGAATTGTGATGTATTGAAATTGAGTTGATGTGACATGTTTAATGATGCTAGATCGGTTATGTATAATCTAATAATGCTCTTATCATACTAGTTAGCCAACTGACCATTGTGCGTTGTGTTTGGTCTTTGCTGATTGTGGGAAACCAACATGTACAACTATCCAGCGCCTTCAGTGTATTTCGTTTGTAATCCAACAATATGCAGAAAAAGCATGCCTCAACAACACCATGCAGAGAACAGGTTGCTTTAATAAGCTGCTAATAGCAGACTGACTTAATTACCAGTGAAGCATAGAAAGATGAGATTTTGCTTGTTGCAGTTTAAAAAAATCACGACTTGCAAAGGACAAAGCAAAGCTGCCAGGCAAGTGAACAGAAATACAGCAATTCAGTTTTAAACTACTCATTAAACTGTCATTATAGACTTTCAATCTTAAAGAGTAACGTGCCTCTATAAGTCAGTACATAAAGACACATGGCTACAGGCAGGGTTTCATATGTAGCTGAGTAGAAGACCTATGACTGGAGCAGTTACACTGCAATGGTAGTGTTTTCTTTCTCATCTTTAACAAATCCTTTATTTAGTCTCATGCTTCTGTGAGGCACTTACAGTAGACCAATCTATTTCTGTCACTTTGTTGTTAATGCAAGACTAATCCTTTGAAGGGCAATACATCCATCAGTCGTCAACATTATTCATGCTTATTTCTACTATGATGCTGACCAAATTACAAAGGACAAATGATACAACACAAGGACCTGATTATACAAATGCAGTTACCAAGGCATCCATATAAGAGCAAGTAACATTTCATGCTCTGAGTGTTTCATCTGACTTGATTTATTATGCCTCATTTACATTCCAGTTTCTCATAGAGCTAATGGTCCATAAATCCTGTGTAGATAATGTCCATAGATTAAAGTGAAATAACAGGCAGCATAAATCAATCCCAGAACAGAGGGATCTGTTGTTTCAATAATGTGCACCATTAGTTTGAAAAGCAGACCTCTGACACGCATACATTCACAACATTTTATTTTTCTCTCTCAGGCTCTTTTCCCTCTCACACTCTCTTTACACACATGAAGTGTGGTATGTTGCCGATTAAATGACTCTGTGAGTCTGATTCATGTTGAATCCATAGATAGAAGAGGTCTGTCTTTCTTTTGAGCCTTGTGGCGACCATTGCTGATTTACTTTGAACACAAGCTGAGGCCATGACTGGTGTTCAACTAAACTAGCAACCATAAAATCCATTTTGGACAACAAACCAGACTCAATGTGTTGTTGATGTGGAGAAAAGCAGGTTGAACAAAAATAGACTGGGGCGTTATATCCATGGAAAAAAGCCTTATTTAGTGGCAGGATTGGTTTCATATAGTATTGCCTTACTGTTCGAATAAATGTTTAGGACAAGTTTTAGCAGCCAAGGTGGTGTTCAGCATCGCCTCCTTGGTTCCTTATGGGAAAATATTATCTGAGGCCAAAGTGTTATGTTTAGAACCAGCTTCCTTCAATCAAAACTTGGGTCAAGTTCTTGGGTCAAGAAGATTTCCAGCTGACAAACCTCATGCATATATACTCACAGTGGTGATATGTCTGATACATGTTAACATCAATACCCCTGAATGACACAATATACACAAAGGAGCCCACTGGCAAACATATTTACTCAAAAGTATCTGAGCAGAGACTAAAAAACACAACATGCTAGATGGTTTATGAACATACTCAGCAGTTCCCAAGACAAGTGGAGGTTTAATATTTTACAAGGGAGCAAAAGTTATGGACTGTAATAAATATGCACACGTGTGCTGCTTGTACAGACTTATTGGCACTGGCAGGCTACATTAATATGTCACATTACAGCAGACCGCCTGTTGACAAGCCCCATTTGACACTGTCAGTGTGCACACGCCTCACACACTCGTATTATTACAACCTCGGCGCCTGTGCTCGACTTCAATCTTTTTAAAGAATTGTTGTGCACGTGTGTCCTAAAACTTGTAGCGGAATAAATTATTCCTCCAAAGGTTCAGACTGAATTGTGCAGTGGGGATGTTGATGTGTGTCAGCCACCAATGAGAGGAAGCAGCAGCAGCACTGAGAGACAGAGAGGAAAGAAATTTAGAAAGACAGAGGGAGAGAGACATCAAAGGCCAAGTGTTTTCCATACAAGAGGGCGAGCAGGGCTTTAGATCAGACAAGCTCTTCTGTAAACAGCCTCCTCAGATCCTGCCAGCAGGAGGTTCCCCTTCAGCACGCTGCTTTGTCTATCAAAGTGCTCCCATACTATAGAGGGGGCACCGGAGCAGTGCACATTGCCACCTCCCTCCCTCCCTGCTCATATAAGAAAGCCGGGCTGTGACACTCGGCCACCCCCTGCCTCGACACTGAATCACAAAATAAAGGTGATTTTCTCCTCCCACCCCCACCGGCACTTCCACCTCCTCTTGCCTTTTCCTTCCTCCAGCTCTTCACTCTCTGTGTTCTCTGTAACCTTCTTCATGTGCTTCAAAGGTTGCTCATTTAAAATTTTCTCTTTTACCTCATCTCCTCCTCCTCCTCCTCCTCCTCCTCTCCTAGCTGTTTTGTTCTTAGTTAAAAACACTTTTTCCACTAACAGTATATTTTTTGATAAATTTTGTCTTTTGACGTTTTCAACTACAGGAAGAAGAAGAGCAAGGGCATCAGTAAAGATGGATTTTTTTTCTACCTCTTCAACTTCTTCTCTTTCTGCCATTCTTTTCAGTGGGCTCCAGGAGCCAGCTTTACAAGCTCTTCCCTGCTCTCATCCTCCACTGATCAAAGCCGGCTCACACAGATATATTTCCCCTCGCAGACAATGCCTCTTCTCAAGGTGCTGTCAGGTTCCCTTCTTTGCTTTAATTTCATCTCTTAAACTTTTTTTTTAATCCCCGTACCCCCTGCCTCCCTTCCCTCTCCTTCTTTTGTGAGGGCTGTCAGCCGTGACAGTTTGTTGCCAGGAGGGACTTGTGGGATGAGAAGGTAGGTGCACTTTTACAAAGAGCCGCCGCCTGGCTGCACCTCACTCACACTGTCACTCAAAACAGGCCGTCTCGCACTCGCACACACATACACACATGCCTACACACAGGCAAGGTGACACACTCTGCTTTCATGCATCAGCACCGGCAACAACGCCGGCGTTCGTGCGTTTACACTCAAGCCCAGGCAGTGAAACATGACAGACACCTTGACCTTGTGTTTGTTGTTTCACGTACGCTATCAGCTCTGAGGAAAAGGAGCTATAGTGAGGTTGTGGGTCGGGCTCCGAAGCCGGTTGCACTGTCTGAGTGTCTTAGATCATGAGACAGAAGGAAACTCGGAGCGACAGAGCCGTGATGGAACGCTGGCAGAGCCGGCGCTGACAGGGCTTAGATGACAGACAGAGGCTGACAGACGCTGACATCTTCCTGTCGCCTCGGGCAGACACGCGGCCCTGAGTGAAACCTGAGGAGTGCTCCCTGTGGCCATAACTACCAGCCAGCCCTCGCAAGCCTAATCTCTAAAGTTCACACAAAGACAGCCTGGTGACAGAAGGGCAGGAGCAAAAAGGAAGACAAGAAGAGTATCATTTAATTTTCTGAAAGAGAGACAGAGATGATGAGGAGAGACTTTGCCTTGAGGGGAAGGGCTGAGTTTGTGAAACATTAATTAAACCTTTTCTCACCCCCACCCATCATTACTCCCTGCCTATCTGTCTTCATTTTGGCAGCGTTGGGGCAGCTCCGAGCAGGTGAACAGCGTCATCTGTTCTTGTAAAGACAGTTTAAGGCAAGCTGAGGAATTATTCTGATGTTTTGTCGAAACACTTTCATCATGGTTTCAACCAATAAACTGTTAACAGGCAATTCCAAAAGCAAATATTTTGTGGTGAAATTCAGTATTTCTGCTACATCCGTAGCCATGAATTCTTGTGGGTGAGCTGAAGCAGCTTTTTGATATTAAATATCTCCTCTTCCTGCCTGAGCTACATGAAGCTAAATTCGAGATCTGTTTTTAGGTCCTCCACACACTATTAAAAGTCTCATCTCTAATCTTGGCAGCCTTGCTGCTGATGTTAAGTCTGATGCCTATGGTTTAGCTGTCACTTGTGATGTCGACCTTTCCTTCATGTAACAAAGGTTGTATAATCATATTTCTTCATTACAACAGGAAAAGTACCATTGCTTTAGAAAAAAGATTCTAAGTTTCTAGATTCATTTTGAAAAGTTCTTAGACTGATATGAAATCCACTAACATACAGTATATATTACAACCATTATCAAGTAAAAAAAAAAAAAAAAAAAACACAGACGGGGACCAGTTATTTTACTGTGCCCCAGCTTGTTTAACCTTCCTTCTGTTGCCTTTACTTTATGTCTAACTGACATATTTTCTGTCTCTGCTGTCAAACAACTGAAGGAATATCAAAGAGTGATACGATAATAGCTTATAAATGCTACCTGTCAACCAGGATGCTGGATAATTCATCCATGTCTAAACTGTGAATGTCAATCAAATCTGCCTAACTTGTCTGACAACATAAACCAGTGTTTTCCTCTTGGTGCACCGTTTTACCACGCCTGCTATAGAATCCTCAATTAGTCACTTAAAGTAAGTCAAGTATTACTTCACTAACAACATTTCGTTTTTTTCTTTGCATGTAAAAGCTTTAAATTAGGACAGTGGCTCAGTCACTGGTGCACAACAAGTATACTGAGGAACTAGTAAGAGTATCAGTGTCGTCCAGCAATGCACCGACTCGTCAGATACATTAAAGAGAACATAGTAGATGACCTGCACGGTAGATGTGGTATTTACGTGTCCTGTTTATGTGTAGGACAGAAGCTACAAATAAGGGAAAATACAGATTTTTTTTTTTTATTTATATTCAGTCATTATTTAAAAAGTAATGATGAGAAAGGAGAGAGAATGAAAAGTTCAGTGTACACAATAAACCTAATTTACTTGAGATTTAGGGACTTTGGGTCCAAGTTCAGTCTTTATGTTGCAGGCATGTTGATTTCCATGAGTTGATGAGTTTTTGAGCAATTCTGCAGACATCAGCTTTTAGAAAACGTTCTTTAAGGGTTAGAATGAAGTGGTTTAGGAATATTTGTATTGCACATGAGGCCCCCCATTGCTTTCGGGTGGGGGGTTCCTCACCTGCTGGAACCCCTCCGTCAGTCGTGCTGAATAGGCAGCCAGCTGTGTGCTATAAAATCACCTCGAGCACTCAGTAACCTTGAGTGCTGAGTGTCATGGCTTAAGACATGATTGTGCTGTCTTTGATGAGCGAAGGTGCCTCATCTCACACCTCCCTTTAAAACTTCAAGGAAGGACCACTCATCTCTCAGGAATGAGGATATTAGCTTGTCAGTGGGGTGACAAGTTTAGCACAATGGGGATGTTTGGCAGGAGTGGATATATTGAGCAAGTCAAAGGGCTGGAGTGAACCAGTCACATGCTATTAGGCTCATGCTGGTTAATTTTACAGGGGAAATAAAGGCGAATTTGTGTTTTGTGGGTTCAAAGCATGTCTGTGTCCTCACTTTAGCCTTACGATGCGAAACGAAACAATTTGGGATGTGAAACAGCACATTCTGTCTGTGAATCCAATTGGTTGTTTACAGTTCCAGTTAGCTTTTTTCAAAGGCCTTGGCTTACACACAGACAAAACTTTGACAAAAAAATGAAACTATGTCTCCACATTCTCATAGAAAGTTTGCATCAGCTTTTTTGACGTCTTTTGTCTTTTTTTTTTTTTTTCAAAGTTTAAAACAGCGCTGCAGTGCTTCAGATCATACATGTGACAGAAGACTTAAACACTCGTGCATCTATCTTTCCACCTTCAAAAGTATCACTTGTGATCTCAGGCATAAATGTTGAGGGAGAAACTCCAAGACATAATGTATTCTCCACACTTACAACTCGCTCTTCCTTCCTCTGTCTCTGTCTTTCTTCCAGCTTTTCCAGTGGCAAACAACACATTACTTTGACTGACAGCTGCAATCATTCTGCTGTGTTTGCTCGGCAAGTTCAAAATGTGACTGACATTCAGCTCATTGGATAGAGGGAGTATCAGGAAGGGAGGGAAGGGGGCAAGAAATTAAAGAGAAAACAAAATCCTCCCTGCATGACATCTCCCCCCTCCCTCTGCCATCTTCAATCCCCACCGCCTCCACTCCTTCTCTTCCTCTTCTCCATCCTCTTCCATCATCTTTCCATTCCTGTCATTTCTTTTTTTTTTTTCACCCCACAAAATCCGTTTTGATAGCAAATCACCACAGGCCTGACAAATGACACATAATCCTTCACAGTTTTATCACTAAACCCTTTCCTCTGATTTTGTCTTGCAGCATGTATAGTACATACAGCTGCCGTGTTTGCTGATACAATCTGCCAGCCAACACCAGCTGTGGCAGATCACACGGAAAATAGAGGAGGCTCGCCTCCACAGCCACAGACAAATCACAGTAATAATTCTTATTTTTTATGTAAAAGAGAAGAGGCATTTACATAAACTGTTGTTTGGTTCCAGGTTTCTTCATTTATCCACTTCTCATCCATCATGACTCCCACTTCAATTCAATGTTAAATTCAATAGATGTAACATAGGATGTTTTACTCTAAAGGTGAGCCTGAAAATCTTACATATGTGAATATAAGCTTTGATTTTCACTTGCTGCCAACAAAATATTTCAGCAGGTTGGATGGTTGATTATGGTTCCATTTGAAAAACTAAAGCTAGCTACCTACACTAACCAGTATCACATGGAAAATAGAATGTAGTTAACCAAGCTAGCTTACATTAGCACATTAGCAATTCCCCTCTGAGGTTATTTCAACACTTTCTGAGGGTCATTTTCAATGACCTGGACACTGTCATAGATTATTAAGCGCTTAGCTAGTTTACTCAGATGGAACTTAATTGATCAATTTCAGTTTGTCTACCTAGCAGCTCACTTGTAGTCTGACTAGAAAGGTACTAGTCTAACATAATATTAGACTAATATTAGACTAATAAGTCTAATATTAGCAAGTTAAAAAAGTTGTAAAATTAAAATCTACTGAAGATCTTGCAAAGAGAATCAAACACATTGATTAGTAGAAAGGAAAATATATTATGATAATAATAATATAGAAAATACAATAAAGCTAAAATGCAGAGCAGAATTAAAAGGCTTATATATTATATCACAATGCCTTAATATACATGCATATTTTCAATAAATATGAAAATGCTTGATCAGCAGTGGTCTTCATTAAAGGCTGCCTCTTCCTACCTTCTCACTGTCACACACGTTGAGTAAGGTGACTAGCAAAACATCTTATTCCAGTTTAAAATCATTAATTACACTGTAATTTACTCATTTACTTAGTTCTGCTTCCTCTCAGTGTGTAGGAGGAAAAGATCGTTGAAGTAATTAGAACAGTCGCCACATAATATATACAATTTCATACCTGGTTTAGAAACATTGAAAGCAGAGTCTATGGCAGCTTTGAAAAGCACACCTGTCTGCAACTGGCTATAGCTAGTCACCCATCAATGTTCTAAGATTATCCATACAGCATTTCCAGAGGACATGCCACATTAGACCGAACAGATTTGTCAGAATTCAAGTACATCAGTGGCTTTTAGCTCAGGTTCTGTCGTTTGTCCACAGCACATACATGCAAACATCCAAGAAAATGCTGCTCCCTCTGCTTGACAAGCCCCAGCCTTTGTTAAGGTGAAACGATCACACCCATGAAAATGACAACCAAGCTTCCACAGACAACAGCCTGGGGCAACCACGATCGGGCAGTAAATTACAATATGAATGCAAACAGACAATGTCAGAGCTTTTGTGGCACACAACGCTTTTCTGATGTGTAACGAAAGGCATCCCTTCCACTTGGACATCATTCAACCTTATGTCTGTTTTTACCTTTTGCTGGTCAAACTCTGCCTGTCCTGACAGCACACCACTGGGTGAAATGACTCACAACAAAAACACAATAGCAGCGACTGTGAAATCTGTCAAACAACCTCAAAAAGGCATTAACAGCAATGACAGCCAATGAACTGTTCATATAATTTACCTGCTACAAGTCAATTATCTCTATTAAAACGGTGGAACATGCTTTGTATCATATCTACATAATTGTTCATAGCCAAGTGTAATTTATTGTTGTCAGTCTCACGACAAGTCAGCCAGGCTGCCTCATCAAAGGGAGCAACGCCTCAAAGCGACACTGATGACAAATACAGGCGGTGAGAAAGTAAGGCGAGGAATTAAGCTGATGATTTACACCGGAAAGCTCTGCCTCCAATAATGGGTTGGCCTGAGGGATGACTCTGATCCAGCAGAGAGAAAGAAAGAACGAGAATAAAGACAGTAGAGAGCCTCGATTCCTCTTCATTGTTTGGAACATTTACCCTCCAATGTTAAAATCCTCATCTGATGAAGAGGTAAATCCTGCCGGTCTTTTATTCAGAGCGCAGTATAAAGAAGGGTGAGCCTGAGAAATCATTCATACACCTGCGCAGGGCATAATGCCTCCATCCTTCTCCCTTAGGGTCAAACAGGCAGTAAATCTCTTTGCAAAGCAACTTCCTTTCAGCGGCCTTATAGCAAATGTGCTTCTGTGCTGCTTATAAAGATACAGATGATGTCCTCAGAGGCAGGATAATATCAAGAAGCATGAAACAGTAAATGAACAGAAAGAGAGGCAATGTGGAAGCAGCAGATTTGATCAATGTAGATAAATGTAAAAGCAGTGAAGGTTGGAGGCAAAGTTTAGAAACTAAAAGAAGATTTTGTTGGTATTACCAGAAGCAAAGTGAAAGGTTGTGAAAGAATTCACCTGTGTTATGTGTGTTTTTATAAGATACAATACCATGGACACAATAAGCTATATATAGTTTTCAAGCTAACTTAACTAAAGTAACTATGTCAGACCATGCAACCAGGGCCAAGTAATACACATAATACATTACGACTGTGTTACTTGAAGGCGACCCCATAAATGTAACTTTTATTCACAATTCTATCATCTTCTGAGTCAGTATCCACATATATACGCCATCACAGTTGGAGCTGGAAGCGAGTGGCTGAAGGATGAGTTGGGAAAGATGTGTGACTAATTTGAATATTAATCCATCTGCAAATATTAAATTAGGCAAAGGTGGAGAGTTAAATTCAAGCCATGTTAAGGCCATGGAGGTTCTGTTTTCATTTTGAGTTTTTAGAGGTTGAATAAATACAAGCGGAGGAACTTTAAATAATAATGAGCTTTTCTCTTTTTTTTTTTTTTTTTCCAAACACAGATAGAAAGACATTTGCGTATACCTTTGTTTGATTTGTTTCATTATGAGTATAAGTGCATTATGCTGTAAAGTGTGTGTGTGTGTGTGTGTGTGTGTGTGTGTGTTAGAGAGAGAAAGTGAGTGAGTGCAGCGTTGCATTTGCAGGGAGATATGATTTATGCTGTGGCACTTTGATCTCCTAAAAGGCTTTGGGATTTTACACAACAATAATTCTCCTTGGCCTCAACTTAAATAAATGATGTGCCTGTGGCAAGTGTCCAGAATAGGTTTTAATAGACTGATTGGTGTTGGACAGACACAGAGGTGGGGAGAGAGGCTGTGACTACACTTGACATTTCTGCAGGCTTTGGGAGACCTCATTTCAAAGATGGGATGTTATGAGATCTTGTTACTTTATGTCAAAACACAGCCTATAAATGGAAGTTGTAGATCTTCTGCAGCTCCATTTATTGGAAGTAATAATACATTTTTCAATAAATTCATCTCTCCGATAGGACAAACAATGATCATGATGGCTTTTAAATTTATAGTTTTTACATTCAAGCAGCAACATCAATGACCTCTCAGCACCAAAAATGGAGACACAAGACAATCTCTCTCTCTCTCTCTCTCTATATATATATATATATATATATATATATATATATATATATATATATTTCAGTCTTTCTTCTTTGTTTGTCTTCTGTTGTGTTTATTCCCTTATTCCCCTCTGCTCCCCCTTCAGGTGTTTTCTGGTACTTGCATCATCATTGCGGTTATAGTGGTTTATTTGTAGGGTATACTGACGTATACTGAGTTATTGCTTTTACTACAGCATCTTTTATAGATATAGATCATTTATAGATATAGATTGTAACATAATGATCACTTCCTCAAAACACACTGTGAATACACACATACAACTACTAAAGGAAACTAAAGGTAAATGTGTTTCTTTTCTTTTCTTTTTCTTGCCTCCAATACTGAGAAGGTCAAAGGTCATTTTCATCCACAGAGCTGCAGCCTTGAACCTGGGAGGGACTCTGTGCCTTTGCTATGAGCTACTTCAGTAAGAGCGTATGTTTGCTGACTGCTGGGCCCTGACTGTGAATCTTCTTGTTCAGGGGCAGATTCTCCTTAGTCACTACAGATAAACACATACAATACACCAAGTCACAACCGCAAAATAGGAAACACAGTATGAAGCCATGTCTCCTCAGGAAAAGAAGTTCACAAAAACGCTTGAAATAATTTCCAGAGAAGTGGGATTTGTGTTTGTGTGTGAGTGAATAAGGTCTGTGTTTCTCATTATGTTTTGTGTAATAGGCAGTGATGAAATTGTTGGTGCCTGCTGACTGCTCTCCAGGTGTGTGTGTGCACGCACTCACTGACACACACTTTTATAGCTGGGTAATAAGATGAGGTCACCTAAAAATGAACGCTCACTCTCATAATGTACCTTATAAGGTCAAGACGGCTGACAAAAATTAAAGTCACTTAAATTCAGATTACTTAAAAGGAATGTTGATGAGACCTGACATGTGGGCAGAAATATCGGCTTGGCTTTGCCCGATTCACACACACATTCATACACAATCGACTGAATATTGTATATAATTAGACACATACATGAGCACATGCCTGATGTCTGAGGCCTCAGTATAAGGTACACATGTAGAAAAGATTAGGACTGGTCTATTTGCAGCCACCTTTATTTTGACTTCCTTACTTTGTGTCAAACTACTGTTTGAGCACCATGAGGTCTACCTTCTGTTTCACTCACTTTGTAGGTTATCATGTAAAATTACACTACATTACTTTCTGGAAGCATGACTATAAATCTAATGCAAGGACAGGATGATATATATACATGTACACGCTTTAATTTTCTCCTGTCTGTCATTTTACCCTTTGCTGAAAAAAGAAAAAAAGCAGGCTGTCTCTCTCAGTAGAAGAATTCCTCCCTGCAAGACTTCTGAAATGAACGACCTTGGCCAGGCCATGGATTTGGTTTTAATAGCAGCTCGCACAAACACTGTAAATTTACAGCTGGGAACTGCTCACTGAAAAGAACTTCAAATTTGCCAAAGCCATAAGTCCAGTCAGCAGTCTCTTTCTCTAACCGTGTCTCCGTCCTGTTCTTTCACACTCTTACAGTAGATCAGTGACTCTCTCTCTCTTTCTCTCTGGCTTACTGAAACGTTCAACCTGCACGTGGCCATCAGTACCAGACTGGTTTGGAAATTATTGAGGATTTTCACACACTGCTAATGTGTTTAACGGGTCACCAAAAAGCAGCTTGTAACCATGCTCAGCTGCAGAGATGCTACACTTCAGTCCAAACTTTATGACTGACTGACTGACTGTTTTTGTGTTTCCCTCAGGATGAATTACAACTTTGCTGATTCTCTGATTTTTTCACTAGCATCATCAGTGGGCCACAGTTTGTTCAGTAGTTTGGTTTATGTCCTTGTGACTTTATGACCATTAGCCTCAGCTCAACTGTGTGATTAGTGGTAATTGACAAATGTTGGCATGCTAAGCTAAGGTATTAAACTCGGTAACAAGAACATCCATATACTTTCTAAATATCACATTAACTCTCCATTACTATTGTCCTTGAACATATTAACAAGTAGATGTTAGCATTTAGCTCAACCACTGGAAGTACAGTCTGAAAGAGCTACTAGCTTGGCTTCATCCTTTTAAAACTCAAAATGGCAGATGGTTTATATGATCTTGTGTAACTTAAAGAAATGTTTATCTTTATTTTGGCTTTTTATGACAGTTTGTTAAGATAAACAAGTAGTATCCATTATCTATGAGAGTAGGATTATAACTCCTCTGAAGAAGCCAACATACACATACTTGCAGTATGATCAACCTTCCACAAACAGTTCTCATAACAAGACATCACCCCAAACTAACTAACTGAGTTACTAACATTTGTGATATGACAAAACTACTAAATAAACTGCAGATTCATTTGAACAGTTTCAGGACGAGTTCACAATCTTTCTTTGTCAACTTCTTGTCACTGTTCTCATATATTTCGACCACCCAAAGTGAATATTGTACTTTTTTGATAAAAGATTCGAAGCCAGTTTTTTTTTTTCCATATAGAAAACCTATGCTTGGACCACAAAGCCTACGACTTTTCTCAACAGAACCAGGCTACATTTTGGACTCCATGTGTTAAATGAGTTTCTCTGTCTTTCCTGCTCGCTGGCAGCTGGAGGTGCTCAGCGCTGACTCTAACATAGAGCTTTGAAATAGCAATCAATGCCTTTATACTGCAGGGAGGGCTCGTAAAAGTGTCGTTGGGAGGAATATATGATGTCGTATTTCACCCTTCCCTCCCTATTTTTAAACACTGAGTTATGGCTGCAGAAATGTGTACCCATTAAAGGTGATATGATGTATTTTCTGCCTTGTTCAGAAACTCATTCATCACCATGGACCAAAAAGAAAACTGCACTTACTCTTTCACCCCCTCTCTTTCCTCTCCCATCTTTCCTCCCCGCCTCACCCCTCTGCTCCCCCCAGCCCGTTCTTGTACGCTGTCTTGAGTAATTTACAATACACCGGTAGTGCAACCTTCTGGCAGGAGCTGCAAGAGCAGCTTGCTCTCTCTCCTGGCAACTAAATAACCTTTTATAAAAGACCAAACTTGGCCAAGTCATCTGCTGCTGCTGCAAATTAAGACAGACCAGAACTGCGGTGACATACAGGAAGAAGCAAAGGTGAAGAGGTGATATCCTGATGGCTAATGTGACTCCTTCACACTGTAAAAAAAAAAAAAAAACATAATAATTTGAAATTTTTGTTAACTGTCTTTTCCCTCCTTTGAAAGCAAAAAAAATCTTTGAGATTTTTAAAAGCAACTATGTGAATTTGACTTGAATGAAACGTTGTGTTGTTTCACTGTAAAACAGCTAAGTTTTATTAATTCGAAGTTAGTTCAACTTTTGAAAAAGTATCAACCTACGTTCGTGTGACTTCAGGCCCAGAAATATCGAGTTCCCTCAACTCATTAAATTAACTTCCAAAAGAAACATCATCATCATCAGTGTATAATGAGACCTCCCTGCATGCATTTTTAGAGTAAAAACTCTCCACAGACCACTTGGTTTTGTAGTTTGAATGAAATATTCCTGGCATAAGTCAAAACAACTTTTTTTTTAAATATTTATGTGAAATCAGCCTAAATTATCATGTTTGTGTGACCAGTAACTAAGTGCATGATAGTTAATAATATGTTTGACTGTAAGCTCATTCACCGTATTTAATGTCCTTTGTTGGTTCAATATATTCTCACCAGAACTTGTCATAACTCAAAAAGCTTAAGCTGTTGCACTAACATTTGTTTTTTAAGTGTGTGTGTGTGTGTGTGTGTGTGTGTGTGTGTGTGTGTGTGTGTGTGTGAGTGTGCTGATGCAGTCTGCTCCTAGAGTCTGCCGACAGAGGATTAATCTCCCCAGCTGAGGCAGTAGCTAAGGTCAGCAAGGGAAATATTTCATAAGTGTCAGCTTGGCCCATAGCCCTCAGCGCAGACTCCGAAATGAGAATGCACAGTCGCATAACAAACAGCCGCGTGTGACTTTGTGAAGCTCACATGGAGCACATGGAGGAGGAGGGCTGGGGGTTGGGGGGTGATATATGGCAGTGCTTCACTTTCATGTATTCATCTGAGCTGGTGAATTACTGCCAGGGACAAGCTTGGTGCTTTGTCACCACAAGGACCCAGTTGAGAGAAATATTTTGGCCACATCAGGTCTGTGTCTGGATGCCTTTTCTGTTACGGCCTGTTCCCAAACTATTTCTTTTTTTAACTATTTAAAGAGAATTCATAAAAATAAATACCAACTTCCTTTACGCCACATTCATTTCAACTCAATAAAGCTTATTGCAGCATTTTTTTCAAAAAAACTGCTCATGTACTGGTTTTTCTAAATTGACTTTGTCACAGCCCGTGTAGCTGTTGCAGGTTGTTGTGTTCCTGTGGTGACCCAGGGTTGGCAAGCACACGCAGAGAGATTAATGACATGGGCGGGCCGCTTCAACAACCGTTTGTTTGATGTGTCAAGCTTGAAAGGCACTGATTTACTTACACGTTGATATGCTTTTAATTGAGCGATGTCATCCCTTGTCACATCAAAGCTGTGGCAGCTGACATGACTCGTCCTCACTGCAGCTTGTGATGATTGACACGTACTGCTGAGCCCTGCCCGTACCGCCCTGCATCATCATGCTCAGTTATGGTTGGCAGGAACTTTGTGGCCACTGAAATATTTCCAATAACTGCTGTTGTTTATCAGATTTTGAAGGCAGGTATCATTCTCTCAAACGAAACTTTTTTTATTTTTATTTTTTTTTTGAGAAAACTCAATTTAATTGTTCTGATAACAAAATGTTTTGATTTTCTGACTAAATGGGAGTGGACTCTGTGGAAAGGAGATGGGTTCTGTGTTCCCAGCAGCCTCCTCCTCACAGAGGTTGTATGATGAAGACACGGGGCGGTGACTGAGACCATGACTGGAGGAAGCAGCTCTGACTTTAACAAGCGTGAGGAATGCGCCGGGGAGATTTTCTTTGCACAGCCTGTTGTTGTTCCCTCAGCCAGACCTGTCACAGGTCCAGCTTATGAATACCTTGATTGTGCTTCTATCAATATGACCCCCTCCGTTTTCAGACCAGTGGAAAATAAAACATCTTTTGATGTCATCTGAAATTTCACACAACAATGCAGGACGATCTGATTTGAGTCAGACGTTGTCTGGCAGAGCAGGCCCCTTCTTCCTGCATCTCCTCCTCCTCCTCTCTGTGCTCTTGATAACTTCACTCTATGGAGGACAATGGCAGCTTTTGTTTCCTGGTGTGGAGAGAACTTGAGGTTGCATGGGCGTGGGCGGTGTGTGCATCCTACGTGCTTGTCTGTGAATGCCTTTCAGGTGTAGCGAGTACGACAAGGCGGAACCTTATACGGTGTAGGATTCGGAAATAAAAGTGCCAATCTGCGAACACAGAGGGAAGCCTATTATCCCGGTGTGATTATAATGCAGACAGATAGACGACAGGTAGGCAGAGTGGATAAGAGCGTTAGCTTGTGAGACGTGATGAGCTGACAACAGAGACAATCTCCCTCCTAAACTGGAGAGATAAGGTTGTCAGTAGTAGCTCTGAGTCTGACACACACACACACACACACACACAGATGTAGCATGTAGGCATCCAGATCTGATGCTGTACAAGAACTTCAAAAACACACTCCGCTGAGATGCTATCTCACACAGTATGGCCTGTCTGTTTGTGTTTGTGTGCACAGGCTACATTTCCACATGTGAGCGCATGCACATTCAACTGTGAAAGGATTAGTATGTGTATGTCAAAGACAGAGGGAGAGGCAGCCACAGAAAGATAAACGAGGAAGTGTGAATACATTAAGTACACTATGTAGATATTGTTTGTGGACCTTTCAGCTCAAGGAAATCCTTGTTTCAACATTCTGTCCTGGCTGGAATGTTGCCTGCGAGGCTCTTTTTAAGTGTTTGGGTCTAAATGCCATGTCTGCTACACCCCATGAAACTGTCTTAATCCACTTTTTTTCCCTTGGTTTTATTACTGCTGGAGAACACACTAGGGGTAGAGCAGAGCCCCAGCCTCAGGCCTCTATTCCCATTCCACACACCCCATAAGTCAGTCACAGATAATTAAATAGGAGTTATTTACACTCTTTTTCCCTCCTCTGCCTCTCTGGCACTTTTATCATTTCTCTCTCCTTCTCTTTGTACAGTACAACACGCAGCCAGACCTTGTCAAAGTCTGGCTGACACCAGTGAAGGCCTGTAGAAGTATAATAACTTGAAAAGGAAAAAAAAACGAGACTCCTATGTGCTCACATCAATGTCAGCCCCTCATTAAACAATCACACACAACATCTACACAACACTAATCCCCGTGTGCGCCACAAAATGCCTCAGCACTTCCAAACACAGAGCAAAAGACAAACGAGCAGATGAGGATTTGCTTGAGCCAGGTTTGAAGAATTCAGCTGCCTAATGTCAGCATTATATATTTACTCTGGAGTCAGGCAAACAGCAGCTTTTCAACACAGGGATGAATTAGGCCCCGCCACAGAGCTATGGCGTCTATTACAGGCCTCAGTGGCGCTATAAATCACAGGATCACAGGGGCATGTGGGGTCCGCTCCTCCTCACTCCTCCTCAGACCCTATCAGCCTCATCCTGGGGGTTTTGTTTGGCTGCTGTTCCAGTCAAACCCACTGCTTTTATACAGCCATGGAAAGGCATGGAAATGCCCCGAGGGCCAGTTGGACCTGGACATGCTGAGAAGCCTCTTTAGCGGGAAAGTTGTCCCCCTAAAATATCCACAACAGGAAACAGCCATCAGTCATCGACACGCCAAAACAGCTGTTACCAGCCTACATCAAGGGGACACATGAAAGGAGCTGCTCCCTGTTGTTTGAGCCCTCCCTTGTTTCATTCTCTCGCTGCCTTTGTCTGGCTTTTCCCAGTGCCCTTTTTTTGGTCTCCTTTTAAACGCCCCCCTTCTTTATGCAACCCCACCCACACGGCAGCGACTTACCCACTCACCCATTTAACAAGTGGATGACTGTGTGATAAACAAGAGCACAATCGGAAACCTCACATCTTAACTGGCGTCTGCACTGTAAAAAAAAAAAAATGTTTCAGATCCCCTTTAAGCCATTGGCGTTACCTTTAAATCTCACAGTGAAAAAGCAGTTGTTATGCGTCACCTGTTTATGTGTCTGGGCCCGAGGCGGTGACAGACAGTTTTAAACAAACAGACGGATTCAAAAGAAGATTGTACCGCACTTAACCCAGCGGCGTGCACATTTGCGTTCACATATTCTTGGATCTCTGCAGGTCACTGAAGCGTGAGTGGCAGTGTGTGGGTGATGAGTGACAACTAAGCCTAATGATGACAGGTCAAACAGTGACTGTGTTGAGTGAGGCTGAAGTGACTTCACCCTCATCTGCTCCCTTTCCTCTCAGCTGCAGATAAATGGCAGTAGTCATTACAATCACAGAGCGGGCTGACGGCAGTACAGTTTGATAAGGCCCGCCTGTGTTGTGACACGTTAAACAAGTTAACCTATTAAACATCAGCAGAAAGGCTTGTTCTTATGTTCTTTGGAAACTAATCAATGATCCATGACACTGATTCAAACAGACTAAAAACAATTGTATTGTGATATCAGGGATCATGGATCAGGTAGTTCAAACTAAGCATTCAGATCAATGAGACATATTCCAACTCAGCTGGAAATCCCCAGAAAACTTGTTCTTTTCAAAGGAAAATGAAATTAAATCACTGGACACGCTAATGTAGCAACCAGGGACCATCTCTATTGTCCTTTGGTTTTCTGTTTTGTACTCACATAGATTGTGAGAGAAAAGTAGCAGGCTCCATGGGTGCAAGTCTAAAAAAAAAAAAAACTCCAGGGTTGTTATGGAAGGTGACTGTAGGTGCAAAAACCAGAAGATGTCAATAAATAAATAAATAAATAAAATATGAATCATGTGAATTTGCTTTATGCTGGAAAAATTGAATTAAGCCCAGCAGCAGAAGTAAATGTAATAAAGCCATTAACATACCAGCAACGTCCATAGACAGTAAGTTGTTATTTTTGAATGAAATGCCACTGTTTCTACTCCAACAGGGCACATACTGTACATTTCTCAGAAAACAATAGACAGTTATTTAAACACTAAAGACGGTTATTTGTGTTATATTTCACAGTGTATACAGTTCCCTCTTGATTTTCCTGTTGAAACTGTTCTCAGATCTGTGTTCTCAGAAATTGTATCTTTTGTGGAGGTCACTGACACAGATTTCAACACATAAAATACAGTCTGGGTATCGGGTGAGGCCAGGAGATAAGCCACGCCCCCGACAAGTCCCGTCCTCTGCTTGTGAATGCGGGAACTTGTGATTGGACGGCGGCTCGTCGCTTTGAAATCCCTCCCCTCAAGTCTCTGTATGTGGAAGCAGTGAGGTGCCGTGTAGCTGCTGCAGAGGGAGAGATTCACTCCGGAGGACTGTCACACTCACTATCCTCTGCGGGGATATTCCTTCACTCGCCCCGTATTTTGATGACTGCTTCTGGTCTGGTTGTTTTTTGTCTTGATTCTGTTTTTTTTTCAACGCTGGATGAAGGAATATTTAGGAATAATTAGCGGCTGATATTGACGAACCCGATGAAGGATGACATCTCAGCGATTTGTTTTTCTTTAGAGACACTTTGGGTCGGACACGGAGGACGCGCACTGCGCACATGCCCTGTTGGATTACCGCACTCTCTTCCGCTGAATCAATCGTAATGAAACGTGCTGGTAAATGAATTTCAAGCCTGCGTTCACACGTTACGCGCAGACATCCCTCTTCGACCCCCGATCCAGATGAGAGATCTCCTCGGTGGACCTGAACCACTTTTACGCAGCCAGTCCCCGGAGCGCAGCGACAACTCACACCGGACAGGAGCAGAGAGATCGTTCGTTTCTACACCCACGTCTTGTCCCTCTCCATCGGATCCCTCTCGCCAGGCTAAGAGGCTTCCAATCCGGATCGTAAAGATGTTGACGGCGCACAGCGGCCACTTGCTGCACCCGGAGTATCTCCAGCCCCTCACGTCCGCGCCAGTCAGCATTGAAGTAAGTAGAAAAAAAAAACAAAAAACAAAAACAAAGAAAAAATCAATAAACAAAAAAACAAAATAAAACAAAAAAATCTCCAAGATCTGTTGAAACCACCTCCAACAGCTTTATTTCCTTTATTAATCAGATCATTTAAAAGCTTTGGTTGTTGTGAATCTTGTTCCGACAAGGAAATGTCATGCGCCATTTTACGCACAACGATATATAGGCAAGTTACGAGATACGTGAACAGAGAAATGTAAAATAATAATTCATTTATAACTCAAAGTCACTTCTTGTTTTAAATATTAGAACGTTTGTATTTGTACAGATATTATATAATTAAATGTGTCTTGTAAATTGTCTCTTTATTTTCCTCCTATTTTTCTCTTGGCTTGGCTTCAGCTTTGCGTCCTCTGACTTCCTTCATTCAAATCAGACATGAAAACACAAAGCAAGCTAATGTGGACAATAATAATAACTAATGCGGGGTTAATAAGAAAAATATTTGATTAATGTATGTAATAATTCTAATTATGTGTGATAGACTTCACACGTATCATTTGCTGAAATTGAATCAACTTTAAAGGCAAACTGTTTGTTCACCTTCTTGTTTTTTTCCTCCTCAGCTGGATGCCAAGAAGAGTCCTTTGGCTCTGCTGGCCCAGACCTGCTCTCAAATTGGCAAACCAGACCCCCCTTCTTCTTCCAAGTTGGCCTCCCTTTCCTCCGGCAGTCTGGGAGACAAGGAGTCCTCCAGCAGGTCGTCCAAGCCTGGAGAGCAGCACCAGCCCCTGGAGGACAAATCTAGCTTCAAGCCTTACTCCAAGTCATCAGGCGACTGTCGTAAGGATGTTCTAGTGACAAAGGGGCCTTCAGATAAAGGAGTTTTCAGGGTGCCAAATGGAAGCTCCAGTGGTGGCAGTGCTTCATGTTTGTCCTTTCCTCCTCACTCCCAGTCACCCAGCTCCAGCTCTCCCCCACTGCACACTCCGAGCCAGCCCCACAGACAAAGCCATTCGCCCACCACACAGCCCCCGCCGCACTCCCAGGCCTCGCACATGGACAGCAAACCTGGGAGCTCAGAGCAGCCCAGCTCGGACAGTAATAACAACAGTACTGGCAAAAAAGACTCAGATGCAGCTAAATCAGGGATGGATGGGGCTCAGTTAGCCAACTCCAGCCACATACGGGCCAGCGCCAACTCCAGCAATGCCAGCTCTGCGAGCAGCCCGCGTCCAGAGAGCAAGGCTGACCCGCAGGCTTCTTCACAGCCTGGCCTGAGTTCTGGGCACATCGCTCCCGTCTCCCCTTTTAAGCCAGGACATTCTGTCTTCCCCTTGCCTCCTGCTACTATGGGCTACCATGGCTCCATTGTGGGGGCTTACGCTGGCTACCCCTCCCAGTTTGTTCATGGTTTGGATCCTACCAAGTCTAGTTTGGGAATCGGACTTCCGGGGAAACATCCCAGCTCCAGCCCACTCACTGGAGCCTCACCCCCGTCTCTGATGCAGGGCATCTGTCGGGACCCTTACTGTCTGACTTACCCCAATGCACCACACCTTGGAGGCAGTAACTGCTCCACCTGTGTCCACGATCCCTCAAGCATCAAGTCTAGTTTCCCCCTGGTTTACCCCTCACATCATCTCCACTCATTACACTCCAGCTCATTGTCCTCCAGCACCACCCCTTCCCTTTCCCACCCCCTCTACACTTACGGCTTCATGCTCCCCAATGAACCGCTGCCCCACGTCTGTAACTGGGTGTCTGTTGGAGGTCCCTGTGACAAGCGTTTTGCTACATCAGAGGAGCTACTAGCCCACTTGCGCACACACACAGCCCTGCCGGGGATGGTGGACAGTAAGCTGTTGTCGGCCTACCCCTCATCGGTTTCATCGGCAGCCTCCTGCCACCTCCACCTGCCTCCACCCAGCAGCCCAGGAACTCTGCCCAGCTCCTTCTCTCTCCGTGGCTCTCCCGGTTTGGGCCTGGCCCGGTACCATCCCTACGGCAAATCCCACCTGCCCAGTGCCCCAGGACTCCCCATGCCATCACTCCCCTCCTCCTCCGCCTATTACTCCCCCTATGCCCTCTACAGTCAGAGACTGGGCTCAGCCTCAGCCCTCGGATACCAGTGATGTCTGAAATTGTGTTGACGCCCACAGATTGCAGACACCAGCTTGGACTCTGCAGAGCAGCCCTGTAGACCAGGACAGGGCATCAGGGCATCACGCCTGCCAGGACTAGCACCTGTTAGCCTCAGGATTGTGACTGGCGCGTTAAAGGCACAAGCCCCTGTGATGGATTGTCTGCAGCACAGAACCAACAGACTTTAGTGATTAAAGATGGCAGGAAGCAGAGCTTGAAATGATGAAACTGGGGGATTATTTCAACGGTTTTACGTTTTTTTTTTTTCTTTGTTTTTCTCTTTATCTGTTTCCCAGAACTGAAAGTCTGTATTTATTTTTCACTCAAGCGCTTGGTATTCAACTCTGGGGGAAAACTTTGCTGTCCAAATAAATTGTTCGTAAGTATTCTAACTGAAAAAAGATGATTTAAGTATAGTACCATTATGCCTATCCTACACTCTAAAAATAAAAATCTTGCACCATGATGAAGATGGACTTTGAGGTTTTATTATGGGGACCTCTTTTTATCTCCTTTCTGCTCTGCTGTTGTTTTTTTTCTCATATTCTTCTGCTTTTCAAATTCTGGAGATTTGCATGTCCGTGAAAATGATCTTGAACAATGCCATTATTTTTATTTGTAAATATGCAAAGATGTAATATTTTTTCAAGCTTACTTGGGGTAAGGATGTTGGGGTCACTGATGCAAATGGTACAAAGATTAGATAAGATGACATAAATAAAAACAACTAATGATGGCTGTGCTATCCAACCAACAGGAAAAGGTCTTATTTTGTTAAATAAATGATACATGATTTTGACTTGTTTTTTCCTCCTTGAATACTATATATAGTAACATCCTTTGTGACAAATGACAGATCCTGCCAGACTGCTGCACTGCACTTATCTAGACCTATCTATCATTGTGACTGTTACAGCCACGCTATATGTGGCTATGTGTAATATTTCATGGCTCATATCAGTTGACAAGGCTGTCCCGAGGAGGGCAGGCTGGGTCATATTAGCCCTGTTAGCTAGTCTCTGAGGACTTTCATCCCTCCTCCTTTCTCCATCACCCACATTGCTTTTGTTGTTGGGAGTGCAGCTTTTAATTGCTGATTCTTGTTTGTGGGACCTGAAAACAGCCTCCTCAGCAGAGTGGATGGCTGTGTGGAGTGGCTGCTGGGTCACTGGGACTTCAATAATGACCTGAGGGAGATGTCGACCCAGGATCTCCTCACGGTCTGACGGATTGGCCCGCAACACAAAGGCCAGTGCTGACAATGGGAGGCGGTTAATAGAGAAATATTCATCAAAGTCCTGACACCTCCCCTGAGGAGAGCGTGCTCTCTTACAGGAACCACAAACATGGAGGCCTGCGTCCTGATGTGAAGAGCCATTTTCTCTCTGCTCTCTGCTGCCCTGTGGTTTACTGAAGTCAGCGTTCCTGACACAGAGCTGTTAGATACTAATTCGAAGGGAAGGACTTGGTCTATCTTAAAGCCGCACCAGTGCCATTAGAGTGTTTTTGCCCTGATAATGTGTCTGTGTCTCCACTCTATTTGGCTGACAGGGTGTAGGTGGCACAGAGTGAAGAGGCTGTAGTCGCTGAGGCGGCTATTGACCCCGACTCCCAGACTCCTCTACTCTCGCGGTTCATTAGCACTCCAGACAGGGGAAAGGCGAGCACAGGTGTCACTTGACAGGACCATTAACAAAATGGATGACCCTCCCAAACCACATCCAGCCCCTGCCACACCAGCAAGGTCACAGCGCCCTGATCACCACTCTGGGTAGCTCTTTGGGACGCACCACTTATTTTTCTTCTTCAGAAACTGGAGCTATGCACTGCACTTCTCTCGAGGAGACAGACACACTTTCCTGTTGCTGCTTTTTTGATGGAGTTTTTAAAGTAGTCTAGACAAAATGGGTCAAGGATATTCTGTTTTTAATACTGTGTTGCACATATGTATTTAGTGCAACATATTCCTTTGTAACCTGCACAGTTGAGCCACTAGAGATACACTGGATTGCGTTGCCCCCTAAAGTTGTATTGGTGAAGTACAGGTGAAATCAGTAGAAGAAAGGCAGGGACGCCCCCCACATATGAAACATACCTCTACTGTGTTATCTTGCTTTTGATATGTATGAATGTGGATGTTGAGATGCTGTTTAACAACATGCTGTGGATAGCGAATCAGGTACATTGGCTTGAATCTGAAAATGATTCACACTGGAGGTCATGCAGAGGGGAGAACTTTCAATCTTGTCGGGGAGGTGGAATTAATTTCACTGCTGCCAGTTTACACTCGTTCATCAAATGCCTCACTATTCTCCCTATCCCTGCGCTCATCAATCTCCTCCATCTATCTTCTTCCCCCCACACTCTCGCAGCTGAGTCAACACCCACACACTCCATTTATGTCGCCTGTGTGAGGCTGTGTGTGTGTAAGTATGTGTATTCAGCCCAAATCCTTTGTCCACGGAGGGTGACACATGTGGGGCTGAATTTTGGAGGTCTGTGGGGACGCGGATGTTATTTAGCCAAAAAAAGATGTTATTTTAGAGCAGTTTTATCATGTAAATCTAGTCACAGACACACACACACACACACACAAAATAAACAGGACCAAACACTGAAGTTGTCATCAGCTTGTTAGGAAGGAGACAGTGAGTAGTATTTCTTCTGAATGGTTTAGTTACACACTGACAGTCATTCTCCAGTGTAGAAATGTCACATTTCTCAAGTAATCAAGATTAATATCTTATTTTCAAACAATAAGATATTCTGGTAGCACAAATTAGTCGGTTTTTTAGTGTTGTTTAATGTTTTTTAAGAATTTAACAAAAAAAGCCAGGAAATATTACGGTATTATTTAAGATTTAAACACATATTTAATTTAAAAGAACAGTTTAATTTAATGTATTCATTAAAGTTAGATATGAAAACCTATATCGCCCTTTCATAAAATATTTGTATGTGACATAATAAATGAAGCTCAAGTGTGTTGACTGGAAACACTGGTGAACAACATTTGTCTTTATTTAGGCAACAAGATCCAGTGACACATTATTTGTCATTTCTTTATTTCACACACAAATATAGCAGATACAAACATGTTTCTGAAAATGATGAACTGCTGAAGCACAGATGAAAGCAAGTCACAGTACAGCTGTAGCTCCAATAGTAACAGTAGCGGTAAAATAAAGACACCAGTAATCAAAGTAGTTGTATCAGTGGAGGTGCTGATGGTGATGGAGGAGACTAATATTTTCCCCTCGATGCGTCAGTGCAGAGACGGTGCAGAGTGCCACTATGAGGTCCTGAGCAGCGGCTGACAGGCCTGGTGATTAATGACGACAGGGTGTGGAGCTGCTCTTCAATTAGACGCCAGCTCTACCCCGGCTCACCATCGCTGCTGACAGCTAGGACAGAAGGAGAGAGAGAGAAAGAGAGGCGGTGCTCACTCTGTCTCTCTCACTCTCTCTGTCTCCAGAACAAAACATTAACCTCAACTCCATGACTACCACCTCTGTGTTTAACATCAGGACACAATACAGAGCCTTCGGCATCCAACAGTGACCGCAGTGTTAAAGCAACCCAGATGGCGTGAACACATCCCTCATCAGGGCCTGTCATACAGCCTCTGCTTTATTTCTCCACATAAACCCTGTGACTGACTCTTTTACATGGCTGTTTCAACTCCCCTCTCATTCACGTCTGCAGTCAGGCATGCTGTAATGCTCACTGTGAAAACAATAACAGCCACATTAAAGTCTTCCAGGTTGTTAAGCAGGTTGCGCGTCGGTTGGAGTGACTTCCTCCCTAAATTCCAGCTACAGTAATGTTTGTTTGGTCAAAAGGAACAAAAAGATCATGAAAACTTAACTCTCCTGTCAGGAGAGTTGAAACTTGTTCCATTTGGTTTTTGAAACATTAAAACAAAATGTTGGCTACCGCTGTGTGTCAGGGGTGGAATTAAATGATTGTGAATAACAATACTCTGGACTGACATCAGCCGTGACTCACTGTATAAATAAAGCATAGATTCAGGTGTGGATAAATATATATTTAAAGATTCAGGATTGTATTGCTGTCTTCATTAACATATTGAGCCATATTGAGTATGTCTTTGGACTGTGGCAGACACAAGAATATGCAAACTCCAACACCTGAACCAAGAACCTTCTGGCTGTGAAGTGACAGTACAAACCACTGTGACGCCATTTTATCAAAAATGTTACGTGATATAACATGCTAGTGTCGTTGACTAATCATGTTAAAGGTTAATTAGCTGGTCCACTTTTTCTTGTTCTCAAGCAGGTGGACAAGCTTCATTTTCTACCCTGTAATTAGCAAAAGATGGAGCTGTGAGCTAACAAAACAACTGAATGATTGACTTATTTTCACTGTTCACGTTTACTACTAATAATCACAGAAAATTTCTGAGATTATTCAAACCGATAATAATGAACAAAAAAAATTAATAAAAACTCAACAAAGCTCATGCTTTGGTTGTATTTAGGTACAAAACCAGTGTGGTTATGTTCAGGTAAAGGTGGTGGTTTGGTATGGTCGGTATGTAGATAATCTACTTCGTCATGGTAACAATAATAAATAACAGTTAAACTGGGGAAACTGTCGTGTAGAAATTAATATAAACAGGAAATTAAGGGGCTTCCTGTGTTTTATCAACCCAATGTATTCCTTAATGGCTTTTTATATTACATCACATGATTTCCTGTTTCACTCCCATCATAATAAGAGGTTAGCTAACAATAAAACATGATTAAAAAGACGTCACAATAAGCTGCTGGAACAGATGATAGGGTTGTTGTTCACAGGACAGTCTCACGTTGGATAATGATAGGGTAAAGGAGCATTACATTGTTTAGAATATTTTTTTTTCCTTTGTCTGTAACCAAGGTAACACGATCAACAGTTCTGTGATGTAGTTAACAACCTGCAATTATCAAAAAGGCCACAAATTATATTATCAAACTATACAATAACAACACTGATAGTGTAATAGTTTGTTTTAAAGCTTTAAAACATATTTATGTCTAACATGTAACCTTTGTTTCTTCTTCTTCTTCTTCTTCTTCTGGCCATTTTGCCTTTATTGAAAGGTTAGTGAAGACAGACAGGAAGGGGGGGATGATATGCAGAAATGACCGGCACAGCTGGGATTCGAACTGTCAATCACTCTACAGCTTTTGTGCCGAAGTGGTGCGCCAGAACCACGGGGCTATAGGTGCTTGCTTCTTCTTTTTAATTCAATTCTGTAGATATTTTATGTTCATTTTTGTGCCGAGTCAGTAAAAGTACCTTCCATATTTCATTCTGATGTGCACATATAATTATTCAAAATGATTTGTTTTTTTTGTTTTTTTTTCTTTAGTTATAGGTTGAAAACTATACTGAGACTAATCCACTGCAGTGCAACTAAAAATGTCCCTGAAGTCTGGTCATTTAATATCATTTCTTTTTATGGGTTGATGGATGTTCAGATTAGTGAGAGAGAGGAGCTGTCACATCAGTTGTACTTACAGATAGAGAAATAGTGCTTTTCATTTAATTTTCAGTCGGCCATGACCTCGGCAAACCTCCCTTGGCCTCGACATGGAAAGCTGCCCAGAGCTGCTGCGGTCTCTCCAAAGTTCCAGTGGTGTGAGTGAGGACCGTTAATAGACATACCCTCCCTAACCACCAGTGGAGAAATGAACGTTTCAATTACAGTACGGTGCACTGCTAATAGCACTTGGACGGCATGTCCAGCTGGATTCCATTTGTTGCCGTGCTGGGAGATGGCGGCGAAGATGTCACGAGCATTCGGAAATGAACGTGCCTTGGCAGGGAATGAGCGGCAGCACTGACGGTCGTGATTCATGCTCTGACTGACAACTTGTTTTTTCCTCCACTCTGGGACAGCCTGTGGTCATAATGTACTCACTTTAAGTATCATGGACCGTATGTCTGTTTTACGTCTTCTATGGATGGACATCCAGACTCGGAGGCTGCCATTATGATGATTGCACTCATCTTACCCACTGCACTGAAGGCCAGCGTACAGAGTTTATACCCACTTCATGTTAGCTGCTTTCTTGCTGTATTATTGCTGCCGCTTGGATGATAGATCAGCCCTTTCATCAAAACATATAGACATATTCAAGATAGTAAACAATGTGGAGAAACAGGGAAGACGGTTGACAGGGAGGATGAAATGCAACACGGTTCCCACTTAGAACAAATCTGAACATGCTGGTTAGATTAACTGGAATAAATTACACTTAAACTGTTCACAACTGTACATGTGAGTGTGTAACAGATGTAAATGTAAGTTTAAGTTCTTTCAGCCAAGACACTGAAAGAAATCACAGACGTCACACTATCTCTCCTCAATCCCTGAACACACACAAGATGTTTGGAAGCTCAGTGACAGCTGAGTGTGACTTCAGCTGCCAGGACCAAACAGCGTTCAGTGGGTGTGTGCCACCATCACTCAGCCGTGTGGTATTCACACACCGACATCTCACAACTGTTCAAACATACACATTATTCTACATGTGGACACATTGTACGGCCCCTGCCCATACACAACCTCACTGTATACATTAAACATCTGCCGTACACATTCACTCAGTGTGTTCTCAGTCTATGTGATTGTGTAATAAATCTATGAAAAACTGGATGCATTAAATAAACAACTACAGCAGTTATTTACACTCAGGCTGAACAATGATTTGTAATTTTATTAAAACCAATATTTTGCTTACTGCACATGACTTGATTTTTATTTTAATTCTCCTTATGAAACACACAAAAAAACAGCACTCAGACTGTTTTGGTCCAATAAAATCCTCCAGTAAAAGTCAGAAAAGTAATTGCATTCAATCATGATAAAAACAGTCCAAATGCAATTAATGGACCTTTCACTGCTGACATGTAAATAAAAACACATGTAACCAATATAAATATAAATCCAACATAAATGATAGATCACATCTATTAATTGTCCCTGTAACTTATCTCAGTGACATGCGGTACCACATGTAACACCAGGACCAACATCAGTCGAGACCAAACATGGAGCAAAAAGAAGAATCAATGTTGATTCTCATCCATGGGATGTGTGTTTGTGGCCCAGAAACATTCAGAGACTGCAGGTTTCAATAAAGGGAAAGTACATAAATTGGTCCAATTTTCTAATCTGTCACTCATTATGCTCTCTCGGCTCCAGAATTCCCCAGACACTGTTAGTCTGGAATCAAACGGTGACCTGATTCCTTCACAGTCTGGCAGAAGTCATTTTACCCACCATGATATGATAAATGTGCTATGATTTTGACTGTCAACTTTAAATTGACAAAATTAATCGGTAAAGCACAAGGTTTTGGAATGTTGCACTTTCAGGTCTCAGGTATTTTAGAGAATTGAAATGAACTCCTTCATACAGTTTTAAAGTAGCCTTGCGGCGTAGCTGGGTCTGCTGATTGCAACATAGTCACTACTTTATATTTACATATCATGACATCTTGACATTGCAAGGTCAGTTTATGTTTTTTAAATTCTTGACAACCCTTACACATTAAGATGTTTATGGATCACGTTAGCGGTTCTGCACCATCCGTGAGTTTTCTGTATTTGATTTAGCGAGACTGTGTCAGTGTGAGAGCGTGTGCACACATATACAAGTTTATATTAGCAGAGGCCTTGCGGTTTGTTGAGTGAGGGCGAAAAAAAAAACTTTTTTCCACAGGCAGCATGATTATTTTTACTTTTTTCGGAGACCATTGAGACGTGGAGAGACCCCTCCCTCACCTCGACAGTCCCTCCTCCGCCTTCCCCTCCCCTAATAGTAAGTTACCCACATGCCTATGATGGCGCTTGAGGCAAAATTTAAAAAAAAAAAAAAGGAAAAAAAAAAAAGAAAATGGGCAGGGGATAGGAGAGCCACAGAGAGCCAGGGAGAGGGCGGGAAGGGAAACAGAGCTGATTATCCAAATACAGTCATTAAAGGGGAAATGTGTTTTTCAAGCTGTCAAGATGATTAATGGGCGAGAGCAAATCCTCACAAATGCTCTTGTTTAGTCTAACTGGCAGACACGATCCTGCCCATTGATTTATGGCAGGCCTGCTGTGTGAGACCATAGTGAGGTTAGAGGGTGTGTGTGTATTTGTGCGCATGTGTGTATGTGTGTGTGTGTGTGTGTGTAGATTAAGGGTGTATGTGTTCGTGTTAAACTGTGGGTTTGTGTGCACACGCATGTATTCATGTGTGTGATGGCGTAGAGGGAGGAAGCAGTGCGCAGGTCCACATGGGCGGCAGAGTTAAGTTGGGATCAGAGCACAGAGGACAGCGAAGAGTAAATTCTTCTCGCCGGTTTTCACCTGCACCAACAAATACAGCTACAACTATACAAACCAGAGGTTAGCCCGGCCCTTTTTTTTATTTTATGGCACCGTGATTGAACATCAACAACTAGATCGATGTTACATCCAGAATGAATCAAACAGCCATCCAGAAGTACTTAGGCTTTCATCTGTCACTTGCCAATATCCCTCCTCACAGATGAGATCGGACCAAAATAAACAATATTTCTCTCATTGCTCAACTGTAACTGATGTTTATCTGGCCTGTGCTGTTGACATCATTACCTAACAATACCACTTCACAGGGCAAGGCAGTACTCCGAGGTTAATAAACAGCACAATGTCATGACATGTTTTTCAATGAGCACTAAGTCCTAAAGGAACAGTTTTGTGTTTTAGGAAAAACACATGTTGGCTTTGCACTGGCGAGGTAGATACCACTCACATGCTGTATTTGTGTTGCAATTATAAAGCTGGCTAGTTTAGCTTAGCATAAAGACACACATGAAAGAGGTCAACTAACAGGGTTTGGCAAAAAAGATTCCAGTTGAGGTAAAAAAGGTTATATTACAATTACACCCTAGTGTTGTGCAACTTTGTCATAAAACTATATTGTTGCACATCCTCGCACATTTCTACATGGTTATATGGAAAATGCTGAAGCTGTCATTCTGGATATATGACATAAACCTGTGTACCACGTAGACTACACCACGGCATCACTGCCAAGTACATGAGCTGGTCAGGATTCTTATTTTAGGTAAAATGTTGTGGGTAAAATGCATTTAAACAGCAGTTTCTCTAGGAAAAAGATTATTAACGGAAATTTCTGGATACACTCATCTGACCAAGAGAACCACAGAAAAAGAAATGAGCAGAAACCAAAACATCATCAACAACATCTTTGTGAAATGAAAAGCAATGAGCGGTAGAAATTGCACCACTTCACTGCATAAATTTTCCTGGATGCTGAAATGTGTCAGTTACTATTCTACTACCAAATAATGATCTGTGCAGAAATGCCGTGGCGAGTATTTTAATAAATTGTGAAAAGAAAAATATATTCAATCAAACCACACTGCACACACTCTTCACAAGATCCATATTTTCAGTTTCTGCAGCAGCTGTTCAGATTTTCCGACCATAACTGAAGTTTTATCTTATTGTATCTGAATAAACTGGGCTTCAAGGGATTTTAAAACAAACTCCATAAATTTATTGCAAATACTCACTGACCCTGCTCTGATGGAAAGTCCCAGCGCACTCATCTCCTGAAGGTGAACACGTCACCACGGGGCAGTCCAGTCCAGCTCTCGGGGCTGGTCCAGATGGATGGCTAGCAGCTGTTGGCCCTGCAACCTCTTCCCTCAGCACAACCATTAGACCTATCTGTCTGCAATTTCCTCATTCTTCCTCTGAAGTCCTCTGTGATCGCTTTCCCACACCCCCACAGCTCAGCGCAGCACCACACTGTACGTACACTGCAGTATCGTTTGGCCTGAACAGACCTGAGCACATTCACAGGACCAATTACCCCGTCCACCCACACACACATAGGCATGCATGCACATAATCTCACAGACACATGTCCTCTGATAAATTTCACCACCAAGCAAAAGCAGGCAGGCAACCCATGAGGAAGATGTTAAGATGGAGATTTCTGCAACCAGAGGAAGATTAATGTAGCGCTGTAGTGAGAGGCCAGTTGTGTAACTTTGTGTTTGGACCTCCTCTGGGACTCTGCAGCACTGTGAAGAGCATCCTAAACCCTCAAATACTAATACTAACAGATGGTACTGAGCAAAGAAGACAAGAGCCGAGGAAGATGAGAGCAGACGTGCAAACCTTTAAAGTTAAATCATGACTTATTGGTGTCATGACACTTGTGTTGGTTTCCGACATGATGCAACAGACTGAATGAATTTTTCACTTTGCTGTAAAGCTGCAATAATCAATATTTCTCTAATAACAATGAATCAAATAGATAATGTGTAATGTCAGAGGGGGTCACTTGTGGTGACAAACCCACAGAGAATTATGACTCGACTCTGTAGTTCCCCTCAGCTCTGGGAAGTTTTATAGTTATAGTTTTATAATAACTCACTGTTTTGGTTTTCTGGCCCTCAGCTTAACACTGCTTCAGTTTCACTGCTGTTCTAATAAACAACAGACCAAAAACCTCCAGAGACGCTGTAGACAAAAAGTGAAGAGTGATATTGAGCATGAACATTCGTCAGAATACAATTCGAAATTAACATTAATGTTGGTTTGTATCTGTCAGACAAGTAAACAGCCAAGTATTTACTAACAGTCATTATTTTAACTAAAACAGTCAATGTCTCAAGATGTTGGTTTATATATGTTCTTGTATGTGCATGTATTAGCTTTGGCTCATAGTAGTGGTTGGACCCACAAAATAATTTTAACTCCAGTTGTTTTTTTGGTAGCTTTTATATTAAGTTTTTCTAACATTTAGAGCCAAACTTTACTCAGTACGAGTGAAACAAAACAATTGTATTTTAATAACCCTAACCCTAATTAAATTCTTAATCAGTGTCACCAGCATCAAGTCTTGTTCAATAGAACAAATCCATCCTGACCTGATCCTGGGTCTGTTAGATCAACAGAGTCCTGATGGGTTTGGATACAAACATGAAGCTGTGGATTGTAAGAAAAGTGTGGAAGTTCAGCAACCAACATCTGATCAATGTATTCCAGCTGTAAGATCACTCTCTGTGTATGTTTCACAAATACAGTTTATACGTGTGTATACACGTTCACTTTATTCCAGCTGCAAGCTGTGCACCAGCCCCCCCTCCGCGCCGCACAGCCACATCTGTGTGTGGAGAAATATATAGACATGTGTGTCTGTGTGTCAGCATCTAATGATTAATGACCCACAGCCCTGCTTTCTTCTACTTCCTTCCTCGCCAGTCGTGTCACACACATCATCACGCGTCATCGTAATGGACGCTGGCAGACGGCTGCAGCAGCTCCTGCTTGGCCTCGCTGATACAAACATCCTCCACATGCAAATACACTCATGCATTGACATTTAATGCTGCAATGGAAGGCTTTGCATGTCAGCAGACACATAGTGACGTCAACACAATAAGTCGTCCTCTGACCTCAAGTGGAATTCAGCTGTTTTTTTCAAGAGTCACAAGCTGACAACACATCTTTGAATGACTGTTGTTAAAGCACATGTGAAAGCTAGGTTAATCATTTCAACTCAGTCACAATATACTAGCTCAGCTAACTAGTAAAGAGATTATATGTTTAAATACACAGATGGAGGTACAGCAGCTGGTTGTCTTAGTTTAGCACAGAGAAATTAAAAGGGAAAACAACTGAAAAAATGAACATAATATACCATGTGTGTGTGTGTGTGTGTGTGTGTGTGTGTGTGTGTGTGTGTGTGTGTGTGTGTGTGTGTGTGTGTTTAAAATGGCAGAATTGGAAATGTTTTCTTTTTTTAGGGTTTTTTTTAAAGCTCAATTATGGTATTAGTTTTTCCCATCTTACTCTTGGCAAGAGAAAATAATCCTACAATAAATAATCTTATATAATAAAGATAAACCATCTAATATCTTATAATCTTATAATTATAATAATAATAATAATAATTTTAATCTTATTCCCCAGTAAGGCAATAAATTATCCGTCTGTCTAGAATGTTAGATTGAATAAAGGGAACCAGAGTCCATCCACTAGTTCATAATTTGAGCTCATATGGAAACAATATGCACATCTTGTAAAATCAAAATCCAGCAAATCCAGCTTAAATAGGATTTAAGTATTTTATTAGGCAGTTACAATCACCCATTGATAATTTAACAATAGGCTACATTTAAATTTCTAAAATCACAACCAAGTGAAATTAGACAGCTGGGATCACACACACACACACACACACACACAGACACACACACAGAGACTGAGGACATCTCATCTATCACAGAATCACTGACTTTTCCATATTTGTCCTGTCAAAAACACTTCTGTTGAAAGAAAAAAAAGTGCCGCAAGTGTGTTCATGTGAACACGTGTCCTGAGCTGTCTGCTGATACAGTCTGGTGCAATGTGCTGTAAGTGTGTGTGAAAGACGGGGTGAAAGACAGATAAAGGAGGGAAGGGAAGAGAAAGAAAGAGAGTGGTATTGACAAAGGAAGAGAAAAAGAAATGGACGGAGAATAGAAGATAATGAAGGAAAAAAGAATGAGCAGTGGAAAAAGAGGCAGAGAGCAGAAAGAAAGGGAACAGCAGAGAGACAGAGAGCAAGCAACTCTTGCATGTGTGTTGGTTCCCAGCCCTGTCAGGGCCCTGTCAGACTGTGATTTATGGCACAGAGACTGGGAGCAGTCTTTGCTGCCAGCTCAGTATTGTTACAACTGACAGCTAATGAGGCCGGACGGGCTTTCAAGCACAGCACTTAACAGAGGCCTCCATCTTCACAAGTCACGAGCTCTCCTCTTTCTCCCCCCCTCTTTCTTTCTCCTATTCATTTCTTCTTCCAGGGTGGCAGCAGTGTGGCGAGCTACCACAAGATTTCTGGGGGTGCGAAGAGAAAGTAAGGCAGGGCGACAGAGATATATGGGCGAATCTCTGTTACTGCCGCACTTCCATTCTCTTCCTTCTGTATGCTATTAAGCCAGAGGCTCAGTTCATATAAATGAGGGAGAGAGAGAATGAAATACACAAAGGGAAAGCTCGAGCTTCAACACTGCACAATACTTTTCTTCTCAAACTAAAATATTCCATGCTTTCTACAATTACACCGCCGTGTTTTCAGAGCCTGGAGTTACACGTCTGTCTTCCCACTCTGATTGTGTGAGTGTGATCTGTGTGAAGGTACCTGAACTTTATAGCCTCGGCTGTGGTGTGCTTTACCTTCAACACCCCTGGCCCGAGCTGCTTGGACCCCATTCTATAATCACTACCAGAGTCTCTGGCAGAGCTGCCCTCCCTCCTCTCCACCTCCTCCCTCGGCCCCTGGTTTCTTGTCAGTCGTGATTAATGGCACTAGGGCCCCAGCGCGGCTTACGCTGCCAGTTCCAGCGATGTTCCCTTGATACTTAATGAACTCTGACAAACTTCTTTTCCCTTGCTCTGTTGTTCCCTTTCCCCTCCACCACCCCGCCCCTCCCTGTTTAAAATGCACGGCACAGAGCTGCCACTGCAGCACCTAGGGGTTAGCTCTGGTCCTTTGTAAATTTCTCAAGAGGCCGCTGACTAAAAATAAAGCGCAAAGCCATTTTAGTGTCAAGACCCTTGGTTGTGTTTCAGCTAGAGCCTTGTTGCTGATTGAGGATGAAATAAATCGGCATTCAAGTTTTGCAGGGTTTGCACTTTTTAATTGGAAGATTGGAGCCTAATTATCTTTAATGAATGTAAAATCTGTTTGTTTTTTGTTCTAACCAAACGGCTAACCACCTCCACTGTGAAGATTGAGCGGCTCATTGGACTAAATAGAGTAAATACCTGCTGCAAAACAACAATGTGAACCTGTTCAATTGGAAATGTTGACATCATGGCAGACTGAAGCAGTGAGATCCTTTAGCCTTTCAGTGCATTTCTCATGGAAATTAAGCAGAAAGAGTCATCTGGTCTCTGCTGCCATCTGCTGTTCAGTTTAGGGAGATGAGTACAACATCTTCTCTTATCAGTCAAGGAAAGGATTGAAAATCCTTTCCAAGAAACCTATATAACTTAAGCTATAGTGATCAAATAACCAATAAAATGACTGTAATGTATGTATATTTCTATGTTCATATACAGATATATAGTTAAATAGTTAAACAGTAACTACAACTGCAGTTGTAAAACAAGTACAGTGTTTCTGTATGAAATTTGGTGTAACAGAAGTCTAAACTACCAGACAATGGGAGAACTCAAATATAGATGTATAGATGTAAGTATAGATGCCACAAAATTGAACATTTTACGTAAAACACTATACTAATTCTGTGTTAGTCGTCTCTTTCCTCTCAAACAGCCTCAGTTCCTCAGTTCTTTGTGCGTCAGAAAACATTCCTCACATCATTAAACCAGCAGCAGCAGAAGCAGCCTGGACTGTTGACACAAGACAGATTTGGTTTTTGGATTCATGCTGCGGATGCCAAAGTCTGACCCCACCATCTGCGAGCCTCAGCACAAATCCAGATCCTTCAAAGGAGGATACGTTTTCCTCTTCAGCAGTTTGTGATGCGTTGTTCATTTTGAGATGTTTTTCTGTTCCACACAGTGGTAGTAGTAGTCGTAGTTAGTGGTTATCTGTGTAGCTCTGACCAGTGAGGCCACTCTGCTCTGACCTCTCTCATCAACAGGACTTCTCTGTCTGCAGAGCTGCTGCTCGCTGGATGTTAAATGTTTTTACATCAGTCTGAGGGAACTGAAAATTGCAGGAGGTCATCAGTCTCAGAAATATTCCAACTGTAGTTAAAGTCCCTGAGATCACTGACTCTGATGTCTGATGTGGACAGTAACCGAATGTTGCACCACTGCCACATCGTGGGCTCATAGAGTAACTGCAGGAAGAAGCAGACACACAGGGTTCTTAGCTGCTCACTGAGTTTATATAAGTTGTTCTGAGTCGAATTCAGCAATATAATGATAGGATGGGCAAGATCGCAACGTGCATGGATGTAGCCTACTTTGTGCACAACTTTCTGCTGTTTTTGCACTATACTTAGTCTATCTATCTATCTATCTGCCTGCCTGCCTGCCTGTCTCAGTGTCATGAAAATCCTTGATTTGTGACCTTTTACAGATTTGCACATTCATTTCATAAGATCAGCCTGATCATGATACAAACCTTCACCAAGTGTGGTCCAAATCAGTTACTTTTTGTGTGATCCTAACAGACAGATAGACATGGGTGAAAACATAACCTCCTTGTTGGAGGAAACAATACAAGATTACATAATTATGACTAGATTAGAAGAAGACTGGTACTGTTCCTGTAAAAAGGCTGCTGGCCCAACCAGCTGCTTAGTTCTTTGCTTTGTTTTTCCTGTATTGCTGCAGACCACACACTTTCCTGCTAGATGCCAAAGACACAATTGTTCTGTGTTGCCTTTTATTCTGTACTTATTTCAAAAGAACAAATAAATCTTATTTCAGTGATAATATCTGCCATTGTCTGTTTCCTGGAATATAAATACAGAGGAATCATCTGCGGAACAAAAGAAATAGATCATAAAGAAAAACAAACACACCTGTTCAGCTCAGAGTCTCTGCGACCACCAGGGGGCCAAAATAAATGTATGAGAAACTTTGGGAAAATCTAGTTTGCAACGAGGAGAAAACTCCCGAACCTCTTTTTCTAAATCTGTTTTGAAAACGGAATGAAGTGAAGTAAATATGTGAATGAGATGAAGATTGATGAGAAGACACGCTGGGAGGTCAAACACTAAATGTCTAGATGTCAAACACAGGCGCTGTTCGCCCCGCGGCCGCCTGAGGGCGCTGATGCGACAATCTGGACGCAAAACGTCAAGATTAAGGAGGAAGAAGAAGAGACAGCGGGTGCTTGAAGTACCTGCTACTTATCTGCTGTCGGTGTCGTGTGACCTCGGTCCAGTTTACAGGTAAGAGCAGCCGAACAGCTACAACGTGTCACTGTGTGTTTAAGCAAAGTGTCGACTCCTCCGCTTCACTTCAGTGTGACAGCAGCTCGGTCAAAGCAGATAAGACGAGCTGACATTATCTTGCTAACTTGTATCACAGGTTGATCAATATGTGGCCTTGGGTCGTGATTTAACACTGAGACTGAAGTGAAGGTTGCGACACATTGGTAACTAATATTACATTTAAACAACTCTCCTACTGAAGGAGGCTGCTTTCTTCGAGGCAACAGTAACAGTAACTTACACGGTGCTAGCGCTGATAGCCTCGAAGCCCTACAGACCAAAGTCCATTCAAATGTGTGGGTGTTTTAAATTGGCTTTCTAGTAAGTTAATGTTTGTCATAATGTGATTACAGTAAACCCCATATACACACGTTTAAATTCACCCCTTGCAATCGGCATACATGTACTGCCTACGTTTTGTCATTTTGACCTACTGTAAAGGCTGTAGTCATCAAAGTTCATTCTTTATCTGACAGTTTTTGTCTTCTTTGGTTCATTGATATGCTGAAACAGGATATTAATCAGCCCATGAACCTTTTGTCAAGATACTGTTAGACTGTAAAAAACCCCTTCACTATCTGTTTGTCTATCTCCATTGACTATCTAACACATGGCTGTTAGTCTGCTATTATTGGGAAACAGTTGACAATATTTTGACTCTCCCACATCTTTGTTACTTTCAACTCAGTGCCAAAAATTTTTTCCACCTGAAAATGTGAAACACTCCAGTGCCATGCGATGAACAATGTCACAGTCAGATGCTCACTAAATAAACCTGTGTGTTCAAGAGGAGTTAACACACAAAAGGAAAATGAAGTCTGTGCTGTATAAACTCTGTGTTGAGCCTGCAGGGCCACCAGATTGTATCTCAGCAAATCCTCTCTGACCAGAGCTGAGGCAGCTCATCATCTCCTCAAGTCCCTCAGCTTAAAGTAGCTACATTAAACTTTGATATATTAGAGGGAGTGAAGATGTTTCCTCTAGACCTCTAATGAATTCATCAAACAGAGGGCACTCTAGTTGACTACTAGAGGGAAGTGTGAGCTGCTTCACAACAGCATCACACATGTTTCGGAAAGAAATATTGACATGGCTTATCACTCAACGCAACAAGGAAGCATCCCATATATCCCAGTGTCAGTCACATCTCAAACACAAGGTTATGTCAAACCAGATCTGTGATCACCTCTCTGCATGCTGCATAATCTTATTTGTCTTTTCTATTTGTGTATCTGTATATTGTTATTTCACTAATGTTTGTGTAAATCAGCATTCCTGCCACAAACTGGAAAGTTTATATTAACATGTATTGTCCTCATTAAATAAACAAATACTGTACTTAACTGTTAGATAGAATAAAGACTTCAGTGACAGGTTTATTATGAGTATGACGAGGGAGGTTACAATGTTTTTGCACGTTATCCTCAATCCTCTTTAAGAGTGACAAGGTCAGCGAGTCCCAGCTGATGCCTGAATAAGCCTGAGCTGAGAGGAGATAAACCAGTGAGCAGGAAGCCAACTCCCAAGTGTTACTACTGCTCAACACAGGCTGCTGAGTGGTCATGTTCATTGGCTGTATGGACATTATATCAGTCACTTAGTTGGTAGAGTGTTTTAACATTTGATAGGATTTATTGTGCAGGATATTCCGGGAAAAAAAAAAAAAAAACTCTTGTCCTGTCTGTTCTTTTTTTTTATATGTCTCTGCTGCCTGTCTGCCAGGATGGCACAGTGGGGTGCCATATTCTCGATAATAACTGCTCTTGGAGGAGCAGCGCTTCTGGCCTCTGTACACAAGATTGATGAGGGACACACTGGAGTTTACTACAGGTGAGATCGCAGCACACTTTGTTTGTTTTGCTTTTTCTTTTACTTGCAGCAATAACTAAGCGAGCATCTGCTTCAGAGCTGTTTGACTTGAGCAACTTAACTGTTGGACGGTGGGTCCTGTAAATGTCTGGGTGTTGAGTTGTCAGGTAAAGAAAATCCAGCTGTGTCTCCATATCTTCTTACCTATAAGGTAACTGGGGTATTCTAATCTGCAGAGACATGCAGTGAAGAGGTTGTGAAATAAGTTCAGTGGAACTATTAGATGAGGATGTTTCTCTGTGACTAATGGTAATATTAGTCACAGGTTCAGTTTAAACTTAAGTCATTCGAACAAATTTTTTTAGGGTGACAGAGAATGTGAAATGTAAACTTGTAGTGTAGTGAAATGTTATATCTGACTGTGTTTTCTGCAGCGGGGGAAGCACCTGAGTCTTGTTGCATTTGTCAGCTTTTAAATTACAGCATTGAATTAATAAGCTCATATAAACAATATGATCATACAGTTTGTTTGTTTTTTTGTTTTGTTTTTGTTTGTTTTTTTCATTCACTGTCTATGATCAGACAGTGAATGAAAAAAAGAGCATCTGTTCTTCCCTCTTGGAGCTTGGGAGGGACATGGCTGATTGTTTTTAGTGGTTTGTTTTTGTTTAATGGCGAATGAGCAAGGAACCAGATGGTAGAAACTTAGACTGCACATGAAAAGGATGGGAACTGGCTGAATGATAAAGGCTTTATTTATCTTTAATTAAGGCTGGGCGACATACCAAAAAAAAAAGCATCACAGTGTATTTTCTCATATTTACAGACTTTCACGATCAGCTAAACTCTTATTGGCAGTTGTAGCACAAGTTTCTACCACATGTGATATAGTAAATATTCCCCTGCTGATAATCGTAATCGACCTGAATTTTATGGTGATCACGAATCGTGATTGCCCAGCTCTATCTTTAATAACTTTTACTGGTAGTGATTCCAACGTGGTTTATTTTTAATTACAATTCAATACAATACAATTCATTCAAACGGATTAGCTGTAAACATTTCAGGAGTCATTCTGTTCTTAAATCTTTCCAAAAGAGTCAACTGTTTGTGTGTCTGTGTGTGTAAAACACAGGGGAGGGGCTCTCCTGACCACCACCAGCGGCCCCGGTTTCCATCTCATGCTTCCATTCATCACCACTTACAAGTCTGTTCAGGTGAGTCAAAGAAATCTGTCTTTACAATGTGTGACCATCTGGTCTTAGATCTTAATTAACATAATTGAGAATAGATGATAATCGAAATGAGGTAATGGGCTGCATCTTCTATTACTGCCATAGAGAAGTCACGGCTCTAAACTGTCATATGTCTTGAAGTCTGCTTTAAAAGAATAAATGAACAGAGAAGTATTGACACAATCTCTACCTCAGACCATACTCCTGTGAGTTTTATGAAATAATTTAATATTAGTTATATTGGATTAAGTGGATTTTAGTAGTTGTTTTGTCAAAATGAGAATTATCCACAAATGCACCCTGAGCTATCTGAATGTGCCACAGGTTCATTGCACTGCTGCACAATTCTATAATACAACTGTTTATTTGAGAAGTGGTGAAACCTTATATGTGAAAGTGTTATGGCAAAGAGATCTGAAGATAAATTTTACACAAAGAGAACTGGACAGACATCCTGAGAGTCTGAAAATACACAAAGCAAGAGGGAAACGTACACAATATGAGATTATCCATAGATACTATCACACCACAGTTAGACTTTACAGATTGACACTCATTTAAGATAATATATGAAATGTGAAACAGAGCTAGGAACTTTCCCACACTGCAAAGAGGAATGTGTGTTAGAAAAGTCATTGTATGTTAAAGTAGTGGACTTCATAAGGTTTTGGTCAGGATTGTTTTAAAACATTAGCAAACACTGGGACACTGTGAAGACTGCATCTTATGACTGGATTAAAGAATAACCTTTACAAGGACTAATGAAGACTGCATCTTATGACTGGCAGAGCACACCAGACTTAACTCATTTAATTAAGATGGGACAGATTGGTCAAACTGTGTGATCTTGACTGGTTGGAACAAAACCTGCAGCCACAGGACTGGAAATGACAGCTTAGTCTAGGGCACCAAAGACTGAATCCTCTCCACTCACTTCACCTCTATAGGAAACTGATTATCACATTTCCTTATATGTGTATCAGTGTTGGGGTTATTTGTTTTCATTTTGACTTTCTATACCCTTCCATACTCAAGTCTGTGCCCATGTTATTAAAATGTATTGATTGATTGATATTGATTTATTGATATAACAAAAAAGAAGGAGGAGAAGAAGAAAGAAAAAAAGTTCCCACTGAAAATGGAACAAGGACAAGACAATCACACAGTCAGATGGTACACATTAATAGAAAAAAGACGGATGAAGTGATGAAGTATCGAAATGTAGTAAAACTGATGCAAAGCATGTGACAGATTTGATTTTTTTTTTTTTTTTTTTTAAAGTTGTGGTTTAAATAAAAGGAGAACTCCAGATGAGAAGGAATCCACATTCTATGTATTTGGGAGTTTTTTATTAAACCTGTGAGAAAGAGAAGTCCTCATTTCAAATAGTACATAGCTGCTCTGCAATGGAGACTGCTCGGGCATGTAACAGCAGTAAGTTGATATTAGCTGATATGTCAGTGTGGCCTGTCTCTTCATGTAAACCTTGTTTGAACTTGTGCTGCTCCAACGGGAAAGATAAAAAGTTTTTGTTCTGTTAGAATAATGCGAATAATGTTTGAAAACGGAAGTGGATCCAACACAGAAACCTTGTGTAATCTGAGATACATTTTTCAAAGTTACAACATTTACAATTTGCTGATGTCGTACGTTTATGCCAAAATGCCAGCTTTCTTTCATTAAAGATGTTGAGCAATCTGATCTCATACACTGTTAATGGTTATACTCCTGGCCTGAGAACTGAGCGTCTGGGGTTTTTATTATGATGTGAGAGAAACACAAAAAGTTGCTCCAGACATTCACAGTGTCAGAACTAAACTTAGACTAAACCTATTGTATTTTTTTCCCCTCACAGACGACACTGCAGACAGATGAGGTGAAGAATGTACCATGTGGCACAAGGTACAACTGTTTTCACTCCCTCAAGTTATATCACATGTGGTCATGGTACCTATCATACTCAACATTCATCATTAACCCACACACTCCCACACAGCACATTGGCTGTGTTAAGCCAACGCACTGTTGAAGCAACCAACCGGGACTGAAAACAAAATCCCTTTAACTACATTTGACGTTTAGATAAAGGTGACAAATGTTCCTGTCCTTTTTTTTCAGTGGAGGAGTCATGATTTATTTTGATCGTATTGAAGTGGTGAACTATCTCGTCCCATCTGCAGGTAAGTTTGTCATCTCCATCAAGCGTAAGCCATCGAACCATGTATTTATTTTGTCCTCCTTTATTTACACAAGTTGATCATTCAAATTCATCAGCTGCGGGTATCTTAGACTGGATATCTTGGTGTCTCTGCTTCCTGTGTTTGTTGTTGTGCTGTGATTTCTGATTTCACTGATTTGCCTCCCCGTGTCTTCAGTGTACGACATAGTGAGGAACTTCACCGCGGACTATGATAAAGCTCTGATATTCAACAAGGTTCACCATGAGCTCAACCAGTTCTGCAGTGTTCACTCACTGCAGGAGGTCTACATCGGCTTGTTTGGTGAGTGTAGTAAAGTCTAAACTCACCGATTATTTGAAACATTTAATGTGTTTTTTTTTTTTTTTTTTTGGTACACAGAAATAATCTTAATGCATAGCAAGTGAACAGCCCACAGCTCAAGGTTCAAAGCGCCCTCAGTTTATGGTTTGCCTCTTAAATTTACACACAACAGCTGCTATGCACATGCACTAGTAGTATTTTTATCCAGCCTTTTCTTGTGCCTGTTAACAGTCATCTAACAACAGTTCACTGTTCAAAATAAATGTGGTTTAATTACCTATTGATCATTTATCACATGACCGAACACATAAGCAAAAATTTTATTCACAGACCGCAGGATTTCCCACACATTAGCTTCAGGTGGACAGGCTAGTGTAATTATGGTGAACAGTGTTTGCAATAACATGTCCAAAAGAACAATGTCACTCACAGTCAACTAACTATCCTGTCCAGAATATTCACTCTGCTGCACCTGCTTCTTTTTCCGACACACGGTGGGTGTCAGTAGAACAAGGAGAGGGAGACTTGTGGCATTCGGATTTTGTTAGAAGCAAAGACTTATTCAAGATATTCAACGCATAAGTTGTTGTGTGTGTGTTGTGTATAAGTTGCATAATGTGTTTTATCTTGGGGTTAATTAAAAAAACATGGACTTTAGCCGCTAGACTACTATTTGTCTAATAAAAGGGAAACACCTGGTAAACACCGGAGATGTTGGCGCAGGTCTTTAGAAAACCCCATAAAATAGACTGTTTTTCAAAATACGAAACAGATGAACACGTATTGTCTTGTGTTGAATTGTAAAAGTGATTTCCAGGCAACAGGATGTTGACTAATATATTTAACAGTGCTGTAGTAGAAATATTTTGCCTGTATAGTAGTTGAGTAATGGTATGATTTCAGTAGACGCTGCACCTTTTTCACCTGAGGACCAACATTTTTTGTGCTCTAAACATCAAAAACTCTTTTTAGATTTTCACACACTGTGTTTTGTTTCCAGCAGCAGTGTTTGTCTATTTCTTTTCTATCACTTTTTTTTTTTCTTCTACTGAAGGTAAGAGTGCTAACCAGCTAGCCCTGCCCCGGGTCAACTCATCTCATCACTTTCCAATAGGAATAATAACTTTTATTTACACTTAAGCCCAAAATTATTCATACCCAAATGTCAAAATACAAGGATTTTTCTTCAGTTACAGTTTAGTATTCCACCTCAGAATTGACATAGATAGAACATGGAAAAAAAAAAAATCAGCCAGTTTATTTAAAATATAAAGTTTAAACAAACGTCTTTAACAGGGTTAAAACAAAACAAAAAAAAAAAAAGACATTGTCCAAAATTACATTTTTATCTTATCCCTCTCAATAATCTCAATAGTCAATTAAAACCCATTGTTTATTTTTCTTTTTGATTACAGCCTCAAAACTGTATCACCAGGCCCATTTGTAGAAAGCAGCCGTGCAGAAAAGCAGATGCTTCCACCAGTAGCGATACAGTTGTTTGGTTTATATGCTTCAGATTTTTCATCAAAATTGTTGTTGAAACTTTGCATAGTTGAAATTTCTCTGAAGTGTTTTTGCAGCCTTTTCCTTCCTTTTTTGGCATTTGCAGTACATGCTATTGAGTTCTCGCTGAGCTCTTTGTTCTTTGCCATGGCAGCTCTTGACTGGTGGTCTAGAGAGCTGGTCTCGAAAATCCCATAAATTTTGAAACTAAACTTTAATTTTAAACACATTAGAGCTTTAGAGAGAATGGTTTTCTATTTGTTGTGGTATCATCAGGATCTGAATAATTTTGGACATGGTGATTTATTTTTTTTTTTTTTGTTAAAGTTTAAATGAAAACCTATAACATTGTTACTTCACGTTAATAAATTGGTCGTGGCTCCAGACTTCCCTGCATGTCCTATTTATATCAAATCTAATGTGGAATACTAATCTGTAACTGAAAAGAATAGAAAAATTCCTTATATGCTACAGGGGCATAAATAGTCTGAATAAATTTGTCTTAATTGTATATAGCTCTTAAATAATTCAATTTCAATTTATTTTATTTATATAGCGCCAGGTCATAAAAACATTTATCTCAAGGCACTTTACATAGAGAAACCCAACATTTCCACAATGAGCAAGCGCTTGGCGACAATGGAGAGGAAAAACTCCCTTTTAACAGGAAGAAACCTCCAGCAGAACCAGACTCAGAGTGGACGGTCATCTGCCTCGACCGGTTGGAGTGAAATGAAAACAGGGAAAAGAGAAAGAGAAGAGACAGAGGAAAGAGAGGGAGGAGGACGGGGGAGGGGGAGGAAGAAAAGAGGGAGACCAGGAAGAGACAGTAGAGACTAGATGGTTACAAGTAGTTGTTAAAGTAAAATTATCATTACAATTAATAATAATAATAATGATGAAGATGAAAATGTTGAGTCGTCAAAGAATTGGAATCCAACAGCTCTGGAGTCAAAACTTCCTGAAAAAGAGAAAGGGGTAGGGGGAGACACAACTGCGAGAGAGAGCAGATGATGTTAAAAATATGTAATATATTAATATTAATATCAGGACATGAAGTGTGAGGGAGAGAAAGAGACGTGAGGAGTGAGGGACAGAGAGGAGCAGTGTATTGTCAGAATCCCCCAGCAGTCTAATCCTATAGCAGCTTAACTTAAGGATGGTTCAGGCAGGCCCGTGTCCTACCTGGACCATCCTTAACTATAGGCTTTATTATAAAGGAAAGTTTTTAGTCTAACCTTAAATGTAGAAAGGGTGTCTGCCTCCCGGACCCAAACTGGGAGCTGGTTCCATAAGAGAGGAGCCTGATAACTGAAGGCTCTACCTCCCATTCTGGTCTTAGAGACTCTAGGAACCACAAGTAAACCAGCAGTTTGTGATTGAAGTGATTTTTTTAGGATAATAAGGAACTATGAGTACCTTAAGATATGATGGAGCCTGATCATTAAGGGTTTTATAGGCAAGCAGGAGGATTTTGAATTCTATTCTAGATTTTACAGGAAGCCAATGAAGAGCAGCCAGTACAGGAGAAATATGATCTCTGGTCCTACTTCCTGTACTTCCTGTCCTTCTGGATTAACTGAAGGGATTTGATGGAGTTACTGGGACACCCTGATAGTAGAGAGTTACAGTAGTCCAGTCTAGAGGTAACAAATGCATGAATTAACTTTTCAGCATCCTTTCTAGACAGGATGCCTCTGATTTTTGCAATATTACGTAGGTGGAAAAAATCTGTTCTAGAGACTTGTCTAATATGAGATACAAAGGATATGTCCTGATCAAAGATTACTCTAAGGTTCCTCACAGTAGAATTGGAGGCCAGAGTGATGCCATCCAGATTAGCTATCTGATCTGAAAATGATGTTCTTAGATGTTCAGGGCCAAGTATGATGACTTAAACCAAGAAAGTGCAGTGCCTCTAATCCCAACAACATGTTCTAGTCTATGTAATAGGATGTTATGATCAATTGTGTCAAACGCAGCACTGAGATCCAACAGGACAAGTCCATTGTCAGAGGCCATAAGAAGGTCGTTGGTAACTTTCACTAATGCTGTTTCTGTACTATGATGAGCTCTAAACCCTGACTGGAAATCCTCATAAAGACTATTCCCATGTAAGTAATCACATAGTTGAGCAGCAACAACTTTCTCCAGGATTTTGGACATAAAAGGGAGATTTAATATGGGTCTATAATTTGCTAGATCACCTGGGTCCAGAGTAGGCTTTTTAAGTAATGATTTAATTACTGCAGCTTTATAAGCCTGTGGTACGTAGCCTTTTACTAGAGATAGATTTATCAGATGCAAGATGGACATGTCAACTAAAGGTAGGACGTCTTTAAACAGCCTGGTTGGAACAGGGTCTAAGAGACAAGTCGTTGGTCTGGAAGAAGAAATGGTTGTAGTCAGTTCAGAGAGATCTATGGGAGAAAAACTGTCCAGATAAAAGTCAGCTGTTAATGCTGATTCCAAGTCTACTACACTGGGTGAAATATCAGTGCCAGAAGTGGGAAGGATGTAACTAATTTTATCTCTGATGACAACAATTTTATTTGTAAAAAAGTTCATAAAGTCATTACTGCTAAGGTTTATTGGAATAGACAGCTCCACAGAGCTATGACTTTCTGTCAGCCTGGCTACAGTGCTCAAAGGTAACCTGGGGTTGCTCTTGTTTTCCTCAGTTAAAGAAGAATAGTAAGAGGCTCTGGTCTTTCTGAGGGCTCTCTTATATTCTATGAAACTATCTCTCCAGGCTACATAAAGTTCTTCTTGTTTGGTTGAACGCCACTCTCTTTTCTAGAATCCATGACTGTTGCTTTAAAGCCTTAGTTTGTGAGTTAAACCAAGGAACTCTCCTCCTCTGATTCACTAAGATTCATAAGAATCCTGGTTTTATCGTCTGCATTCCTCAGTAGGAGCTCACATTTACCACACTCGGATTTAATGAGGCTGTCCTCTGTAGCCTCATATATCTGTTCCTGGCTGATAGGAATGCAAACAAACTTGGTCTTCTGCTGCTGTAGTAGTTGTAGTTGTAAAGAGTGGTTATCTGTCTCACCATAGTCTTTGTTTCAGCCTAAACAAGTCTGGTCATTCCCCTCTGACCTCTAAAATCCAGTTGCTTCTGCATTCAGAGCCGTTCACAAGATTTTTATTTGTCTTTGGCGCCGTTCTGAGTGAAATCTAGAAATTTTTGTGGTTCAAACTCCCAGGAGAAAAGCTGTTCAACAAATACTCTACTAGCCCATCTGGTACCATCAATCATGCCACATGGGAAGTCTCTGAGGTCACATTTTGGTTCCATTGTGATTGTTTGATGTGGACATTTACTGCAACCCCTGGCCTGCATCTGTTCCTGATGAAGCTACGAGCAACAATTACATAACAGATATGACAAAAACACTGTGAAAAGAGCTCAGTCTGACCTGTCACCTTTGAGTTTAAAAACCACCAGTGTTCCCACTGATGTTACACTCCCATGAGTGAATGGTCACTCACCCTCCTCATTTCCTTTTCTCCCACAGACCAAATTGATGAAAACCTGAAACTGACACTACAAGAAGACCTAACATCAATGGCACCTGGACTTATCATACAGGTACAGAGAGACAAAGTTAATCAAATAAGACAGCTGAGATCAAAACTTTTCCAAAACCTCTTCAGGCAACACCACATTTGCCAAGGTTTTCTCACATTTAGACCGTGGTTAGACTTTTTTGACATTTTTTTGGTTTCTGGGCTGCTGATGTGCTTTTATTACAATGTTGACAGTAGAAAGTTGAGAGGAAATGAGGGAAGAGTGTTATTTGGATTGAAAGCAAGAAAGCTCCCTAGACAGTTATAACACTGCTCCATCGTGGGTCCGCTTATTTGTGTGTTCTGTATATTTGATTTATTTCTGACAAGAACATCTCTGATTCAAACCAACATGTGCATGTGCATTGTTTGGGCACGTTTGGCACTCAAAAAAAAAAAACTACTTTCAGATCGAAGTAATGAACAAAATGATGACTGGCTCTAAAATAATTGAATTTGCACCCCCACTGTTGCACACTCAATTGGTGCTTTAATTATCTGTTCTTAAGTTCCCTGTAATTCTCTAGAAAATGTTGAAATAACAGACTGCACTGTTTCTCAGAAATCAGTCCAATATTTCAGGACTCCTGCTCTAAATCTTGTTAAAAAAAATATCTTGGTGGTTTTAAATGTCATATACCTCGTTACACTGCTGCCTAATGTAATGTGTCTGCCCTTTTTTGTCTGACCCGATGATCAGGCGGTCCGTGTGACGAAACCCAACATCCCAGAAAGCATTCGCCGGAACTACGAGCTCATGTGAGTTTTGTCTTTTTTCATGTGCCCAACAAGGAATGTTCCCTGACCCTACAGGGAATCTGTATTGTGTGTTTGTTTTCCCTCCCAAATGGCTGGACCTGACATCGGTCCAACTCTCCCTGCCAAGTACTGTAGAGTAAGGAAGGAAAAAAATACAGCCTGTACTAAGTCATAGCTACTAATATCAGAAGAAAAGACACAGGAGTTTAGTACACGATAGTCAGATCCAAGGAAATGGTGGGAGGCATCAAGCACTGTGGAGAGTGGAAGTCTTCAAATCAGACTGGTGTAATGTTACAAATGCATGTCCAGGTAAGAAAGTGTTGCTGTAATGCTGTGTAGTGTGGATTGTCTTTTAGCTCTTTTAGCTTTGATATGTAGACACATGACAATAAATCAAAATAGACTTTTTAAACGTTTTGTTTTGTTTTGTTTTTAGAAGAATTGCACTAGAAAAATAAGCATCTCTAACCCCCACAGTTACAAGTTTCACCTGTAATGCTAAATGTTGCACAGCGAATGCCCAGCAGATACTATTCAAAGTAAAGTAGTTTTTTTTTTTTTTTGAGCCAAAGACCAGGGATTTTATTGGCTGAAATGAAACTGTAGCAGGAGCGCGTTAATTATATATATATAAACTTTTTTTTTTTTTACCAGAAGTTAAACATATGTTTAGTTCTGTTGGCAATAGTCACAGTTGAACAGTTGACTGGGACAGATGGTGCTCAATCCTCAAAGATGTAAATCAGCAGCAGAACAGCTCTTTTCTCATTTATTTAGTGCATGACAACAGTATTTCAGACGGCCCACGTGCAACAGTGTGCAACAGTGTTATAATGTCGTACAGATGAGGCCTCATGTTCCAGCATAACATCATCAGGATTCATATGAATGTTTCACGTGTTGAAAGTTTTATCTGATACGAATGAATGGTCATCACCCTGTTCCCTGAAGCATCCACATACGTTTTTGGCCTTTCACAAAAGAATAGTGGCTAATTTTTAATATCAGTACCATTACCAGTGCTGGTAATACAGTCAAGACATGCATGTGTTGCCTGCCCCTGGGCAGTCATAGTTTTCCCAGCATGTTTCTACTGTGTTTTCATTACATCAGAAAGCATAATTAGATCTTGGCACAAGATATCTTTATGTTTACTGATTTACTGGTTCACTGACAGCAATGAGATTTACTCAACTATCTAAAATTCATACGGTATGTCTGACAGCGTTCTCTGTAATTAATGTGACAGATGCCATGACAGCATTTAGATAATCTGACACACATCCATAGATCTGTAATAATAAGTGACTGTAAGAGACTTGACTTCAAAGCTGAAAGGTGATAACTCGATCCAGCTTTTACCTACTGATTTACCTACTGAACAACTGTTGTCAAGTGCAATTTTTAATTTGCAGTGGATGGTCACAGTTAGTTTTACTTTCACTTTCTTTATTACAGCCTGGCAGTTTTTAGTAGTTAAAATGTGGGGGTAATTATCGGAAAGTAGCATTCGGACTATGGGAACAAGACCTCCACTGTAAGAAGCAGTCCAAATACCCTTTGGAAAAGTTTGTTTAGTTAAACCTCAAGGGGGGGGTTAGAGTTAGAGTCAAGATTCAGATGATGAGAAGATTTAGGCACAGAGAGTCTCATTTTGCCAGCGCTGGCCAGTGATGGTCCACTGTCTCATGGACTTTATTCAGCTTTTTCTCCTGACGGCCTGTAAATCTTTCTAACCTCAGGAAATGTCCTTCTCCAAAATCAACAATGGAAAAATTGATGTGAAGAACAGAACTGTCATGAATAAGATTACATGCACAAACAACAAAGTATCTATTTCTGCATTATATGAAGCCCTGATCTGCACCACAGAAACCTGTTCTGATAATACTTAGAGTCTGTGGGATTGCAGTGCATGTATTTTAGCTGGTTTACTCTGTCTGTTATTCCTCTTCACATTTTGAAGACCAGAGGATTATGATTTAGGATTAAGTCAAAAGTAAGAAAGATACAAAGTGTTCTGTCTTGACTGCGTAAGCGGGTGAATTAGGCATGTGTCCGTAAAACCTGCTCTCTACATGCCCACACAGTCCTGAGGTTTCATCTGTGAGGGTGTGTCGAGTCTTTAATGACTGATGTGTTGATTGTGTGATTTTTCAGGGAGAGCGAGAAGACAAAACTGCTGATCTCTCAACAGACGCAGAAGGTCGTAGAGAAGGAGGCAGAGACGGAACGGATCAAAGCTGTGATCGGTGAGAAAGGAAAGGCAATTAGAGTCTGTTGTTCAGGACAAACACAGCAGGTTGACGGCTGAATTATGATTCTTTGTTTTGTAGAGGCTGAGAAGGTGGCACAAGTGGCAGAGATAAAGTTTGGACAGAAGGTCATGGAGAAGGAAACAGAAAAAAAGATCTCAGAAATTGAAGGTTTGTATCTAGTGGTGGAAGAAACACTCTGATCCTTTGCATCACTGATTTTGCACCTCAGTGTCTGTTGAGTGTTGGGTCTCACTGCAAATTAGGGTTGGGCCGATACTATTGTCCATCGTGATGGATGACTGACATCACGATGTGGTTTGCCTCCCTCGCTCTCACACAAACAGGTATTACTAAATGAAAGATTGAAGTTGATGCTGATGATTCACTTGCCAGGGGTAGGTACTCTGTTCAGCCCCAAAAAGTTCTTGGGCAGGGTTTTAGGTTGACTTGGTGGCGATAGGTCGATGGTGATCGCAGTAAGACCCCGATCAGTGACGGGATCCAGTGGAGACACAGATGCTACAAAGGCTGAGTGAAAGGACGTTCCTGAAAGGTCAATGCATAAAATCTGTGGCAGTAGAAAAAATAAAGTGAAGCTGTCCAGCCAAATGAGTCACAACCAGCAAAACACACAGTAGGCATGAATTCATATGCTTTGACAAGATATCACACTGTTACCCTTTACTCCCCCTTCTCACTACTGAGTCATTAGTGGTACCAGTCACATACCAATTCTGTAAAAATAAAACAGAAAGCTCTGAACACTTAACCTTGATTTCATGGACTTTTTACTTGGTCCTTTCCAGCAGGGGACAACAAAATATTGCTGTAGAATTATAATCTGTGATGAATCACGATTTTCTCCACAGGTTAGTTAATCTGAACAAATAATTTGATCTGCTGTCTGTACATTTGTCTGGTCATTAAGCCTGGCTAAAGACCAAAGCCCTGACACACAAATTTCAACATCCTGTTTTTATCCTGGTGATGGTAATTCTGGTTCTGATCAGCTGCAACAGCTACAACAGGCTTGATTGACAACAACAACAAGCAGCAGCAGCAACCATGTTTATTAATAAATCATGTTGTATTGTTGTATTATTGTAGGCAGCAGCAGAAGAATTTCCAATGTTACTAAAAGTATCAGAACAATACAAGTCTTGACACAGCAGAAAAATGTGTGGGGAAAAATGAAACAATACTTCTGGTTATTCTGGCTCCCATTGATATGTCTGTGACTGAGTGTGATAGACTTACACCAGATGTATGTAGGATGGATGTAGCAGCAGAGTCGATTTGATCGATTTGAAAGCTGACACAGCAGGAAAGACTCCAGCCAGCACCAAAATATCTACAGTTACATGCTCATGACTTTCCAGGGGCACAAAAACAAGACTGGACATCAAAGATTTAATGTTTAACAATGTACTGTGTTTATTGAGCCGGGGAACCAGGTCTTAAAGTGGACCTCTGTTTTGTATTTACACCACCTTCCTGCTTTTATGAGCTGCAGAAGAGAATTGGCTTTTTAAAAAAAGACCCTGCTGCTGTTGACTTTTGTTGTGTTTACTCATGATCTACAGACGGTGCTTTCCTGGCCCGGCAAAGGGCAAAGGCTGATGCAGAGTTCTACACAGCCAAGAGAGCTGCCGAGGCTAACAAGGTAAAGAGACGACACAAACACACATCCCACGTCAGTCGAGACAAATAAGGACCGGACAGACTGCATGTTTAATTTGAATTCTGTTGCCCCTCTTGCAGCTAAAGTTAACACCAGAGTACCTGCAGCTAATGAAATACAAGGCCATCGCATCCAACAGCAAAATCTACTTTGGGAACGACATACCCCAGATGTTTGTGGAATCTGGCTCTGCAGGGAGCTCCGTCGAGGCAGCCATGGACATCGTGGGTGAGCAGATCCACGACTTGGATTAAGTAATGGGACCCACAGAGCCACCCGGGAGGGGCGGACTATCTGCCAGAGGGTAGTAGCCTTGTCCACAGGCTGGCAGGTTCTCCCTGTAGCCCAGAGAAATTCTGCTGACCACAGCTTGTATTTCTCAAACATCTCAGAATCGCTGCTGGGGATCACATTGAAAGTTTGACTAGGAGGAAAATTCATCTACCTCAGACCAGAGGACCTGAGTCATATTTAAAAGCGTCCAATCCTTTTTTTTTTGTTCTGAAGGAGAAAACCATCATCTAAACCCGGAACCATGAATTAGTGAAGGAAGGTGGAAAAAAAAAACAATAATAACCTCCCTTTGTAAGTAACATTTAAGCCAAACAGTCATTTAAAGGTCTTAAATCTGCTGTGATGGTCTGTGTAGCCTGTGTAGCAAGATCACAAATCCACTTCTACTTATGTGTTTATGCTGTGTTGTCCCTTTATGTGTTGAATCAAGCATTTGAGGTAATTATATTTTCAGCCTGTTCTAATCATGTTCACTGGCAGGGTAATTAATTCTAATCATTATTTATCTTAATTAAACTAGATACACTAAATTCAGACACAGATGTGCACAACCCAAATCATGATTATTTTCATTACTTTGTCATTGTCATGTGACTCGACTAAACCTCATCCCTTCAAGTTACAGTTGCTAGAAGCTTTCAATAAGCACTTGATGGCTACATACATGAAATCGACGCGTCCACTCCCTCCTATAATCACTCTGCCATCTCACACTGGTGATGTCATCTGCACAGTCGCCATCGGGAGGTGGAGCCACAAAATCAAGGTCTTGATACACCGGTCGGACCAATCACAATCACGTTTCACCCCGTTTATAAAAAATCTAATGAAGAATTCAAACTAAAATGATTTGAAGATTTGACCATGACGATGAGATCCTCATATCTCACCAGTCTTATACATCGCAAAATAATGTGTCGCGTTAAAAGTTAACTCTGTGTGTACAAGCGATAAGCTAATGCTAACAATCACAGCCTGATGTTAGCGCAGAGAAAGAGTCAGGAGTTTTTAAAGCTTTGTTTTTCTCTCCTATTTCCAGTTTTTAAAAGTCAGGGAGGGAGCACCACCCTCCCAGACTCTTAAACGCAGATTATCACTTTCTACATCCAAACCACCAGTTCAGGACAATCACTGCTTATCGTAGAGGTTCAGCCAGTAGTCAAAAGCAGCAGCAGCTTTAAATTTCAATGGAGAAGACTTGTTATTTTCTCTTCTAACAAATCAAGGGCAGAGCAGCTCTGCAGCTCCTAAATCCTTGAAGAGACTGAATGACTCAATGGTGGTGGTTTCTTATTCTGAACAGCTTGAAAAATACTGGCCCTGACCAGGACCACGGCTGGAGACAAATCACAGTGATGGTGAATGTACCGTCTGACGTAACATCATCACTCCATTTGTTTTTATATGTTTTTGTAAGATTTCTTTTCTGCACAGAGGATGTATTGATTCTGAATTGAATTTGTGCAACTGCATGAAGTTGTACCACACTTTGTCGTATTTGTACGAGCAGCTCGGTTTTTCACACTGTAACTTTATCGGAAAAATATATCAGGATTTTATTGAAAACGGTGGCCACTTTAGAAGAGGTTGTGATTAGATGTTAGATCACACATTTACACATACCGTTCAGCCACATTAAAATGTTTAATCATTTAATGAAACTATTTCATATATATCTGTAAAATTTATCTATTTTAAATCTATTTAAAAAAAAAAAAAAAAAAAGTAACAAACAGCCTTCAAGCATTTAGAAAACATGACCTAATCCCAGTGGAGGAGTCTTCACTGTGGATGACACCAGACATTTTTTTTTTTTTTTTTCTGATTTGGGACCAGACCCAATGTCCTTCCACCAAACCATGATGGGAGGGACATTATTCCTACTGTGTTTCAGTTCATGACTAAACTGATAATAGGGTGTGCGTTGAGTGGCTCAGTATGAGTTGTTTGTTTTCCAAATAACCGTTCCGCTTCTGCCGACAACTCACTCACCATTGCTTGCTCATTATCGGGGCTTAGTCTCCTGTGGCATTTTTGGGAGGTGATACAGTTACTGATGTTGAAAGAAAAAAAAATCCCATGATATAAACATCAAGGTAAAGGTCTGAGATAAACATGCTGTTTTTTTCCACGAAAAGTGGCGGAACAATTGAAATAAAAATAATTATTAAGGTATCTAGGTAAAAAAAAAAAAAAAAAAAAGGAAAAAAGAAACAGACTTTTGAAATGAGAGGACCAACTAAATGGATGTAACAGTAACAGTCACAATGACACCACATGTTATGTGCTGTGTGGTTTGTCATTCGTTCAGGGAATAGGGATGCTTTTTTTTTTTTTTTTTTACAGTGGGAAAATATTTTCTTTTTGACAGTAAATGGTAAAGGCCTGTTGTCATGGCTACATTTATCTGCATTCCATGCTAATCATGCCACTCTTGTTGAATGTTGGTCTAGTCGGCCTTTAAAGTGACTACTGCTTGTCACCTTTTATCTTCTCGCAACAGTGGAAACTTGAAAAGACTTGAAAGGTGAATGTTTTTGCACTGATTTCAGTTGCGAATGTGCAATGAAGATATTGTCGTTTGACAATAAAGTGCTATGGGTTATTCTTTAAGAAATCATTAGCATTAATTACATAGTGATATTGAAGGTGATGTGTGATGTTTCTTCTTAATAAAACTGCAAAAGTGAAAACAAAAGTTTGTTTGACTCAATGAAATGTTTGTTTTTTTTTAAGTGTTAAAATGATTTTAAAGTTTGAAAAGGTAATGATTTCCCGAATCCTTCATTTCCCCTGATGCCTTTTTGTAGATGAGCCCAATAGAGAATATACTAGTAGAACGTGTGACTGTAACACCAAGTGTGAGGTGCTCCGAGTTCTCACAAAGACTAAAAAGCTGTAGAAAAATGGTCCATGTAGCATTTCTTTGCAATTTGAATTCTCTGCATTTGTTCTATCCTTTAACGTGATGAGTATTTTGTCTTATCAGTTATTCTTATTTTGTCTTATCAGTCCTTTTATCCCCTTATAACCCACACACATGCTCATATATATATATATATATATATATATATATATATATATATATATATACACACACATACACGGTTTGCCTCCTCTATTTTGTCCTGATTCCTGGAAAACAAATTCACAATTATTCTCTCAAAAGTGAAAATAAAAACCAAATGTCCTAATTTTCACAAAAAATAAATAAATAAATAAATAAATAAAAAAACATGGGAAGTTGCTCAAAGCAATGAATGATAATTTAAATAATTATCCTAATAATTTGATAAAACATTTTTAAAAATCTGTCTGAATATGTTTTTTTTTCTTTCTAGAGATAGTGGTGACAGATCACATCATGATGATGTTTGTTTTTTTTTATTATCATTCATATTTCCTCAGACTGGATGTCTAATGACACAGCTCTCATTCAGACGCTTTTGGACCGATTTTGTCATTTTCTGCCATACTTTAAAAAAAAAAAAAAGCTCACCTGATGTGACTCTCAGACCTTATCAGGTGTTTCGGTCACATTTTAATGAGAGTCCTCTTTCAGAAATCCCCAACGTTTCCAGCACGTTGGTATAACTGGAAGATGACAACGGTCCTACTCATTAAACCGCACATAAAAAACTTAGAGAGAGAGAGCGCGTGAGAGAGAGAGAGAGAGAGAGAACGGGATTTATTGGCTTAATACACATAGTATCCCCTCCTACCTCCATGTACAGAGAAAAGTCCTCCAGCAGCGCTACTCGCAGGAGGAATCGAAACAGCAGCCTTAAACAAACATAAAAACAAAGTGTCCAGGAGGGATTGATTTAAGAACTGGATGATGTTTGTAAGAAGCCGTCATTAGGTAAGAAGATGTAGCGATAAGTGTGAGGGAGCCAAAGCAGTGATGAATATATCCACGGACAGTGGTGTGGCATGCACTCTGATCCTCCAAGGGCTTTGGGAGCATGTGAGATACGGACAAGAGGTGATCCTGCTCTCTCCTTTCCTTCCTGCGTTCTGCGGCTTCCTGACGCACGTCGTCTTCTCTGCACCTTTCCTGGTCCTGGACGCGTTGGCCGGAGTCAGTTTGCGGATTCGCTCGTGGAGAATCGCCGCGGGCTCTGGACATCCGCCGTCACTTTGGCAGTGGTTTGACTGTTTTCGGAGGATACTGTACAGATACTTGACCGTCATCTTCCCGGTCGCTGCGCTATTTCAGAGCCTGCGCACCCCCACTTTACCGGCGCTTGCTCCATCCTGCTGGCAGCTCTTTGTGGAAGTCTGTGCCAGTTTTCTGCTGTTTGACCTGCTCTATTTCATATGGCACTTTACCCTGCACAGGTGAGCAACGTGCATCTATGTTGTATTACTGTAGCCAAGTAATTCTTCCATTCGGAGGAATTTTGTTTTTATTTTCTGCTGCTCTACATTTACTCTACATCTGCTCTACTTATTCCACTACATTTATGACACAGTCACTCCATATTATTTATATTAGTTGCATTTTAAACTGCCCAACAATATAGAAAACGCATATAGTTGATGATAAAACAATATTGCATGTTAATGCATCAGAAATAGTATTCCAGTTATATAATACTAACCCTGATAGAGATGACTTTGCAGAATGGTGGTACTTCACTTTAATTTGTGTACATTGTGTGGCATAAAAAACCTGAAACAAAACATGCTTTTATTTTGGTAAAAATAAATAAATAAATAAACAAATCAAAAACGTATATACCAGGACTTTAATTTATAAAAGAGTATATTTAACACTGTGGCATTCCTACTTTATACAATTTCTGTATGTATGGGCCAATAACAGATCGCCTCCACCTGGCTTGGCACATTTTATCACTTACATACAAGTGGGACTAACAGCAAACAGCAGACAGTGATGCATCTGGTAATTCCAGATCTAATCCTTAAAATAGATTAGATGATCCAGAATTAATAGATCCAGAATTAATTAATAGTGATTAATATTTATTACTGTTTTTAATGCTCCAGTACTCCAGTGACTTAGTGTTGCAAAACCACAACTTTGTCTGAATTCTCTAAGATTGATATAATGACCGATTTATTTCATTATCATGTTTCTTTAGGCCCATGATCATGTGTAATAAAGCAGGTTTCAAAACTTGACATCTTCAGCCTGAGATCACCATGATGATGTCACAACAACATCATTAGGGAAAAGTAACTGAAGTTCACTTTTAACCTGAACTTGTTGGTTTTGAATGTTTTTTGTTCTATATCTAGTAGTACAAGTAGCAGAACACATTTTTAAATATACCACAGACATTGTTCCAGGAATATAGTTGTAATTTTCCATTATGGTAACAGTATAAGCAGAGTCAGCTGTCTGTGTGTTTCCCATCAGGGTTTCCTGGCTTTACCAAAACATCCACCATCTGCACCACCAGCATCATGTGCCTTTTGCTCTGGCAGCTCAGGATGCCAGCTCCACTGAGCTGCTGTCTCTCCTGCTGTTGGCTCTGACCAGTGCCTGGGTGGTGGGCTGCCATCCTCTGAGCGAAGTCCTCTTTCACCTCCTCAACAGCTGGATGGCAGTGGAGGACCACTGCGGCTACAATCTGCCCTGGGCTCTGCACAGACTGCTGCCTTGTCTGGGAGGAGCCCCCTTCCATCAGGCACATCACAGCTTGCACAGCGGCAACTACGCCCCCTACTTTATCCATTGGGACTGCCTCTTTGGTACATACCGTTCATGATTGCTGTTTTCACATTCAGAGTGATGACTCTGATACAATTTCTTCAGAGTTCCAGCATTAATTAAGGGAAGGTTACTGTACTTTTAAAGGATATTCACATTTACAAGTTTGACATTCCTGTAACATGTCCATTCAAGACAGACTTGTGACTACAAAACACTATATACTGTAAAACTGTATCTTAAATGCACCCTATTATTTCCTAAACAAGTCTTCAGTTTACATGTTAATCTTCACAGCTCATATATAATGTTCCCATGCAGTAGATGGTACTGGTTTATGCTGGAAGTTTGTGTGAATGTAGCTGGAGGTCAGTGCAGGATGACGAAATAAAACAAAGACAATGAAGTATTAGAAAGTTTTCTAGAACTGCCAGGATGATGTGTCTTAATGACCTGGATGTGTTTAAATGGATTTGCATGTTTTTATGTCATTTTTGGAGGCAAAAGGCAGCTAATGTGACGTGACGATGTATTTGGTCATTGCTGGCAATAATTGGATAATTTATTAAGAGCAGCAGTTGAACATTTTGGGTAGTCGACTTTCTTGTTCGGAATTAGATAAAAGTCTGTACCAGTCAGCTTAGTTTAGTACAAAATGACTGAACACATGGAGGGACAGCAAACTTGATGAGTTTAAAAGGCAGTCCATCTGTCATTGTTTTTTCCAGCTTGTGTTCCAAGCTAAATGGCTGCAGAGATGTGAACCTCTGCAGCAGTCATCTAACTTTTAACGTAATGTAAGCAAATGAGCAAATTTCCCAAAATGTCGATCTAATCTTTACCTGTTCCTTTTTGTGGGATGTCTTTTTTGAAGGGGGGGTAGGGGGTTTTAATTGTGTTTAATGTACAAAAGTACCAATTAAATAATGAAATCTTAAAACTTTATTAAATGCTTTGATATGAGTGAGTCAGACTATGTTTATTATTAAAAGTAAAGTCTTTAGTCTGTGGTAAATGTCAACATTTCAATGGGATTTTCAATGTCTTTGTGCCAAAGCTGTTGTGTAATGCATAATTTGTACCATATTAGAGTAAGACATTTAGAGAAAGAAGGAGCTGGGTCATGTCTGATCAATTCATCAGAGGCTCAGGTTCAGGCTTGTGTTCTGCCACTGTGGTAAAAAATGTGTATGTTCTTGGCATCTCTTGTCAACACTTTTGATTGTGTCAACAAACCTAGTTTGAGTAGTTTGAGTTTTTATTTATTTATTTATTTATTTTGAGGGGAGGTTTTGGTTTATTTACGATTGAATTGGACTGAGATCGTGCCAAGTGATTCAAATCACTTCATCACAGCTCATGCTCACATAAAATACAGATTAGCAAGACGATTGCACAATCCCCACTTTACCACAGGAACATAATGTTACAGTTATGTTTCACTGTTGGGGCTCAATGCATTTCATAAAGACAGTTAATCATTTCATCACATTATTTCGTTTAAACAATGTTGTGTCTTTCTAAGCATGAATTTACACTCCCTGGCAAAAGGCTACTCAATATCTTATTATCTGTAATTCAGGACCTCTGGTGAGTTCTTTGTAAGTGTTATTTGTAAGAGTTTTATTTTGTAAGAGTTATTTTTAATGAAGAATGACAGAATTTGCTTGTTCTGCTGACAAATCAGTATGGAGCTTTCTGTAATTCCGCCTGCACTAACGTGAACAGCACCAAACATCTGCTTTTCATTACTGATTTATTTCAATGGGCTTTTTGAAGTTTCGCAACAGCTGAGTCAAAGGCAAATTGTTTAAAGGTGTACATTTGGAAGCACTTATGCGTGTGAACAACTAAGAGTTGTACAAACTTTCTGCTTTTCCTGAGAAAATAGAGGATCGGAGGAAAGAGCAAGAGATGAGGACTGGGTGGTGATGTTGCCAGGAGATGGAATGATAAACATATAACCCAGAACGGAAACAATCAGGCCTTATTACAGAATCAACGTCAGAGTCGGGGCGAGTCATTCAGCTTAGGATGACACACCAAAACACACGTTCACAACGAGACACACGCCTTCTGTCGACGTCATGATGTCAATCAGCAGAGCATTACAGGGATCTGAAGCACTTTGAACTTGTCTGTACATTGGATACTACCAGTTTGTTTACTACTTCTTAGGTGTTCTTCTGAATTAATCACGTAGGCTGACTGCAGCATAGTAAGCAGCAGCAAAACTAAAATTCTTTTGACAGATGGAGCAATATCAACACAAGAGAGAAAAAAACACAGAGCACTGGTTATCATCAGAGTAAATACTAAAGACTTCCCATTTCATCATATTTCCTGAATGTTTGCCATCCAGTGACAGAGGCCAGATTCATATTTCTTCTGTCATTCTGTAAATATTCAATTAGTGAGCTTTACATAGCTGACACATGTGTTGTCACAGAAACTGGCTGAGGTTCTTGCCCTCTGGTCTGTAACCATTTTTAGATGACCTCTATGGTGGGGGGTGTCATCTCTCAATTTGTTTGCTTTCTGAAACATCTCGTTGCACTTGTCATTAGTGGGCTGCTGCCAATGACACTTTTTTGGAAGAAGTTTTCTGTGATGGGACTTGAGAACTGCAGGCTGTTAGTATTAGAGTTACTCAACACTAAGAAGTGGCAGACACATCACTTATAACAGTATAAGTTATAAACAATCTCAACAAAATCTCACTTTTTTTTAAACAAACTCACATGTGCGCGTGGAGCCTCTAACTACAGCTACAGGACAGTTGGTTTGTAGTAGAAGAAGAAGTCTGGTAAAGGTCACACAAATAAAAACTGTTCCCAGACTTTTACTGAAGTACTTCAGCATTACACTGGCCTGTCTGCCTACAATGCAATTTTGACATCATTATCCATATCTCACTGTGTTTTTACCTCTGTGTGGATCTCGGTTTCAGTGAGACACACAGTCCACACAAGAAGTGAACTGCAGAAACCTTTGATGGCATTCAGTTACTTTTTTACCTTTATTGATAGTGAAATGGGATGGTGACAGGAAACAGGGAGGAGAACGGGGGAATGACATGCAGTAAAGTTTGACTTGGTCAGGATTTGAACTGGCAAATAGCTGTAAGGCGTATGCACCCGCGTGAAGCACCTTAGTCACTCAGCTATCTGGGTTCACCTGGTTACACCCTCAATATGGGTACTTGGACAGAATTGCATAGTGTTCTTATGACATTCAGATAATTTAGATGGAACAGATATTGACATTCAGATCACATCTTTGTTGTTTGTTCACACTTTCTTTTTACAAGCAGGTTTTCCATCTCAGCTGCCTGCATCTGCTGGCTGTCAGTGTGAGCAGCAGGTCATCCATTTTGTTCATTAGCAGACTTTCCACCAAGTTTCCCATGGTTTTTTGTTTGTATGTCATATATGAACTATGACCTGAGAGAAGATACTGTCGGATTGAGTGATCTAAATGTGAGCAGAGCATCATATCACTGCTCTGGCAGCTTCTTTCTAAAAAATATATATAAATTATGAATATAAAACACAAGGTAATAGACTAAGATGTTGTGATTGATGAATGTAATAAGGAAAACAGAGTGTGGGGGAAAAACAAAGTCAGTTTTGGTATTTCAGCTCCAAATATTTACGTTCATCTTGATATGAGATAATCCCAATGACGTGTTGAATAACATGGTATGGAAACTTGCCAAAATGGAAGAACCCATTATTAAGTCATAATAAAAACAACTTGTAATTTCAGGTTTATTAAATATTGTTCTTTATTGTTTAAGATTTGTTTTTAACATTTCTCTTCCCAACAGAATTCATTTTGTGCTGCCAAAGCATTGTCATTCTTACAAAACCTGCTCTACACTAAGTAACTTGCAAATTTACATATATATCTCTCTATATATCTACTCTGTTGTAAAAATTAATAAATTAGAACAATAAATAGTCTTTTATTTGACACAAGCAGCAGAGGTATCAAAAGGCTTATAACAAAAGAAAATAACTGTATTTCCATTGGGAATCAATGAAGGGAACGCAACAAGTTGTTCCTTTTCTACTCTTGATTTCAGCTGACAGATAATGTTCCAAAAAAGGCCATATTAAACATAACAGTGATGGAACCCAACTGGGGAGTTGGGAATATGTCCAGGAAACATGGTACTGGGTTAGTGAGTTTAGGCAGTTAAGATTGTTTGTTACGTAGGAATGTGGACAACTCCTGCCCCCTCGTCCTGTCCCACCCCCACAACCCACCACCAAAGATGCCCAGAATGGCGTCCAGTCCTCCAAACCCTGAGTGGCATACATGTTTCTCAACCCCCAACACCTTGCTATCGCTGTAGCTTAGGGGAGTGGAAAAGAGGCATGTGAAGTGGGGAAACAGGGTTGGGAGAGATAAGCCTGCCACAGGGACTCCTGCTCAGCACCTACATATCAGGAGGGTGCAGGAGGCAGGAGGTGGGCCTACAGAGTTCATGTCTTGTCAGGTTGCCTCAGGGAGGTCATTTCACTGCACCAGGACACATGAAGTGCTGATTAGTGTTTGCATCGAGTGGGGAGGCCAGAGATAAGTGGAGAGGAAGACAGATGTCAGGGGGGAAGTAGAGGGAGGGGGTGGCTGGCCCACTAGTTCCCACCAGCCTACACACTGTTGGATGTACTTGGTTTGGTTTTTTAGGAAGTTCTGTGCCTTTGTATTCTCATTGGTTTGAACAGCAACAATATGTGACTGTAGATCTGTGGAACATTGTCTCTCCACTGTCCAAATGATGATGTCCGAATGTCCGAATGATAAAGTACTGGTTTCTGTTTTGCCTTTAGAAACGTATATTCGTCCACATGAGCGCACACAGTTTCATGAGTATTGAATGTGCACTTCCAGTCTCACTGAGATTCCAACAGTTGTCCTTTTGTCTGAGACATCCCTGGCTTATCTCCATTTCCAGCTTATTGTTAATTCAGTGTCTTTCTTCTTAATGTAAGACTTTATGAAGAGTTACACTCGCTCAAAGCATAAACTATCTGCAGCCACACTCAGCCACCACCATACCTTCAAACTTGTACTTGTAGGTCACCACGCCTGTGTCATCCAGGTACAGCAGAGAGATGGGGTCCAGCTTGGTGGGCACACAACAAGCTCGCGCTGCCTTTTGAGGACTGTTGATGTTGACCAACGTCTGAACAATGGCATGCTTGGTGGGTGTGACATGTTTCGTCAGAGGAAAGGAGCAAATGCCAGTGCACTCAAAGGCATCATAACCAGTGGGTGCCAGAATCCAACTGTCCCAGCCGATATCTTTGAACTCCACGTAGAGAGATTGCTTTTTGCAATGATTGCCTTTGGCATTGCGACGAATGCGGGATGCAGTGTCGTAGATCAGGTTGGATCGCATCTGGATGAGGTCCTCTTCATCTGGCTCAGCTTCGTCATCTCCCTCCTCCCTGTCCCTGCTCATATCACCCCACAGACCAAAGTCATTCTGCAGAACCATGTTAGATGTTTCATGATCGATCATCTCATTCAGCTCACGTTTGTCGTCACGATGATCATTGCTTTGGTCATCAGAGAAAACAATCAGCAGGGGTTTGTGTTTTTCCTCAGGACTGGTGTCAATCTTCATGTCTCCTTCAGGCGGATTTGTGACTTTGTTGTCCGTTGTCACATCTTGAACACTATCACTTGCCATACTGGCAATGTGCACTTCCAACCTGTGTGTGGTACCATGGTCAGATTTGCGCCAGCGTTGCACAGCAGCAGTGAGGTCGAAGGCCTCCCAGCCATTATCAGTGCCATAGACCTGGCGTGAAGCCAACTCCAGCAGCACTATCCGCTCTCCTTCCTCTGTGAATCCATCTCCTCTCACAATATTTTCATTTGTTGTGTTGTCATCCGAGTCATGTGATTCCAGTTCATAGATTGTGACCTTGCGGTCAATGCCAGCGTAAAGGTGGCGGTCGGTCTGGACGAGGGTGTAGAGGCGAAGCTCGGCTGCTGCGATGTATTCATGATGGGGAACTGACACGTTGAAGAGGAGAGGGTGACGCCTCACTCCCCCAGCACCCACAACACTGGGGGATGTATCTGGGGAAGAAAAAACACATTTCTTCAGCTGAATTGTGCAACATATCCGAACTGCATCCCAACCTAACACAAAGAGAATTTCATCCTGAACTATTACCATAAGTTTATTGCAAGCTGTTCCAGTAAAGCATAAAATACAATCTGTTGTTGGCCTCTGTAAAAACTCTCAAAATGAAGACATTGCTGTCACTTTCACTACCTACACTCTTTGGCCTTGCTGACCAGACTGTGATGAAAACCATGCAAAAAACATGGGAGAAAATAAGAAATGATTTGTCAACAGGCTCATCATAGCAGGAGAAATTTAACTATACCTTCATTTTTGAAGCTGCGGATGATGTTGGCGGAGGGCATAGTAGTGTGGTCATTAGCAAAGCGGTTGTAGAGCTCCATCATGTACTCAGGCGGCTCTTCCCGTGTGCTCCCAGGAGGACCCAAACCTGATAGGTTAAAAGTCCGCAAAAATTGCTCCTTCAGGCTCTCCAGCAGACTCTGCATGTCCATGTTGTTGTCTTGCTCCAGCAGGGACGGATCCACCACCCCTCCATGTCCGTCTCCTAGCCCCGGAGCGGGGCGATGCCTCTGATGGCTGCTGGAGATGGGACTGCTGTCAGTACAGAGAGGCCCCTGAAGTAGCTGGATGAAAAACAGCAAGAGCAAAGCCTTGGAGCTGCAGATGGTTCCCAGGTGAGAGACCCAAATACTCGCCATGGGAAAATCAATTTCTAGTTTATGCTGTCTGTGGTTTTCTGTGGATAAACTGATGCAACAATGAAGCAAAAATGATTTTGATCCCTGGAATCCTTAATCCAAAAGGTGAATTTAAATTGTGTTCAGTTCATCTGTAGCCTGAGAAACTTCTGGTTCCCTGGAAGTAGTAAGGAGTGTTGTTGACCCTTGCACTGACCAGTGTGAGCGTCTCTGCAGGAGTGTGTTTCCCTGCTGCTCTCTTCCAGATCTCACAGCATTTATTCTCATGCACACTTTTTGATGTCCTTTGCGACAGGGCTGCAGTTCCGGTGACAGGGTGGCCGAGGCTTGTCTTTGTCCATCCAACTCATCTCTGTTGTGTCCTCTTCTCTGTCAGTCTGACTCTGTGCTCTGCTCTCTTCTTTCCAGCTCTTTCTTTCTGTCCCTTATCTATGATATGGTGGGCTCTGCATTGCTCAGTGCTTATGGTCTCTTTGCTGGTGTGTGTGTGTGTGTGTGTGTGTGTGTGTGTGCGTGCGTGCCTTCAACTTTGTGTGATGCACAAGAGCGTGTGTTATCTCACAACTTCCTTAATGAGGATTTTGTAAACACTGTCCTGTAGCCTTTTCCTTGTGGAAGCGCTATTTTGTTTGGGTGGGTGCTCCAGGGTTGATATTCTGCATTTGTTTATTTGCTTTGTAAATGGTGGAGTTCTGTGAGCTGCTGTTTAGGCTCCATTGACCATTTCTTTTTGACAAAATACACCAAGGGTCTGTTGATTTTCTTGAATGTGACAGGATATAACTATTAGACAACACTTGTCCAAATGAAATTGAAATGCAATGAGGTGTGAGGCCTTAATGATCGTGAATGCAAAATCCTGAGCTCCCAGTGAATCTGGAGAATATTTCAAGTTGCTCATAAGGACGATGGAGTTGTACATAAATAATCAGTCATGTTTATCCAGCAAAGCTACAATGTTAAGCTGTGCTTGCTGAAATGTTCCGTGTTGTACTTCCTCTTCTGATAAGTGGACACAGTGTCTGAAATCACTCATCTGTGTACAAGGAAACCTTAAAAAATGCAAGTGTGAGAAGAAAGAGGCACATTCATGAGATTTCATGAGGGGTCGACATAACTTTGTAGATTCGGTTGACAACAAGTGAAATGTGATGTGGCTGACTCATGGAGGCAGTCTTCAACAATCAACAAGTCATAACTGCTTATATGCATCAACTGTACATAGAGCAACATTGGGTCGAGAGGTGGCTCAAAAGTTTTCAGATGAGAATATCACAGACACACCAGCTGCTCGACAGATTTTGTTTTTGTCGTCTTAGTACGTGGCTGTCTTTCATTCCTGAGCTTCTTTGTGTGACCTGCAGATACACTCCTGCCTGTGGCGCTTCGCTGAGACGGGAAGGAGTGAACTTTTTCCCACCTTTGCCACTCATCTGCCAGACTGACAGTTGACAGACATGCTGTTATCTGTTGCTCTGTTAAACTGCTGCCACAACAGGCTATCGCATCTTCACAATGACCGTAAGAAGGCTTGATAGTGGCAATGTCCTTGTGGCTCCCGGCATATGTTCTCTATTAAGGGCCCCAGGGTGTAAGAAATGTGGATTTATGAACACCAGCATTGCTATTTTTAGACTGAACCCCCAAAAAACATTATTTTAGGTTGATTTAAAATTTTCCTTCACACTGTTTTTTGTTTTTGGGTGGAAGTAAAAGTTAGGAATGAAGCCAGCCACAGATGTGCCTGAGAAACAATGTATTATTGATCAGTTATAAAATTGAGTGGGTGTAAAGCACTATTTGACTGCAGTAATAACATATGAGCACTGAATGAAGTTATTATTAGCAGACAATGAAGCATTGTTAGCATTTATCTGGAGGCATTTCTGAATTTGATACATGATAAATGACTAGCAGCACGGCTGTGGGTGGCAAAGTCGATTAAAAACAAACAAATCAGTGGCCATTCCAAGCTATTTATACTGTTAGATTTATACTCTCCATGATAGCATGCTAATGTTAGCATTTAGCACAAGTCACACGTATGACTCCAGCTTATTATAAAAAAGCTGGATATATTTGTGAAATCACACCAGAACATTCTACCATAAAGAGCACTGCTCATGGCTTTCTGCTCCAATGACTGCAATGATTTGCTGTTCATCAACCAAAGCATTTTATTAATTTACTACAGGAATGACATATCAGGTGGTGAACTGAATATTTGTTCCATATAACAAATGTTATTTGCATTGTCCACCATATTACAGAGCTGAACTGCCCTCTAGTCAAAGAGTGGATCAAAAAATGCAACACCTAAACTGGTGTTATCCAGCTTTGATTTTTAGTGGAAGATTTAATTAGGAAACTCAAGAACATTCTAACATTCTAACATTCTAAAGAAATAATCTTTGAAAGGGTGCTTCCTTGTCTGTATGACAGCCCAAAGAAAAAGATCAGGAAAGTTCACATATAGCGGCATCACCTCTTCAGTACAAGTACAAACTTGTACTTTGCTTCAGAGTCTTTATTATGAAGGGTGATATTAGACTTTCAGGTCTCTTCTCAAGAGACAATCCTAACAAACACAAAGACATGAGAAAATAATTTATCTTCAGGACCAAACAAGTCAGCTCCAAATTAGTTCTATTGAAGTTAACAGGGTCATAAACCCAAATACTAGTGAGACTGGAAATTGCTCTTAGGTGGGAGCCTGTGGCTTTCCAGTAAGGAACTGCTGAATGTCTCTTTGCAGCTCTTCATTGCGTTTCTGGGCCTCATCTCGACTGCACTCAGCATTTTTCAGGCAGATCTCCAAAGCAGCCACACGACGGCGCTCTGCCTCCAGAGCAGATTGGAGCTCTGCCACAGTCGCCTTCAGCTCCTTGTTCTCCTTCTGCAGACTGAAGGAGACAGATACAGAGGGTTCAGATCCATGTTTAAAAAAGTCCAAAAGACACACTGATGACAGAACACAGTGCTCTTGTTATTGTCACTGAAAAGCAATTAGATCTTCAGTCACTTTGTATAATATTTCCTTCAACTATGCCAGTGAGGTGATATTATTTCACCTATTTCCTGAGGAAATTAACTTGATTCCTAGAATCAAATTTTATGTTTTGGCTTTCTTGAGGATTTTTATGTTTTGTCTGCAGAAATGGGTGTTAAAGGTTAACCCTAAAACTAAGACTCTGAAGCTAAATTACTTGTTGAAACACGCCTTTTGTTGTGTAAGATATTTCATGCTTCATGTCCTCAGGAAATGTTCCTCAATAATAATAACAGTCTTCTTACTTTGCAACTGGACTGTTTCTCTTTGAGCTGCAAGAATTATCTAACCACTACAGTTGTAAAAAGTGTTAATAGGCACACCTAAAGGTTATCAAGGCAAAGTGTTTGCTTTATGGTTTTGTATTAACTTATTGCTTGTTACCACACCGTTTCATTGTGTTACTGTTGATAACTGGTTTCACTGATGTGAAGCGAGTTAATATGAATGGACCCATTGTGGCTCCTGAACTGACCTGTCTACAAGCTGCTGGTTGTCTTTCTTCAGATCAGATTTGCAGCTGAGCGGCTGAGCTGTTGGAGTCTCTGTACTCCCTTGATGGGACAGCACAAGGCCAGATGGAGGTTCACTATCCGGTTTCTGGGAAACAGCCACTGAAGAACTTCCACTGTCACTTGTTTTTTGAGATGTGAGCTTATCCTCTCCCTTCTTGTTACCGGTCTGAGACGCCCTGAACAATGATCCTGATGTCCGGAGGTCCAGGATCTTAAAAATGTCCTCTGACAATGTCCCACTCTTCTCCTCAACGCCTTCCTGGATGCGACTCTGTCGGTTCAGAGCCTCTGCCTTTGCTGCCATCCCGGTGAGGGGGCAGTTGAATGTGGGGAGGGTCTGGGTGCGTTTGCGTGGACTTCCGAGCCAGTCGTCTGTGGAGGGTGAAGCCAGCTCCAGATCCTTCTGTGGTGTTTGGGGATGGCTGTCTCGTCTTTCTAGACACGGAACGTCAGTGTCTTCTTCCTCTTCTGGAGATTCAGACAGGGATGCATCACCCGTCTGACAAGACACAACAGAGAATTAGATGCAAATACAAATGACCTTTATGTGCAGAGGTCGTCAGCATTAGACTCTGATAGTGGTGTTAGAATTACCAAAGACATTTGGATATGGACCCAAATGACTGAATTAACTTTTTGCCAGCTTTACATCAGATACTTGGCTAGATACTCTGTACTTGGCTAGATACTCTGTACCAACACAAACTCATTTGGATGTTTTGATGTGGGTTCTTCTTTTCACTGGCCATCACTTCACCCTATTTTCACATGTCTATGCCGTGACTGCACGCACGTGACTGTCCTGTTTTCATTGTCCACCTGTTCTTCCCATTCTCATAAACACAACATCCCAGGAACACCATGAGTGAGTTTTTTTCAGATTTGTTATAAACATTTACAAGGAATCAAGGATGAACATGTTAGATTCTTAGAGAAGAGCACTGTGACTTCTAAAAAAACATGTTTTTGGCCATAACTCAGTCCTCTTAAATCCAAAAGGTCAAAGATCAACTTCCCTGTAATATGATAATGCTCTGAAAAAACACTTGGCTGTTATTAGACCATAACTCATCAACAAAATAAGATATTGTGATCTGCCTTGTGACAGAACATTTAAATCCTTAGAGACTCTTATTGTACCTCTGCAGACTCCCAACCCACGAAGCTTCGGGGAGTGTTCTTCTGGCTCTCAGCCTTGTTTGAGGGAGGAGAGGGAAGCACATCTTTAGAGAGAGGAAACAGAGCCTCGTGCTGTCTGATCATCACTGTCATCAGCTTCTGGATCTGAGGAGTTGCTGTAAAAAAAAAAAAAAAAAAAAGCCAATATAAATATGAAAACATTGTGGTCAAAATCTTCTAAGTAGGTAAAATAAGTGGAATTGTTGAAGTAGCATATGGCTTTTAATACAACACATTACAACTTATAATTATAACCTGTGAGGCAATGCTTGTTAAGAGGTTATTTTATTTCACTACACATTGTTTCTAAAAAAAGAGAAGGATGTAGTATTGACTCATTTATTGCTTAATATAGACAGCGTTGTCACATATCATTTGGATTTAGGTTCTTTCCAGATGCTGATATCAGTTTTCTAAATGAACTCAGACATAATCTGAGAAGGCTTTTTTGGACATAATGTTAAGGTCATTAGATCACACATCGATCCCTTCTATCTTTATTATGTTATTTCAGGATATATCAACATGTCCTCACCCTTCATCATAGTGAATGGATCCTCTATCTGAGGCTTGAGCAGGTTGATCCCCATCACTGTAGCCAAGTTCTCTACATTCATCTTATTCACATTGGAGTGCTGCTGAACCTCAAACAAAAAACTGAAAACAAAAAAGACACAGTGAACACAAAGTGATGTTGCTGACTCTGACAACTGTTTAAGAAGTTCACTGAACAGGTGAGATATCCCCACGGAGCATATAGAGCATCCTTGTCCCATGATGCTTTGTGCTGCAGTATCTACTCACCGACACACATAACTGAGAAGGTTGTAGTTCGTTTTGGGGAGAAGATCGATTTGTTTCTCCAACTTTTCCCAACCCTAAAAGAACACAGGATGTCAACATCATGTTCGCAACATCCAACATTATTACAGCTTTAAAATAAAATAATAATAATAATAATAATAATAATAATAATAATAATAATAAAACATGCAAACCTCCTTGTTGCTTCCATCCAGCAGGCTGGTGCAGTCCAGGAAGTCTTGGTACTGAGTCCAGGGCACCACAGGCTGTGGCAGCTCCCTCAGGTACAGCTTGAGCAGTGACGCCACTGTGTGGACATCTGTGTCACTGCAGAAATACACACATGGCTGGTGAACATCCATTAAATTTTAAAACATTATATAAAGTGTGTATTTCTTTCTTTGACTTGACTTAAATCTGCACATTATACACTTATATATTTTACACACATGTATAGCTTTTATAGTGAACAGCTATTTTTTTAAATCATTGTGAGCTAAATGTGTACATCAACTGTCCATAAGCTCAGAGGTTTTTATCAAAGCTTTGTCCATCCTGACAAGACTCATGTAAATAATTTACTGGACTCTTAAAAAGCATTTCCATGTTGATCTGCAGTGTAAACAGGGTCTACATTCTATAAATCAGCAGTGAAGGCAAAGTTCACTTGGAATTTGTTGTTTGGGCCACTGAGCCTAGTTTTGTATATTTAGTTGAGACTTGGATTCAGTTGTGTTGTGTGAACTCTGCCAAGAATACAGTTTATGGGGAAAATATAAAGTCTCATGTTGTGTGTTTTATTTTTTGCTGGAAGCATAAAACACCCATCAGTAACCCATGCTGGCTGAAACTGTTCACTTCTTCACTTACAGATAAAAGACAAAGATGTTAAATGGATGTTTTATGTAGTATAAGTATGCTCTGTCAGAGAAGCTTGTCATGTTGAGTAATACATCCTCCTGTGTGCCTGCCAGAACAGGATGTGGTGTGGCCTTTAGCTCTTAGCAGACAGAGATATATCAGCTTTTCTGCATCTATCATCTCTCCTTACTTCCTCAGAAAAGACACTGATGATTGATTGAGGTTAGGACATTTTCACCTTATATAGCAGTGACCTTCTTAAACTCATACGTCTAGCCACCACATTTAAAGAGAGAATAAATGATTTCTAAAATGTTTCGGTTCTGCCTCACTTTCTTTGATAGGTGTGACTCTGTTAGTGAGATGAATAAACCACTCCCTAACCACTGAATATTCAGTATTTCCTGTGTATTTCAAAATGGCAAAAAGCCTATTTCATACACAATATATGCCCAACACATATGCACATTAATCCACTACCACTCAAACATACTTCTGTGTAAATAGTTCATCAACAGTGTAACACTGAGATACACAACACTGAAATTATGACTGTAATCAAGCTTCATCTGTCTCTAGTCTGTAACATCAGAGAGCTACCTGGGGAATGAAGGCCTCTCTCCTGCATCGAAGGCATCTCTGAACTGTTTGACAGCATTGTCCTGCCCCGGAAGCCGGAAGATGCCCTCCTCATCCAGACCATGTTCTTTAATGAACTCCACACATTTCTGCACCAAGATTGGCACCATGTGAGGCCCGAAGCGTTGCTCATACGTCACAGTGTCCACCAGACTCTTTCCAAACACTGCAGACATGAGGACACAGAGGTGCTGCATGATATTTTTTTTCCAGTAAAATTTATACAATATGATCAGGAGACATATGACGAATTCAAATCAGCTCAAGTCTTGATACAAGTTCAGTTAATGCAATGTTGAACATTTTGCTTTCATGCAGAAAATGTGAACACTAATACTACTACTACTTTCATGTCTAAAGAGTAAATATGAGGCTCTGGCTAAGCGATAGTTAGTTTAGCATTCAGACTGTAAACAGGAGAAAAAACAGGACTGTTTCTGTTCTGAATAAACAAATGAGTTGTAATGCCATGGTAAAACATTAATGCTGCTGTTCTTCTCACAGGGTCAGGTTGGCTGATTAGTTTCCAGATTTTATGCTAAGCTAATCTAAGATAACTGTTTCAGGGCTCTGACTTGATATTGAACAGATACATGTGACAGGCATGAATCTTGAATTGTGACTCTTAAAAATGAAATGAATAAACATTAAACTATTTAAGTCTTAAAGATACATTAAACATAACATTGTTTTACTTCAAAGATTTTTTGTACACAGTGACACAACTTTATACATTCACCCATTCATAAATTCTAATTATCACTTTATTTTTGAGCATCGCATAGTCACAGTGTCACACAGTAACAGAAACAAGCAGTGTAATACTGAACCTCCACTTGCTGGCACTCCAATGACTCTACGTAGAGCACGGACCCACTCGTCCATATCACTCTGGGAGTTTGCCATGAACACATATGGACATCGCTCTCTGTCTCCTGTTGAACCTGTGAAATTAGTTTTTTAAGCAGAAAATGAAACTTAGCACAAGTAAACCTGTCACAAAATGTCAAATCTATGAGAAGACTGACTACAAATTACAGTTCTGTCTCATACAGACTAATAAAAGGGACACAGGTAGGTAGAATAAAGAAAACATATATAAATCAATTTTCCCAAAGAGAAAGAAGACACTCAAGTCAATGACATTAGGATATCAAAGCATCTGCTCATGTCCCTGGTTCTGGAATAAATATGTGGATATATGAGACATGAAGTAACCAGATGCTTACGTGGCACAATCTCAAACAAGAACTTCCCGCTTTCATCTGAGTTCGGAGGAAGTTCGTTAACTTTACTGAACCGAAGCTGGATGATTCCCTGGGGACCAAAAACAGGTGGCACACACACACACACACACACACACAGAGAGAGAGAGAAAGGAAATGTGATGTGTTGTCCAAACCAGTCCTACATATCTACAACCACCCACCAATGTTCAATAAGATTTGCCTTCACTCATAGATCATTATTCTATTATACAGCCTGTGAAGTCTTATGAACACAGTAATGGTCACAGCAGGTATTTTCACTGTAGCTCAGCTTGTGTCCCTATGACCAGACTGTGTGTGCTGATCTGTTATCATTCGGTTTACACTCCCCACATGTCCACTGTTTAGTTTACAGCATACACAAGGCAGTGCTCATCCCGCTTTCAAGTATACAGCCCACTTCTTCTCTACTGATGTCAGAAGAGGCAATGACTCAGACCATTGATGTGATTCATAATTATTCTGCAGCATTTGGAGCCTTGTGGGGTGAAGCCTTGGTCAGTGTCACACAATTATGTTTTTTGATTTAAAAAAAAAAAAAAATCATGTAAACTTCTCTCCCTTCCTTTTTCACCTCTCATTTCTTAACAGGAAGTTCATCAGAAGGAAGGGAGAAACAAAACAGACATGTAAGAGATGGAGTAAACAGAAAGCTAAAAGTTTCAAACACCTCTCTTAGTTCCATAGTATGGTCATATATGGGCTACAAATGTGATGTTATGCATTAGCACAGTTTAGGGTTTTTACTTCTCCACATGCATAAACAGCCCGGAAAGTATGGTTAGTTTTAACACCATCATTGATATTGTCTCATAGTGTCTTAGCTACCTTTTAGGAAGTTTGCTCACACCTTGCACAATATAAGAATAAGAGAGCATTGTCTTCTTCATGTTCATCCCACACAGACACAACATGATAACAAAGAGTAGTAGAAGGACACTGGCTGCATGACTGATAAATGTAACAGCTGAGGGTGTGAACTAGTGAATTAGAAAAACTTTAAATAGCATGTGTGGCTTCAAGCATCAGTTGTATTGTTTACAGGAAGTGTGCAAAGTTAGCCACACAGCTAACAAAGAGTGCGTGGTGTTGATTGGAAAAGGAAAAAAATACTCAGTTATTTTAATACAAAAATATTAACTTTCAGCCCCACTTCCACTTAAAGAAGTTGATCATTATCATACAATAAAACACAGAAATGACTGTGCATGAATGATGTGCATGTGGCAAATACAAAATATCACTGAAGCCTTTTCATTTTAGAGTATGAGGTGTGTGTCTATGAATTGCTTTTGAATAAATGTGCATCTATTTTATAACAAAAAAAAAAAAAAAAAAAATCCAAGCGCCTCACCTGGATTGCAGACTCCTTGTCATCTTTGTGGTAGGTCAACGTGCTCCCTCTCAGCACAAAGTAACGTTGCACCCAATTCTTCACTAGAGACCTCTGCTGTTTCTTGAGCCAACCAGCCTTCAGCGGCCTCTCCATGGACCCGGAGGAGCGCGGGGAGCCCGGGCTCGAGCCTCCCTCTCCAGGTATCACGCTCTTGGATCGTGCTGCCAAACACCACAACGATTAGAAACAGTTTGACAGAATATCAAGAACAATCCCCAACGTGCTGTGTCACACTCAAAACATCACTAGCAATACTCAACTGCGGTAGATTACTTCCCCTTTTTGATATGAACATGCATCAGCCTATCAAGTTTGAGAGACCTGCTCAATGTAGTCTATTTTTGTTCCCCACACTCACAGGCTGAAAGGAAACTGCTGGTCAAAGCTGACCTGTTTCCTGTTCAAAGCACATGAATGTGGCTGTGATTCCTTTACAGACTGCAACACACTTGACATTGAACAATGAGCCACAAAGGTCAGACACGAAATTTTACGTAGATGTAACTTGAGCTGAAACTTTGAGGCTTTTAGATGAATGCAACCCTTGTCTGACACCTTTGCTCTGTGTTTCTGTGACTGTGAGAGGCCATGATGGATCAGTTTAATTCTGTGATGAGAGAACAGAGGCAGAGGTGTACGTGGCCCAGAGAAGACTCTGTCAGAGGGAGACAGTCTGAGTAACAAGCAGAGTGGTAGGACCCCACAGATCATCAGATTGAGATTGAGCCCTGTCGCTCAGTTGTTCATAAATTCACCATGTCTTCTAAAGCTAGATGACAGAGGAGAAGAGAAGAATAAGGGATGCACTGGGGTAAACAGGAAGTTGCAACATAATTGCCGGACAACTGGCGACACTTTGATGATCTCCACCTAGAAGTTGGGAGAGTCTTTTGGTCTAATTTTACTTGCATCACCCTCCCTTGATTAGTGGAAAGTTAAAGTGCTGTTGAGGAAACCTGAGCCCACACACAGAGGCCACACCACACCCACAGCTGACAAACACACAGTTCCTTTAAACTCGCCTCAATTCATGACGTGCCAAAAGTTCCTCATCACCTCAAAGACTTCAGTTGTTCAAAATTTCACTTGTATAACACTTTCACCATCAACATGGGTTCAGTGGGCAATGGTATACAAAGCTTACCACCAATGGTGAAGAGCTGCTATTTCAAATATTTCTTATGTACGCAGTTAAATATGCAAATGAAGTCCATCAGTTATCCAGGCCTGCATATCCTCTGATTATGCAAAATAAATAACTGATGATTTGTTTGTTCTTCCTAATGCACAACTCAGGAAAAGAAAAGTAAAACAAAACAGGCACATTCCATAAAAATACTGAACTATTCCTGCATGAAACAGTGTGTAAATGGCGTTTACTGCACCAAGAAGCATCACCACAAGGTTTCGTCAACATTAATCTCTGTGCACTGACAAGTTATCTCCTCTCACATCTTTATGAAGGGACAGATGCAAAATACTTATGCACACACACACAAGCATCATACCACACTCGCACACTGTATATGCTGATCATACAGTTACATACAGACGGCAGCAAAGTCAAAGCTTTGCAGAAACCCAGCACTTGCATCAGTTTCCTGTTCGAGAACCTGCATCACTGCCATTTCAGGGAATGAAATCTACCCAGAAAACTCCACAAATATATATATGTATATAGTATATAGTATATGAATAATCATGTGGGCAGAAGTTGGGTTTGTAGTATTTTAAAAGTATGACGTTCATATTCAATCTACATGAACTAGATAAAATGAACTCAATGCAGGCTGCTACTTCCTTCCACCAATGCTGAGCAACCAGTCCCACTGATTGTACAAATGATTTAGGTATGAGCAAATATGAAACATGTTGTGAGCTGTATTGCAGAGAATTCATCCTGTCACTGCTTGTTTTCAAGCCTCATTTTTTTTCACATTGCTGTAACTCTTGTGCCATCTGAGCCTGAGAGGAAACAGAACACGGTGTTGCACTAATCCTACCCCATGCAAACACCGGTAAGCATAGTATTAGTCAGTCTAGACCACTGTGCAGTAACATGGTTTTGCATGTATGTGCACACACATGTAGTTCAATGTTTCATTTCAACCACTGGGAGTTTGGTTTTAGTGAGCTATATCAGCTCAAAGATTCTGAGCGTCAAGCCACAGTACTGTAAAATCCATTCTATATAAGACCACAGTGATTGGTGTCCAGAAAAGCTTAACAACTCTGCGCACAATAACCACGTAACAAGTAACCACTAATGTGCTCAAAAAGCCGCACTGACAATACAAGGTTCAGAACAGTTGGTGTAAAATATCAGTACAATGATGCCTCAGTTATACTGTACATACAATGAATTATATGCAAAAGTAACATTCTTGAAAAGAGGAAATACACATTTTAAAAAACACAGTGTGTTTGAAGATTTCTTCTCCATGACTGGGTCCATGGATGAATCAAATTAACAATTATAGTTTACAATAGCATTAGTCATTTTACATCCTCTCACATGCCAACATCAGTTAATGAAGTCAAGCAGTAAAGTGAAGTGTGAGCAGCGTTGCATCCCCACTGGTGACAGTGAAGGCACCAGGCTCGCCAACTTACCTATCCGAGGGGGATCAGTCTTGAAGGCACTGAAGTCCCAGTTGCGTAGTTTCAGAGACATTATCCTTAACTCATAACACAGGTCAGTGGTTCATTTCACACATACAGCCCAGTGGAGCACGCACACACACACACACACACACACACACACAATCACACACACATTGATACACACTCACACACACACACACACACTCAGACATTTGCACTAACACTGGAGATATCGCAGATCACACTTCCTATTTCCTGTGTGTTAATTTTTCTTCTTCTTTTTTTCAGTCCATCAAAGCACGTCCCCTCATGTTGCCTTTATGTCCATGTTCATACTTGCTCTGATAACAGTGATGTGTACACGACTGCCTGGCTGCTTCACTATAAGCTCTCCTGGGCTTCATGTAGTTGACTATTCATATGACTAATGTTCACTGGTGTTGAAAAAAAAAAAAAAAAAAAAAACACACACACACACATACGCATCTTAAAGGAAATGGTTTTCACCCTTTCTCATGGTCTCCTTCAACAAGGATGTTGCTTCACAGCTCAGGCTGCCAGAGACAGGAGGTTCAGTATACAAGTCAGTATTTACACAGCTGTATTCTATGATTGAAGCTTGAAGTATCATGATCTGAATAGGCTGAGTGACATGTTGAAAGAAATAAGCTGCTATTGTACAACGGGTCAGGAAGTGTAAAGAAATCGACTGCATTACTATTTCAAAATGGGGAAGAAGACGAGGGAAGAAACGAGTCACACACAGCACAGCACATGATTGTTTTTTATATCTTTAATTTTGTCTGAACCAAGGAGAAGCACATTTCAGCATAAAAGAGCACAAGTCTGCTCTAGACAAATGTACAGCTCAACACAAACCATTGCACAGTTTAAAGATAATATACTGAAATCATACAGTTTTTTAGAGATAATCTATAAGCACAAAATAAATAGTCCACAAAAGGGAGCCTACACAGTACGTGGGACACATAACCCCCATACATTCCTTCACCTAGAAGTGGCACTGTGTGTATTAAAATTGACACTGAGGTGCCATGAAACAAAAAGCACTGATTGTGTTTATCCCACATGTTCTGTCTCCATGTGAGCAAATCTCAACTTTAAGGGTCCTGGAATGTATCAAAGAGCAACAACAAAAGGGTGAAACCTTTCTGCTCAGATGCAGCATCAGTGTTACAACTAATACTTCAATCCCATGAGCTCCAGCTCTCTCTAGTGGTCGCCTGTAACACCGGACAGATATATGGCAGTACACAGCTGCAGGACAGAAAACCCCCCAAAAAAACAACTCAAACACCAAACCACTACTGAGTCAGTGAAGTCTGAGACATGTAAGGTATCTATGACTGCTAAGATACTTAATGGAAACTTCCTGTCTACTCAAAAGGCGCCACACGTATCTGTGTTGCTGCAACTCAAACAGAAGTTGTTTCACACAATAGCTTCAAGGGAGAACACCCAAGTGCACTGAATTAACAGCAAGAAAAAAATACTTTGCTTTTTCAATACTCTTTCCTACATGGCAATAATAATAATAATAATAATAGTTTAATTATTCCTCTAAACAAAAATGCTAAAGAACACTCAACTAAACATCTTAAATGTACAATATAGTACCTTTGCTCACAGTAAATAAAATAAATATTTTAAGAAGGGTCAAGTTAAAACTGGTTGGATCAAACATGTCAAAGCAAAGACAATGAATAAGATGGAATAAGATCAGTAAAGTATGAATGAAGTGACATTCAATAAAATAAACATGTAAAGCCATGCTTGGTTTAGAAGGTGGTTCATGCCATCTGAAACTGGTTCATTCTCCGATGAAGATGTTTTTAAGCTGAGTGTAACAGTAACAGATACTGACCTTCACATCCCTGCTACACTGACTACTGTATGACTGCTTATACTGCTGATTTGACAGCTGAACACAGAAAGCGTCACTGACGCCTCCACACTCTTCCATTGGCTTCACTGACGGGGGTAGATGAATTCTTTCACCTGAATGGATACAAAATGACGAATGTGCACAATATGACGTATTGATTGGTTGACGAATGAGTGTGTCATGATGTATATGCATCTATACAAGCTACACTTTTCCACGACAACCCAGAAACCTAAAAATTAATGACAATGAGCAGATTGATTTGGTCCAGATTAATAATCGGAATCTACTGGACAGTGACTGCTGCTCAGTGTGATATTTTCAATAAAAAATGATGGAAACACATTAAACTCAGATTAAAATGAGGAAGCAGATTGTATTGGCAGTGTTAAAGTTGCAGGGGACAGATATCCCATGATGCAACTCAATAGCATCTTTCATTACACCCTCCTCATAGATGCCCACACTTTCTCAACTCAGATGAATTTTTTACATATTTAACATTTGCCTGCAGGTTCGGTCCAAGATTACTGGGATTACATCATTATGACATCATCAGTTATTTTCCCAAACTTCCTGAAGACATGATTCAACTTTTTTTTTTTTTTTTTTTTTTTACTGGACTGATGTTTATGTGGAAGAATCAAGTGGAATTTTTCAGAAAGCTTAAGAAAACAGAAATGAATCCACGGGTAAAGAAGCTTCAGCTTTTTATATTTTACCACCAATTCAAACCATCATTTGCTAGTGTAATAAACATCAAAGAGTCCTATTGAAAAACCTCTGGGAACAAGGACTGGTGTGTATACAGTAGCTGATTGTTTAAACTTAAACATCAGATGCATGAGACCACGACCTGTGTCTTTATAACCAACGTTTCACACTAACAGGTGGATGGTGGTAGTTGGGCTGAAGTTGAACACAGAAGCAAATGGTGGCAGTGTAGAGACCATCACTGATATAAATCATCCTCTTCCAACAATTCCTCAAACTGAAGCCATACTGAACGATCCCACCACCTTAATGACCATGTGTAAAACCTATAACAGCTCAGTGTTACAGATAAAAAAAAAAAAGTATGAACACAGAACGGGTTGATTAAACCGGAAAAATAAAATTAAATAAAACATGACATGTAATCGATCTCTGAGAACCTTTCTGCTTTTTGCTTTGAAATCACAACCAGGTGCAGGGATTCTGCTGGTGTCCAGTGCACTGGTCTTCAGAGACACATTTTCATTCATAATAAAAGACTATTTTGCATCAAGACTTGTTAAATTGCTCCTTAATGCACGAAACCACCAACGACTCAGAGACTGAAATCTGTGTTTGTCTGATTCAGATCGAGTCTAATACTTCAGTGTAACCTAAACATTCATTTTACATTTCTGCATGAAAGTATGATGACAGTGACTTGGCCAAGCGAGGATTTGACATGTTAAATGGCAGCAAACACGGGGATGAGACACACACACACATGAATGCACATGGCAGATGGCAAACGTCTGAATAAAACAGGCACGGACACGACCTTAAGATAGAACCGAACATACCAAATATAAAAACCATCTATGTATAAATAGAAACAATCACAAACAAAGAAAATTAAAACTTAAATCTGAGGGGAGGGTGTAGCTGGAGTTACAATACAGTGAGTAACAGGGTTGAGAGCAGTGCATTAAAATGAAAAAAAAAAAAAAAGTACAATAAAATATTAACACACATTAATAGGGGTATATAGAGGATGTCCTGTATACAGGTAGAAATGCACAGCCGCCCAACATTTTGTTCAGAAGTGTGAATAGATGGAAATGTGTAACAGTACAGTAATTCACTAACTCAACCTGAAAGAACTGGTGTCAGAAACACGATTCACAGACCGCATGAACACAAACACGACTCTCAGATCCAAATGAAATGGAATGACCCAAGGCTGTAGTTTTTTGTGGTTTTCTTTGTTGTTTCCCCCCCAAGATGTGTTCTCGCTCACACAAAACACTGCGAGTCTCCCAGATCTCCAGGGATCACAGAACCCAAGGGTGCTGCCCTTTCTCCTCTTCCTCCTCCTCCTCCTCCTCCTCCTCCCGTCTCCCTGTCGGGGTGAGCTGGCGTGGGTGGCCGATCTAGGCGGCAGCCTCCTCCAGCGCTGGCAGCAGGCCCTTCTCCGTCAGGTGAGCCTTCAGGGAGTTGAAGATGTGGAGCTGCTGATCAGCACGGAGGGCCAGAAGCTGCTGGATCACCTTGCTGGGGTTGGGGCCCCTGAGAGGAGGAGCAGAGAAGATCAGACACACACGTTGTGTACACGTTGTCATCGACAACAAAATATAACAATAAATGTAACTATTTCCTACAGTGTGTTTACCTGATGAAGCTGGCAATGTAGACATTAACAAATGTGGCCATGAGGTATTGGCAGTCGAATCTGTCCATGATGCCACCGTGACCTGGGATGGTGTTGGCAAAATCCTGATGGGACAAAAAAATATACTATGTATACTATGTCCTATGGGTATGTAAGACTATCTTAATATGTTTTTGGTTAAGCAGGGTGACACGAAGGAGACTATGCAAATGAGCAGGAAAAGACCGAGACAGCAGCAGCTGCATGTCTGAATCATTCATCTCCACCTTGATCTTAAACGCCCTCTTGAAGCCGCTGGCAAAGAAGCCACCGAAAGGTCCAACGATGGAGGCGAAGCTGGAGAGAGCGATGCTGTGGATCTGGAACGGATACAGACGCACTGTCGTCTGTGGAGACGACAAGGAGGAGAGGTTAGATTAAAACAGTCAAATTCAACAGAGACCAGCAGCTAACATTCAACCCAGTTAGCTTCTGTCTGAATTCCATTACTTTTTTAGTCCTGCTCTTCCTCACTAGATTTGGTAATTGATCATCTCTGTGGGAGCTGGAAGAGATAGGGAACCAGCTGGAGCCCGATATAAATAAAAATAATTCACCGTGTTTGCTTCCACTGGGTCTAGAACTTCACACAATGTGTTTCCATCCACAGTGTAAAGTTATAATTATCCTGTAGCACCTTGTGCCACATAAAGTGCGACCTTATGATAAAGTTAGCAGAAATAAATAAATAGTTTATATAATAAAATGTAGTAAAATGCTATGTTTATGTTGGTGTCGTAGCATTGAAAAGTCTGACAGCCGTTGGAATGAATGACCTGCTGTAACTGACAGACGAGGGTGACAGAGCTCAGTCTTACCCATCCAGTGACAGACTCCAGGACACTGGGCAGGGCGTAGTCCTGCAGCTGGAACAGGTCCGATGGCTCACAGTCCACCTGGAAACTGTTGGAGTCGTTGTTGAACTCCACTGGACAAACAAAGTAGCGGTAGCCAGCCATCACATAGGAGAGCTGGAGGAAGAAGAAGAATCAACTTAACAAGCGAATCAAACATCATGATATTTTACCATTACACCTGTAGCTGGATTTGATATATTTGAATTCTATCAAGTATCTGTGTCATAGTGTCTCCTTGATGTATTTAAATGTGAGTTTTCAGCATCTAGTCCTGTTTCACAAAGCAAAGAGAACTGGAGACCAGAAATCTGTTCAACAAGTCTATACAACCACAACAAGTAGGATGTGAAGGAACAGGCCCAGTGTTTCACTCTGGTCAGTACATCCTCATCCACCTGTATGTCACGAGATTCATACAACTATATACTGGATCTGCACAAAAAAGTGATTACTGTATATAAACGAACAGCTGGATGTTTCAGAGAGACGGGATCTGTGAGAGTTTGAATGTTTAAGGATTTTAAAAACTGGAGGGAAATGTGTAATGACCAGATGACAAATGGTCATATTGTTTATAAGGTTGTGTTTTAAAATGGAAATCATATCTTACCATGATGCCAAACACAATAGTGGCAAAGAGCCCACCAATGAATCCCTCCCATGTCTTCTTAGGTGACAGCTGCAGAGGATAACGAAGATCAATAAATCATTATGAGCCAAGCAAAGCTTCTACTGCGTCCATAAGATCAGTCAATAACCAGACATTTAGACCCTGGTAATGTTTGCCACATAGTGCATTACAACCCACACCGCAGAGGAGAATACGCCTCAAATTTATTACAGAAAATTATTAGAAATGTGTTCTGTTGATGTGAAATGGTTTTAATGGCTCACAAAGCTAAAAGAGTGACGGTACAAACCAACCTTAATGAGAGGAGTGCGGCCGAAGAAGAAACCAAACATGTAGGCCATAATGTCGTTACAGATCACACAGGAAATTGGCACAATAAACCTATGGAGACAAATATGAGTTTAACAGAGTCATTAGGAGACTGAACTGCAAATGTGCAGGGAGGCAATCTGAAAGAGTGACGACTAAAAGCTAATTGTCTGTACATGGTCACGACCTACAAATGATCTTTACAAATGGACATGATTAGATTTTAGCATAATTACATTTCAGAGTCGTTCAGATAAAAGAAAAGGGTTTTATATTTCCACTGATTTAGTTATAATGCACAGAATAAAGAGACAAAGGTCAGCTCACTTACCAGATCATCCCCTCAAACAGATTGTGAATGATAAGGTGAGACTGAGTGACCACAATCAGCAAAGTCACATGGGTCCAACCGAACTGCGGATATAAGATTAATAAGGTTTGTGATACATTTATTTGCTTTCAGGATAAAACACACTTGAATACACTTTGACTATTATAGATGATTTTGCACATTTGCACACTTGTCAAAACAACATTCTCGGAGCAGCTTTATTAGATCCTCAATGCGAAGGAGAGAGTGACGCAAACAGATGCAGTCACATGTCCTCAGTCTCCTCCTCTCCAATAGCGGACCAGCTTTTCTGGCTACCACGACTGAGTGAACTCAACTGAAATGAACATTGTCTCTGGCTTTTCTATTAAAGTAATCTCTTCCCAACTTCTCCATTTACTCGAGGGCCTGTATTCTAGCCAGGCTTCATCAATAAGCCAGCAGCCTTGAGGCCGGAGGCCAGGACGAGGCTGAGTGCTACTTACCATGTAGAACTGGAGACGGTAGTGTTTCTTCACCAAACTCAGCACAAACATGCAGAAACCTACAACAGCAGGACGATAATGTGAGACATTTTATAAAAGAGATATAATCAGCACTGATGTGACTGTCAAAGGGAGGAGATCAATTACTTCAGAATCCAGGTCATCTTTGGTCAAACTGACTAAATTTAGCTTTGACCCATTTCAGACAAAGCCCAGTGATAATGTGCAGAGAGAAGCCACAGACATTAGCGTGACATGTTTATGTGTCTGAGTTGAGGACAGGATGTAGAAAAGCTGAGTATCTCAAAGAGAAAGTACTTTTACTGAGAGAGAGGGCATAAAACCAGACGTGCTAAACACAACGTGAATGACATGATCTTCAGTGACAACGTGAGAAAACCAGTCAATCCAGTTTCATCTTAAATACAGCGGCGTGAGACGAAGAGAGCAGAGAAGGTGTTTCCTTCCTGATCACATCCTGTTTGCCAACAGTGAGCAGCTACAGTAGTACTGAAATACTAACAGACAACCTGCAGCACAGGAAGTGGGACTTCTCCAGTCAGCAACTTTAACACGTCTAATTTAATATGCAACACTCACATGCTTGTTCCTGAACAGAAACAGTTTTAATTGAACATTTTTTTTTACATTTCCCTTCTGAAATGGCCTCATTAAACACTCACTGGCGTCTGCTGAGACAAGAAGAAAGCCTTTTGATCTTACTACTAGGTCACACTGACATCTTTGGATTAACACAAATCTGTGTGGCTGGTGCGACTGTGCTCAACTGTTCATTTCATGGTAAATGTATCTTCACGAGACCCATCAAACTGTCTATGCAGCAAAAGCTACAGCATGACATTTGAGTCACTACTAAGCTGATTCATTCAGACTGAATGAATGCATGTTTATCCTGCAGCTTTATTCTCACTTTAAGGCTCCTCTCGTGTGTGTACCTGTGAGGTAGAGGGCAAAGGAGATGAAGCGGTGATATTTGCTGAGAATGCGAAGCGGCTCCTCCCTTTGCACCAGGGTGAAGAAGTAATCAGTCACGGTCTCACCATAGAAGAAGTAGTTGACACAGAGCAGGAAGTACCTGTGGGAACAGTTAGAGCACATGTATACTGCACGTCATAGATTTATGACAGCAGCTAATCATACTCTGAATTCAATATGCCTGAAGAAAAACCAGTGTTTGTGACATTTTATTTACCCTTGTTGGTAAATCATGATTTAAAACATTGATTTACTCAATTATGTGAGTAAAGTGAAGCAGAAAGAAATAATTTGCCATTTCAAAAATTTTAACTGCACCTGGTGCTTTGACTCTTCGTCAGGTTTTTCAGGAAAATGGCATATTGGATGTCAGGACTATTGGTTATAAAACACAATCTACCAGAGGTTTTCAAACTGAGCGGCACACGTTCCCAGGACGACGCCATGAGGTCACAAATAATCCATGAGGTCACAGAGACAGCTGGACAATAGGAAGATGCTATGTTTGGCTCATTTATTGCTGCAGCAGTTACAACATCACACAGCAAACAAAGGGAATCCTCACTTTAGCAACTTATCAGCTGCACTTATTTAACATGTGAATTCTAGAGTAAAGAGTAAAAAAGCAAAGTCACGGTGGCCATGACCAGCATGAACCAAATCCATACATAGTACATTAAACATCATGTTCACAAGGTGAAAAACATGTTGTGTGAGCTAACACACCTTTGACCACATAAAATGTCAGATGGAACAAAACTCCCTCCAGATTTACACAAGTATATATGTATATGATTTTGGTTATATATCCTGTTTTAAAGAACATGATGTCTCTGTGACATTGGGCTCTGAACATTTTAACTGAATCAGTTTGTCTTTAAGTGAAAGTGAATGTTTAAACTGTGCATCACCAGCAGATTAGCATAAAAACATTCATAAGTGGATACAAACAGATTCTGCTCTGAGATATATTTAGTGGATCAGTTATCTATATTTTGTCTAGAGGGAAGGGGAAGGGGCACAGTGTCAGACTTTGAAAACCACTGCTCTATACTATACGATACTACTGCTGAAATCAAACAGCACTGATGATTCATATGTTTTGCCATTTTAGCTGATTGGTTTAAATAATCTTCAGTCTACTCGTCATTTAAAACAAGACAGAAAAACAAACCTCAGTGAGTCTGCAACAAGAACATCAAACACAACAATAAGAAAAAAAAAGGAAAAAGAAAAAGTTACAGCGTTCATGACACCTTTGTAAAACGTGTGACTGGGTGTATGGGTGTGTATGTGTGTGACTGTGGGTGTGTGTGCTGACCAGCTCAACGTCCTGAACCAGGGCAGGTGGTAGGAGTGGTAGACACTGTAGCCGATGGTGATGATTTCATGGAAGCATTTGATCTGAACACAGAGGACCTGCACACAGAAACACTGCGTCACCAGGAGCCAAACTATAGGAACAAGTGTGTGTCCTTGTCAAACAAAATGGCTGACAGTCATTTTGACAGAACTGGCACAAGCAGTATGCAAGCTAGTAGAGGATCTGTGGTTAAACTTTTCATTTGTGTGGCAAAGTTCAGCAGCAGAGAGCAGCTGTGAACCTCAGTGACCTTACCTTACATATATACGCATAAACATATAAGACCATGACTTAACTGTTACATTTTTAACCATGAATTTTGTTAAATGTTATTTTCTATGGGGAAAAAAACAGCTTTTACACAGCAGGATCAGAACTGTTTGTACTTACGATCATCATAAGCACCATGGGGCCCAGGTAGATGATGAAGAAGAAGAAGGAGATCATGGCTAAAGTGAGGATGCCTCGTACCCACCAGTTCTTCCATCTGAAAGAAGAAACCTTTATTTAATAATGGTAGTGTATATACAAGTAAAGAAAATGAGAAACAACAAAATATTTGTGATTACTGAATACTAATACTGCAATTGTTCGACTTATTCGACTTAAAAATAATATGAAATGTCAGGAAACTCCTTATCCTCATAAACACATTATTACATAACATCCTAAACATGTGCTGCATGTCTTTATGTGTATGGTGTAGAGACAGTTGTAAACATATTTTCTTTCACTGCATTTTTTTTTTAAAAGCCACTGCTCCCGTGCACTTACACGCACCCCAAGAATGATATCAATGTTTATGCCAAAAATACACATCACACAGTTCAGTGGTTTATATCTTTCCCTTCAAAGAAAACTATGCACAAGCAGAAACTCGTCTGTATGAAGCAACACACTTGCACGTGTCAAACAATCTCCAGAATGAATTTAGCAAAATCATGGACCTCTTGTTTATGTTACAGTCACTCTACAGAACACGCAGTGAGTGACTCAACGAGTGAGAATAGCGAACTCAGAGCGATGCCTAAGATAATCGGCGTCTCTCATCTATAAATATGTTTTCTTGTTTATTCTGGCCATCATTTATTCTGGTCACATTTACTGAATATGCTCTGCGCTCTGCTTCACAGTCAAACTGTTAAACACACTGTAAACACACAGCCTTCATTACTGCACACAAAACTCAGGAATAGGTTTCATCTGACCTTGACGAGAGTCCAGACAGGGCCTTGTTGAGAACCTCGGGTGTGTCATCAGGAGGGACTGGCACCTCGGGGACTCCTGAGTCCACCTTGGACTCGCTGTCTGACACGCCATCTTTTTCCACCTTCAGCTCACTGTCTGAACCCTGACAGACACACACAGGAGAAATAAGACACTGACATTTAGTAAATACACAATGATACAGCGAAACAATCACTAGTTTTTTCCATTTCATATCCATTTATATTTATATTCTATTACATTCAGCATTAAGTATGAGAGGTAGTGCAACATTTTAAACACAATTGTTATTTGTAATTATGCTACAAAATTTAGGAATTTTTCTCTTTGCTACTGTCCAACACGGTTATAGTGTCATACAGACAGTTCTCCAGCAGGACAACAAATGTAAATAAAGATCTTCATTTCACAATGTAAACAGGCAAACTAGAAATAAACGAAAATTTAAGACAAATGTCACAGGAAAAAGCTTTATCAAACTTTGAGAGTTATTTTGCTGTTACACCTCTTGCGTCATCATTTTGCCTGAAACTATTATCTGTTGCCTTGGAAAAGTCATTTCAAAATAAATATTACATTGTTTTTCTTATCTTCATTCAAAACAGACATGTTGCTTTCTGACCTCAGGGGCCTGTAAATTATCACGAAATCTAACACACAGGCCTTTGTTATTTCTGTAAACATTTCTACATTTCACCAGTTCATCATTAGGAGACACATGACACTATGTGAGCAGGAAACTTGAGCTTCAATTACAATCTCACACTAACAGGATTTAAGGTTCCATTCAAGGTTCCCAAACAGGTACAATGAAACAAAAAACGACGTGAGATAACTGTTACTTGCCTCTGTTTCGTACTCTTCCCATATGTGCACTTAACACACATCATTAATAATATAATGCTGAAAGACTGATGCTATAGATGGAGCAGGATAAAGTCAGGATCCTCATCACACAAAACAAATGAAAATATCAGAGTATTAGTTCTGCCCCTTCACACACATGCGTGCTTCTTAATTCAAAATACAAATGCACTCTTTGTGCTGTTAATTGATATGAACACCAACAAACACTGATAGGTCGTTGAATAAACAGCCTCAGGTTGATGCTATCAGATGTGGACAAACTGTATTAAGCAAACAGCAGCAGGACTGCCTGTGTGTGTGTGTGTGTGTGTGTGTGCATGTGTGAGTGAGTGAGTGAAAACACTGCACCACATCATCTCCAACCATATTGTTGATTTCTCAAAACCATCTGTTCCCTGACCGAGGCCTCTGTCTCTCCATGGCAACAATAAGGAATAAGGATACATGTCATCAGATGTTGGCAGCTACACAAAATAACACTTTCCTCGGGTCAGTCTGTCATTTCACTCCCCCCCCAGCTGACCTCTCTGCTGCTGGTGACCAAATTAGGCTCACAGCTCTCACCTCACTTTCACACAACAGATGGTTAGCTTGCCGTTCTGTGACACCCACTCAGTCTTACTCACACGCTTCACTGCTACCTTACTGCAGCTGCAAAATGTATAGTGTAAAAGTACACCTTTGTTACTTTTTTGCACTTATCATGTGCCAGTGACTGAGTTCTTATTTTACTGTGCTATCTTATTTTATGCCCTTTACCTTTACAACGGTGACAACAAACTAAAAAACTGTTATTAACAAATTACCATAAAGACAGTGTTAATCTTACCACTTGTGATTATATTTTGCTTATAAATCTATATCAAGGCAAATAAATATAACCACAACACTATATCACATCCATATTCAGAGCCATGGTTCATTCAGGGGTCAAACCAGGTTATGAAGAGGCTTTGAAATAATACACCAATATATTTTAGGGCAGAAGACACATAAAATATGCTCTTATTATCCTTCATCTAGAGCATACAGTGTTTTTTTTTCCTCAACCCATGTCCACAAATCTAAACACTTTATATTTGAATATTCAATTAAATTACAACTTGACAACATTATTATAAACCAGTATAATGCTGCTAATCTTGCAGAACTAAATTTTCTTTATCTCGTCATAACAAGGTATTTTTCATATTATGACATATTTTTCTTGGTCTTATTACACCTATTTTTAATTTGGTTGATCAAGAAACTTTCGCATGATCATGACAAACTCAGTATATTTACAAATTAATAAAATAAATAAATAAATAAATAAATAAAAACCGTCGTCATAGCATGAACGTAAACTGTTGCTGAGTAAAAGTGAAGTTTCGTCACTATAAGCCTGAGGTTGAGGATCACATGTTGTCATCTACAACAATCAATGTGTCCACTTATTTCCGCGCGCCCCCCGCCTGCTGGTTTCCATGGAGACAATATCCGTCATTCAGGATGCTCGAGTTAAAAATAGGGGCTCGTGTTACTCCGCCCCTTTCATGCTCTCTGGCTCCTCAGCGGAAATCCTCACCGTCTTTGTTTTGTTTATACCTGGTTCGTTATAAAAAGCTATTAAGCTATTATCTTCCTGCTATTAAAGGACCAACACTACTGTGTCGTATATATATTCATCTTTAAAGGGATTTTACGGCTTTTAGACCGAGACGTCTGATCCCAGAAGAGAGACGGTTCTTGTGTAATGATGTCCTCTCGTCCTAGACAGATCCACATCATCTCACTATCACGACACACCTTTCATCGCTCGACTGTACACAGACAACTTTGACAGCCATGCGGACAGCTGAAATACCACACTAGCTCTCCTACAGGTTAAATAAAACAGGTTAATCACAACACCGTGTTGAACATCCGTCCGCCTGAGGCGGTTGTTACTGTAGCTAACGACGTTACAGGCGAGATGAGGACGAGCTCTCCGTAAACAAACTCACACCGATGACTTTAGATGAAGTTGTTGAAAAAACACTTCATAGCAAAGACATCTCTCTACATTTAGACGGAGTGTTTCGTTTTAAGTGTTGAGTGCGTGTGTAGCCCTGATGGGGGACGGTGTTGGCGGTTAGCAGCAGACGTCCAACCAAACATCAGTCAAATGCTTCACATTTAATATTACTCTGCACGGCAGCAAATAAACAAACTGACTTCATTGCAACCTAGCTGTGCATTGAACACAAGGGAACCCGTTCTTTATATCGGCATATATTTAATAAACAAAGCAGAGCCATATGCGATAAAATGTTAACTTGTACATTAGGTTAGCCTGGTGTTTTCTCGACGAAGGCACACCCAGGAAGACCGTAAGTAGCATCAACCAATCAAGTCTAAAATGTCAGTAGTTTGGCGGATGATTTGTACAGCCCGCTTCACTGGTCTCTAGCACGTTTTAATTTAAAGCTGGTATTCTCAGTAAGTCTCAGTAAGTCTGCGACCGTATCCACAGAAAACACAATAAAACTCCCAACTCTGACGGACTTTGACATGGGTTTTATCGAGCTAACGTTAAACGACCCACCAACATTAATGTATTCCGTTAGCTCGCGAGCTAGCTAACGTTAGCATCGCTATCAAACGCCAGGACTGACTCTACCTTGTCCTCCGACGGCTGCTGCTCTAACACTGGGTCGGTGTCTTTGGCCCCACGGTGCCTCAGCTCTGTCATCTTAGCAAACTGAAGCTCAACGACGACAGCAAAGGTCCTGTGGCTCCGACACACTAACTTGTTTTACGGACTGACAGGTCTTGTACTAGGAGTCTAACTGGAATTTAGACACCAACACTTTCCAGTCGACAGGACTCGGCTGCTGTTACTTCTGCAGGAATAAAAGATACAAACACTTCCGGTTTTCAATATAAAGTCTTTTTAAGTCAGCTTTGACAGAAATATAACTCATTATTACAACACCTTATACAATTTAATGAGCGTTGTTCAAGACCAATATTTAAAGCAGTAACTACAGTATTGATCCTGAACTGTAAAACACGTTTTTATGTAAAGTAACTTAAATACTTGGGGTGTTTTTTTTTTAACTTCTTCTGAATAGTAAAGCTTTCAAGTTGAAACTGGAAGTGATACGAATAATTTTAAGATTTTATTCCCTCATTAAAATATAAATGCAGTTATTAACTTTGCTGCTTATTCTTGTTCCAGCTGTGCCTTGCAGCTGGACCAGCGCTAAACTTAGCAACCCATATATTTCAACAGGGATGGGACAACACGGTATACTTGATGGAGGTGTCATGTTGCAGGATAGGGACTTATAATTGTAAATGACAGCGTACATCAGTGACAGTGTAATGTGCACAATGACAGAGAAAATCCAGGGTGCACCTTACTAGTCGTCTAATGAAACGACTTTTGCAAAACAAATTTACAAATGAATTGTAGTGTAGTGCACAACTGAGTTTCACCTTTGTCTCTAAAATATTATTTTTCAGTATGATATCTTTGTTACATAGCCTGTTGTGCACATTTGCAACTATCAAATGCAGCGTGTGCTTTTATTTTTAAGGCGTAGCTGCCTCATGTTTTGTTGTTGTGACTAACTTGACGTTGCTCTCAGAGGCCTGTGACGTCATGGGGGGCGTGTGCTGTACTGAAGACAAACACTGTATTTGCAGGTAATCATAACCATTACAGCATCATTATGGACTATATGGAGCCCTTTTATTTTATAGTCTGACATAATCTGATATTAACGATATTTAATAATGTAATTAATTACAATATATATCGTAATTAATTACGCAGTGGCTGGTGATGTTCAGGCTCCCAGTGAGTTGATATTGGTTGATACATTGTTAGTGAAGTGAAGCATTTTGATAGTTTAATATTACTACTTTTACTGCTTTTTAAATGTGTCATACATCATCATATACACTTCTGCGCATATTGTGTGTCTGTTCTGTGGTAAGGCAGTGAAATTTTTTCAAATAATTTCATCATCAGACAACTTCTTCTTTTTACAATCTTCAAACAACAACAAGGTTCCCTCCTCTTCCCTCCTCTCTTTTAAATATTACATATGAGCGTCTCATGTAACGTTAGAAAGGATAAACAGACATTTCTATGCTTTTTATTGTGTAAGTGTGTATGTAATGAAGCTACTGTCAACCAATCTAGGTTCAGTGAAGACTACAAGTCCAGTTGGATCCAGTTTCCCTCTTGCTTTTAAAATACTTGTAATTTGCACCTTTAACACCAAGTGGCAGCAAAAGCTCACCATAATGTGTGTGTGTGTGTGTGTGTGTGTGTGTGTGTGTGTGTGTGGGTGTGTGTGTGTGTGTGCATGTGTGTGCGTGCATGTTTTTCCAACATTGTGGGGACTTAAACATGTCTACACACTCTAAAAATCCAAAAATGAAGGTAAAGACATGACTTAAGGTTTGGTTAAGGTTAGGGTCAGGTTTAGATAAAGGTTAGACAAGTGGTACCAACAAATGGGATCTCTAGGGTTTCCAGGAAAGTCTCCAGGAAATGAATGGAAGTCAATGAAATCCCCACAAGGCATGAAAACAAACATGTGTGTGTGTGTGTGTGTGTGTGTGTGTGTGTGTGTGTGTGTGTGTGTGTGTGTGTGTGTGTGTCAGCTCTGTGGCATGACCGAAGCTTGCCTTTATAAATACTTAATGGCCTACTGCTGTTGCAGCAGAAGTGAAAGGGAGGTGAGTATTGCAGCCCAAATACAACAGTTCAATAGGATTTGACACCATCCTGGAGGGTGTTGACTTTCTCTATTGTCAGTGATTAATGGTATTTACAAGCCTGTGAAACTGAGCAAGGCATCGGGTGATGTAGTTTAAATTTTCATCATCCAGACAAGAAGCTACAAAAGCAGACAGAGTCATTTTTAAGTAACATAAACCAGTTAAAACATAAAATAAGCTGCTGTTCCTTTTCTGTATTGATTTACTTTGGCTGTTTTAGTTTTTAGCTATAGTTTTTCTGAAATGTACCACTTCAATTGCCTGTGATGAGTGAAAATGAATCATGATTCACCAGGTCTTAGCATTATCAGAAAGGACAGATCAAATAAAAGTGTGTGGGTGTTCAAAGCATTCAGGCTAAACAGCGTAGCTACAGCCGTCAAGGTACACAGCATCTGCTCTCTCACTTCATCTGTGTGTTGCCTTGATGCATTCCTAACTTATATTTATTTTCTATTTCAAATGAATCTTTTTAAATCCTGTTTATTTCTTTTTGTGTCACATCTTATATAAAAAGCACTTTAAAAAAAGAAGTGGTTGAAAGGTGTCGATGTTGTTTTTACAACACACGGGAACATTATTCTTTTATTTCATTAGACAGACTAAAGTTTCAGTTTGACCACAATCACACTCATATATTATTATGAAAATGATGAAACGATCCTTCAATCTCCTCTCCTCACTCCTTTAATAAATTTTTCTACTTTTTCTGCACATTATTTTGTATTGATTGTGTTTTTTTTTTCTGTGACAAAGTTGATGTTTTTGCTCATAATGAGAGTTTTATCTCTATTTTTTTAATGGGTTCTATTTTATTTGATGAATTGTTTTGTTGTAATTACACAAAGCCTCCACAAATCATCTTTGAATAATTGAATCTGTTGCTGTCACAACACCAAGCGTATTAGTTATATTTTGATTATAATTGATATAAAATTTATTCAACTATTTGTCTCCAACTGACATCCTAATGATTAATTTTGATTATTTCTCATCTCTTGCACAAAACAGGTTTTGGACTAAACACAGAGAGTTTATTCACTATCTGAAGTTCCAAAATATTTCATCTCATTTCTGAAACATTGAACCAAAACCCAGTCCTTTTAAGACAAGAATATAAGGCCATAAGGGAAATGATAACAGCAAGAATACCACTGTGATTGTGTCACATACCCACCCACCCAAAGATTATGACTGCAGTGGTTTTGACTCCATTCTGTGTGGGGCACTTCATCCTTGCCGCAGTGTGATGCCGCCGACGTTGCTCAGCCACGCTGCACAGCACACTGCACATGTCTGATGCCACCATCATGCTGTAACAGTCCCACCCCGTGGCGCACAGTTAGTCTGCTGTTTTTGTTCTCCGAGGCTCTCTCTCTGTGCGTGTCAAGCAGACAAAATTTTGGCTGGGACTCCTTAGCAGCTCCTCCAGAACTGCAGGGCTCTGGGACATCTGCAATGCAGAAGTCTATATATAGCAATAGACTTACAGGGAGAGAGAGAGAGAGAGAGAGAGAGAGAAGAGAGAGAGGGGGGTGAGTGGAGACAGAGACAGGAAAGACAAGACAGAATAAATGAATGAATGAAAACATTGTTCCTTACAATGAAAATGAGCCAGAGACTAAAATAGAGCTGACATGGAGCAGATCTGACTCCTCTAAAATGTCAAATGCAAACTTTCAGCCTCAGAAAAATCCTTCCCTTGTATGTGTTAATGGATAAGTATTATTAGATTTTAAATATATGCATGTATGTATGTATTATTGTTATTATTATTATTGTTAAATCCTCAGAACCATTACACCAGCCAAGTTCCCACTTTGGATGTCAACACTTGCAGCGAGAAGGTAACTGATGAGTGTCTTTGCCAGTATCTCTGTATCTAACTCACTTAAAAGTAAAAATTTGATTATACGCTTCTGGACTCCCAGCAACAGGAACAGGGAAGGGTGGTTGTTAAATGCTGAGGTTGAGTATTTATTGCTTTATCTCTAGGGTCTCAGGAGGGCAGTGGAGGAGGAGGAGGAGAGAGGTTTAATTATGTATGCACCTCCCCAACAACAGAATCTGCTGACGGTAGAGCTCAGCACGCACACAGCAGTACCACGGCCAAATCAAGGACGAGTCCACAGGCCGGCGAACGACAGAGCGTAGGACTGAGAAACTGTGAAATTGATCAAACTCTTGAATTTTCAATAAATCTGCCCTCTGACATGCTCCCTGACACAACCACCAGAGAGATGCATGCCAAGTCATAACTCACAACTCTTTATGTCACCGAGCAAAGACAGAGCATCAGTCATACTGAGACCAGCATGCAGAGAGAGGAGGGCCAGAGTGCCAGCGGGGACGTTCAGATACACTATCTAGACAGAGATATAAGAATAACTTCAAATTTGGCTGAAAAATGCTGCTTTACTGTTTAACCTTTCAAATTAGTTTTGCCTCTGACCACACCCACCACCCGCTCTGTAGCACCTGTAGCCACATCCAACAATGATTGGCTGCAAAAGTGAAAACAAAAAATTTGCTTTCTTGGATACTTTTTTGAAATCTGAAGGAGAATACATTAGGACTTTGGAATAGACCACAGTGGTTGGAGAATGATGGTTAAGATAGTTTGTTTCCCTGAGGTGATGCAATGAATTGCAGAGCGGCTGTATCTGCTTTCATAAAGGAGGGTCCACTATCATCTATGTTGAAGAAGATAAGATAGGAAGGACTGAAGCTCCTTCCCCCAGCAGATAGACAATTCGACCGGCTCTTATCATGTCTGCTGCTGAGATCCCTGAGTCATTTTACTCAGTTAAGAACTTTCCTAAGAAAAAAAGCACTTTTCATTGGCAGCCTCGAGTCCACCTGTACATCATTACAACAAGGTGAAGAGGTAAACTGATACAGCTCAGCAAAAATAAGACTTGAGGTTTAAGATTTTTAAAGGTCTTATAGTTAGAGTGTTGACTTTAAAATTACTGGAAAAGCTGTAAACCATCTAAAGATCAGAGTGTAATCAGTCTTCTAAGCAAAGTGATATGTACTCTTATATGTGCTGATAGCAAACTACCACAACCTTTTAAATAAATTATGTTTTATTTAATTTAGTTTAACAAAGTTTAAAGTTTAAATAATTGAATTATGACTTGTACACAGGTATTCATTCATGCAATTTAACACATTTGGAAAAGCACTGAACTGAGCAAGATCAAAGTCTTATTGGTTGTGGTATTGCCTGACCAGTTGATTACAAGTCCCACATTCCCAGGACTGGGCAGGAAATGGGATTTTCAACAGCCAGCCCTGAAAGCTGTGTTAGAAGTCAGCATTTTGAGATAATGGGTTTACCTCTCTGCTTCTATATGAGTCTTTTGGTGATCCTTAATGAGCTGCTGACCACGAAAAAATAACTGTGAGCATGACTGTCTGAATGATGAAGACCCTCTAAAGGTGGAGGAGGCATATCTCATTTTTCTTTTTTATCAGGCAGGTCACTGGATGTGTGGGACAACTCTTTGTGCTTTAAGTTCCCCTACCTAGCAGAGTCTGCCTATTAGCCTGTGTTCAAAGCAGCATCTGAAAGTCATGGGGAAAACTTTCTGATTGAGCTTCTCAAAGCATTTCAACCTCAGCATAGGTGTACTTGACTCTTTGGTGTGTTTCCGTGACAAGCTCTTGCTAGGTGCTAAACTGCATGGGATCCAGTAGATGTGTGTCAGCCACAGAAAAGGTCCTCTTAAGCGGACTGGATTGTGTGTAGTGGTTGAACAACCACTTGGTTCAAAGGCAATGATCAGGTCAGAGGTGCTGGGCACCATGCTGGTGATGGGCTTCCTTGTGTCTTTTAACTTGATAGGCTGCAGCACAGCAGAAGCTGCAGGTTAAGCCAAATGGCAGAACACATCACTTATTTGTATCTGCAGGTTATTCTCTTCTCAGGTCACACCACAGGAGTCGCCTGGTATGAGTCTTATTTAGTATAATGTTGACTTCATGCCCCCCTGTTGTAATGAATCAGTCACCAAGTAGTGATAGGACTAGTATTGGTCACTCAGGTCACTCACCAAGTGTGGCCTTGGTAGGAGAATGTGCAAATAGAGATCAGTAGGTAGGACACAACCTAACAGCACCAACATATCTATTTCTCTAGTAGATTTTATAGTTTAGTCTCTGGTGACTCTCGTTGACCCAAGTGAACTCTTATCTGATCCAACAAAATAAGAGACTGGACTGTGGAGAAGGACTGAAGTAGAACTGTAAACTGTAAACTGTGCACTTTTGGGGCTTTTATCTGCTGGAAAACTGTGGTCTAAAAGAGAAAGGTGTAACAACATTTTTTATGAGGAATGTTTTCTGTGGATTAGGCATGTTGAAACCCTTCAAGCCCTCACTGGTTACAGGACCATGTACACTGAGAATGTAGTGTTTATTCTATAAGATTTCTTTGACCACTTTCAGAAGGGAAGTCAGATATAGGGCCATGGTGTTTATTGCAGTGCCTCAGATCAATACAATCACATGTAACTCACTTTGTTTACAGTATCCTCCCCAGGGCAGTGAATTTCAACAGAGTTGTCCCAAATCAAACACTGTCAGTGTGTTGTGCTCCTCCGACCAGGTTTAACAGCCATAATGTATGAAGCTGGTTAGTTATTCAGCTGGAAACGTACTTAGGAGATGGTGTATATGAGATGAACACACTCAGCTGCTCCCTCATTCTGCAGCTTCCTCACTGAGGACTGGACTTGGGGGATTTATTACAGTGGTTATCTATTTTAAGGCTAAATGATAGGGCTGCCCATATTGTTGGTCTAGAGCAGTGAAAGAATAATCATAAGGCTGTGGGCCAAGAGCAAAGGCAAATGCAATATGTATGTAATGCAGGGGGAAATTAAATGATCTAACAGGATAGGAGACGTATAGATTTCTGTTTACCACAGGGTAAAAGGTTCAAAAGGCCATCTTAAGCATTTTATATTAATGGGGGAGGCTTCGGTATTAAAATTAAATGTGGATCCCTCAACACAACTTGTACCCAAGTAGGGCAGCTGCATAACACTGTGGTTAATGTATCAGAGCTAAAAAGTGGGGAAGGAATACAAATGTGCAGTTAAACTCAGTGCACAGATCCATATATCCTCATCTCTACTGCAGTATTACAGAGATCTGCCTCAGATAATACCTAACTTTTTTTTTCATCAATATTCCTAACATATCCAGAGAATATTTGCAGCGATTATAGTTTTCTGTCTGTGTAGTGTTGCATTTTTTTCTTTCTTCTGAAACTCACGTATGTTCCTTTTCATCATTATTATAGTCAAAAACATTTGTCCTTTCTACTTTACTCCTGCTCTCCGGACACTTATTGATTGTGTGTTAGGGCTGATAATGTTTTTGCCACTGCACTGTTTCTCCCTCCTACACACACACACACACACACACACACACACACACAGGGAGAGAGGGAGAGAGAGAGAGAGAGAGAGAGAGCTACAGTCTGTGAGGACGAAAACAAACAGTCTCTTGTGATGAAGTTCTCGCCGGTGACAGCTGTGCTGGTGGGCTAACGCTGGCAACTGCCATCCATCTTGGCCCGCTCCATTTTTCACCTCTGGGCGCAGGCAGGCGGAGGTGGAGATGAGACGATAGTAACACCCAGCAGACATTATACAGCTCCTCCCATTAATGACAAGGTATCGACCGCAGCCTGAGGCATGAGGCAGCAGCCAGGCTTGTACAGGAAGAATGCAGCTTGTATGAGTTTTGTGGGGATTAAAGAAATAAATCAACACTTCTGCGGATAACAAATGCTGTCGTACCTTCATGCATATTTTAGTGAAATTTAGCCAATGAGACAGAGATTTTGCATGTTTATTGCAGTTCACTGATCCATATAAAACATATGAACACAGAATGGCTCAGGTGAGGAAAACACCAGGGAGAGAGCTGGCATGGTGCAAATCACCAAAACGATGGTATGCTAGCTGGAGCCATGTTATGCCAGTCACGTTTGTCCACGTCACTGTCACCACCCCTGTCCACACTAAGCCACATCTTTGCCTTGTATTTTGGCCTTATACTGCAGCGCATATCACCCTTAGTGGCTGCTGCTTCAGCATTAGGCCCCAGTCTAATGCTGAAGCAGCAGTATTTTTCGCCCTACCTCGTGCTGTAGGAGGTTCCTCCAACACCAGTGGTACATTGGCTGTGTCCACTATAGTAGCATAAGACGCCACCTCCAGTAGTAGACCTGGCTCCAGTCTACAGTCTAACCAAAGTCCAACACAAACCTAACTCTCCAAGTGTGGCAAAAAGCTGAGGTGAAATAGTCTGGAGGACACATTTGAAGGTATCTTCCCACATTTAACATAGAAAGGAATGGGACGCAAAGTCTGGTGTGGTGTGCCACCACCTCTCATAATGTCTCAACCATCCCCCAATGAACTGTTGGTAGAATTGGGTGAACTCCTTAAAAATGACTTTGTGTCATGTGAATTGTCATGTGTCATGTGTCAATGTGAATGTTACATTTTTAACCAGAGTGGACATATATAAACACAAACAAAGACATAAATATTTCATCACATAAGTCAGTTCAAAGACAGCACGCTTGATATGCCAAGAGAATATTGCTGTGTTCAGTGAATACAACATCAAGAGACATTTTTCAACAAAGTATGACAAACTTGTCATCATGTGTAGCTGGGACATGCCAATTTGGTGATCAAGAGAAGACTTTCTTTTATGTGCAGCTGATGCACATAGATATACACAACTGTGTATCTTGGTGCACTGAAGTGCATCGCTGATGTCTCAGCTAACAGCACATGTCAAAACATAACAACTGAATGACTTGTAGGAGCTGAAATGGATGCTGTTCAAACACAAGTCAACATAGTTAACAGATGTTTACTTATCAGTCTAAAAAGAATGTTGCAAGATCAGCACCAAACTAAATTCCTCACCCCTCTGGCCATTGGGAACAGTGGGACAAAATCCCAATGAGCATGAGCTGATGAATCTCTGTTTTTATTGACACACTCAGTTTTACCAGTTGTCTCTCTGGTCACAGCAGGTGAGTCCGCTAGGGCTGGATTTCTGTTGCAATCCAACCAGGCAAGAGCTTTCACCAGCAACAGAGAGCAATGTTCACTCTTGTTTATATCTAAAGCAAGTTACTGTATTAAGGACATACTGGAAACTTTTGACCTGTAAACAGCACAACAATGTCTGAAGCTCACAGCCAGCAACCACCACTGCTCTCAGCAAGATATAGTCAAAAAATCTCAAATCATGTAACCTCTGAAATAAACTTTCAGTTGAAGTGACTGTGTTGAAAACAGGTTAGAGAATGTCACTGATGACAGATTAATTATAAGAAATGAAAGAGAAAATGTGGATGATGTAAGCAGTTTTACAGTGAGAGTTGTGTGCATGAAGCATGATAATATTAAAAATCATGGTTGTCCTCAGTGAAGATGGCCTTCATGCAGTTAATGCCCTTCATCCAAATGCATGCTGGGAGAGGCTCCAGCTGCTTAATGACCTTGTGTATGAATAAGCATTTTCAGAAATTGGACAGACGTTTTGGTTCATCAGTTGGAGGCAGGTTCTGGCATGAAAATGTGTGACTATTAAGAAAGATGTCACCGCTGGAATAAATACAGGCTTTGTTTGTTTTTTTGTTTTTTTTCCTTTGAGACTTAATCATCATGTCAGTCACCTTATTAAAAAAATACTAACATCATATTTTATCTCTTGCAATAAACATAATTTGTTATTTTCAGGATTTTTGGTGCATCCACAATGCTTTTATCGATCATGGTTTTTCATTCTTTTATAAAAACTCAACTATACTTTACACTAGCTCAATGCTTTAGTCAGTGAGATTATAATGATTTCATTTCGTTTTTACATTTATATTAACACATGTACACACATATTTTGAAAATTAATCATATCTTCTGTGTATTTATTTTAATAGTGTGTGCGTTATAGCAGTAGATTAGTAGATGACTGTTCATTTACAAGTTTCAGGACTATTTCATGACAGTGAAGACAGAGACGTGGTGAATGTTTGGTTAATAAATGTTTTTATTTGGCTTTGAGAGGAATATCACTGCATGAGATAGCAGCACGTACAGTCACAGTTGTATAGCAGAACGGTCTGGAAAGTGTCCACACTCCTCAGCCTCCCCAGAAACAAGTGAGATGCAGGTGATAAGATGTTTTATTTTTACTTTCAGTCATGGTTAAGGCAAGTTTTTAAATTGAACACACAACAAGCAAAAATCTATCCCATCCATTAGATATTCAAGCTCCATGAGTCAGGCCATGCATTCATGCCTGTTGGTTGATTCATTTGTCAAAAAAAAAAAAAAAAAAAGAAAAAAGAAAAAAAAGAAAAGCAAAGGGTTTGAAATGATGAACAACAGTGATGCAAACCGTTCAGGGCAAAGTGATTGAAAGAGTTATGGTGAAATAGCCCTTATATGCGACTCTGTACCATATAAACATGACTCCAGCAGCATCTGCCCCACCTGCCACTTGCAGTCTGAGCTGAGGGCTGTCAGTGTCACCATCAGCTGCCTGACACTGACAGCCACGCTCACCTTCACATTGTTTCCTGTGTCCTGCTACATTAAACTAAAGCACCACCACGTTTGTGTGAGGAGAAAGAATAAAAGGTTGTTTTTCTCTAACAATGGAAGGAAAGAGAGTCAGGACGTTGTTTTAATTAGAAGGTGCGATGGTTGGTGAAGTCATTGACAAATGAATCAATCAAAGAGGGATAATTCATATTCCCAAAAATATATATATATATATATAGCAGCAATTTAAACTCTGTACTTTTAATTCCCAAAGATGCACCTCCTCCTGGAGAAGCTGCAGCACTTCTCCTCCCCAGCAACTGAAAATACCACCCACCCTCCCAACACATTGTATATACAGTTAATCTGAGCTCCACGTTGCCATTATTGCCGTGCTGTGACGCTGCAGTGAATAAAAGAAGATGGAAAGGGGCATGAATTAAGTGGTACATTACATTTTGTCATAGTGGGATGAGATGTAGAACTAAGTGGAGAGTAATGGAGAGGAGTGGAAGAAAGAAGGGAGTGAAAAGCGTTGATCTGCCGTGACATGAGGGGTTTGATTTTCAGTTCAAATATAAGCTTTTTATTCTTTTAAACTTCCTGTGCGACAAGTCGACATTCAGGAATGAGCTGGTAGAGCTTTGTTCTGTCATAAAATCTTCACTTACAGTACTCCCCAACTTTTATATGTAAAAATCAAATAGCACCGTAAAAGTTGGACTGGCTATTTCTCATGCTCCAAGATCTGTGCATTTATCTTTAAGTCTGTGTGCTAAATTGTTACTTTTAGGTATTGATTGCTCTTATTGTGAGTATTGATTATTAATGGCACATTTACTACTGCTCATATGTGGAAAAATCCTCGCTGTTTCAAACTTGTGAAACTTTGTGGCGTCATGCTTGACTTCTGCACGTCTCTCTGCACTTCACTCGTCTGCCGTTGTAATACATGTGTTCCCTTCTAAAGTTCCTTCTCTGTCTATTACAGTTTGAACTAATCACATCTGAGTTACAGAGAAAACAGAGACAGAAAAACACAGAAGGTGTGAGGCATCTGGAGTGTGCAGAACTGTGTGTGTGTTTGTGTGTGTGACAGTGATGATGCGAACGGTAACCAGATCCATACAAGTGATTGGTGGGATGTGGAATGTGTAATTGATGATGATGGAGACAATGACACAAGCAGTTTAGCTTTTGCTGTTCTTGCCGGTGGGGCTCTCCTTCTTCTTCTCCTTCTCCTCTTTCTCTTCCTTCTCCTTTGGTTTCTCTTCTTCCTCCTCTTCCTCCTCCTCACCCTCCTCCTGGTCATCTCCCTCATCTCCCTCCTCTCCCTCCTCTCCCTCCTCTCCCTCTTCTCCCTCCTCTCCCTCCTCCTCACCCTCTTCTCCCTCCTCCTCTTCCTTCTCCTCTTCCTCTGCCTCCTCTTCCTCCTCTTCCTCAGGCTTGGCACCAGACTTCCTGTAGGCTCCTAGGGTGTAGGATCGGGCTGACATGTAGGAGAAGCCGGGGTAGCCTGACTGGACCATGGCTCCACCAACAGAGCTCAGACGACACTCTTCACCTTCCAGCAGCTTCCTGTACAGACAGAGACAGAGACGGAGACAGGGGACAAGAAATGATGACCTTCTAGTCTGGTTTCATTACTATTATTATCAGAGTGTCTCTCCTGAGGGATCTCATGTCACTGGGATATCAGTTGCAGCACTGTCGCTCTGTGTTTTGGTACATTTACCCTGAACATCCTTATTGTTGCTGCATTTGATTATTGTATCAGTTACTTTGATCTGAAACAAATCTCTTTGGTAAGAATCAAACTCCTCTCATATACCATCATTCTTTTAAACTTTGTTATATTTAATTTAAAAAAAAAACTTTCAAATGGAAATAAAGCAGATTAGAAGGTCATCTGCCTTTTCCAAGATATAAAGTTCAAAATTTCAGCAGCTAAACAGTTTGTATTTTAATGGGAGTTTTTTGAAGGGGGGTTAAGTCACATGATTTCAGTCTCTTAAGCTGTGAACTGTTGTAGTGTTCGTAAAGTATCAAACCTGTAGGCAGCGATCTCAATGTCCAGCGCCATCTTGACATTCAGCAGGTCCTGGTACTCACGCAAGTGACGGGACATTTCTCCTTTGGTGCTGCGCAGAGCAGCCTCCAGCTGCTGAATGGTGTCCTGCAGACACACACACACACACACACACAATGAAATTTCATTATTTTGTCAGTCTGTGGTGAATTGAGATTGATGGAAAATGGGCTGATAAACATCTAAGAAAAGATTTTAATTTTTCTGCTGTCACACCGAACAAGGACGGGTTTCATTTTTAATATGAATATGATTAATAAAAGATTCTCCTATAATTAGATATCCCAGGCTGTATCCTTCATCACTGTCCTTTTATCATTTCAGTCACATCTAAACCTACTTTTGTCTCTGTTATTAGTTCTATTTTGTTCTGTTTTGTTGCCAGATTGTTGGTTGTCTGTTGAATAAAGATTGATGATCTAAAATATATATGTTACACAAAGACTTACCAGCCCATGTCATTTACATACCTGCATCTCTCCGATTTCGTTGTTATGGCGATCCTCCATCTCGGCAATCTGCCTCTCCAGAGCCTCGTTGTGGCCCCTGAGGGCCTCGATCTCCAGGGTGCGGCCTGCACCTGCCTGCGGTACTCACTCAGCTCCTCCTTTGAGTTCTTGATGGCATCCTGGTTGCGGGCGGCCGCCTCGGTCACACTGGCAAACTTGGAGCGGTACCACTCTTCGGCCTGCACCTGGTTCCTGGCTGACAGGTTCTCGTACTGAGCACGGATGTCCTTCAGGGCAGCAGCCAGGTCCGGTTTACTCATGTCCATCTCCACTGACACCTGGACACAGGAGACAGAAATATATGGTATTATATCCGTAGAAATGCAGTAGGATATTAAACAAGCTATATTTAAATGTTTGTTTTGTTTTTGTAGTTTCTGTACTTTATTATTTGGATTCTGTTTTGCTTAATCAAAATGCCTTTTACACATATGCTTTTCATTCAAAGTAGTTTAAATTCCCAGTAGGATTAATTAAAGTTATGTGTTAATGTAGCCTAAGTAATGTATAGGACTGGCCTGGATTGTATTAGGTGGCCAGAGTCACTTGAATTATTGATTAACATTCATTTTTATTAAGGATGACAAAAGCCTGAACAGAACTGATTCAACTCATTTAACTGTTGGCCACAGGTGAATATTCTGTTTTTGTTTTTTTCTGTTGCTCCTGTTCACTGCATTTGGCTGTGCTGCCTCTGGTGACACGTTCAGTACACATGTAAAAGGTGAGTGTGTTGAGCCGAGCTGCAGCTTAGTGAAGCAGACTGTCAACTGGACTGATTAATCAGTTGCTGACTCAGGCCTCTGTCTGCTGGAGAAAGCTGTGCTGTCAATATCTGACATGGTCATAACATTCCCTGCAGGGAAGAGGAGACACCCCTGGAGAAATCTAACCAACAATCAACCAACTGACACAAATGGCTGATGACTGAAGTACATTCAATAGATTGATTTCTGCTTAAAATTGCATTGAAACACATAGCATTTTTTTTTTTTACTTCAGAGTTTTTCTTCTTTTTTGTTCACTCCATCTGCTACATCACGAAGTCACCCAGAAACAAAATGTTTCTCATGAATCTGAATCTGATCTGGAGTCAGTTACTGATGTTGTGTTGATGTGTCATGTTGATGTGTTACAGCAGTTCAGTCTGCTGCTGCTTGAACGACCACACCCTCGGATTATGCGCTATTCCTGCGCATGTTTCTCCTCTGCACCTTCTCCTCAACCAACTTTAATAGAACACCATTGACTCTACAACATTAGTCAGTTAACATCTTACACTAGCTTATACCTTTACTTGTTTTTATTTATATTGACATTATTTCCCCACAGAGAATGCAGCTCTGCGACACAACAACTAATAAACGTACCAAACATGTAGCTATGTAAACAAACGAGTGAATAATGACGCGCTCTTAGAGCCGGAACGTGTATTAACTAGGATAAACTCCATCTTTAAAGTTTTTAAGGAGGCGTGACGCAGCGCTGCGCGCGGGACGCTTCAGAGGCGCTCGAGAGGAGGAGCGAGGGACAGCGCGTGGTGCTGAAACGGAACTGCAGTGCCATCAATTATCGAGTGCGCAGTGTTGAGTTAGAGCGGAGCACAGCATGTCAAACACACATTAAACATGACATTTACACTGCAGCGTATTAAATCCAAACATGTGTAAACAGTTGACACGTGCATTATGACTAATTAGTGCATTTATCAAATGAAATATTTACAAGAATGTTATGATCTATTTTATATACGGGAAACAGTTGAAACCAGGTTGAAACCAGTCGTTGAAATGAATGTGAGTGTGACATCGGTACCTGTGTGGCCTGCAGAGACGCCTGCAGCTCCTGCAGCTCCTCCTCATGAACTTTCCTGAGGAAGGCGATCTCATCCAGCAGCGACTCAACTTTCTTCTCCAGCTCGAGTCGCGCCAGGGTGGCGTCGTCCACGTCCTTCCTGTAGCCCTTCAGGGTGTTCTCCGCCTCCTCGCGCAGCCTGGTCTCTTCGTCCAGCTTCTCCCTCACGCGCTCCAGTGCCTCGTTCATCTGCACGCACTCCAGGTGCATCTGACTCTTCTCGTGCGTCAGCTCCTCCACGCGCGCCCGCAGCTCGCGGATCTCCTGCTCGTAGAGCTCATGCAGACGGGACGGCTCGCTGTTGCGCTGGCGCAGCATCGTCACCTCGGCCTCCAGGACTTTGTTCTGCTGCTCCAGGTTGTGCACTTTCTCAATGAAGGACACGAAGCGGTCGTTGAGGCCTTGGAGCTGCTCCTTCTCGTTGGTGCGGATGATCTTGAGCTCATTGGTGACCGCGGTGGACTGGGTCAGGTCCATCACGGAGTCCGGCATGGATGAGAAGACGCGGCCGGGAGCCGCTGTCCTGCGGTAGGTGGTGGAGGACATCACGGAGGGGGAACCGTAGGTGCGGTGGCTGCTGCGGTATCCCGCAGGATGCAGGCGGGACGGGCTGCTGCTGCTACCCAGAGCCACGCGGCCGGACCGGGGAGCATCTCCGAAGATCTTCCGATAGGAGCTGCTGCTGTAAATGTCGCTGGAGTAACTCATGTTTCCTTCACCTCGGAGGTGTCCGGTCCCACTGCTGTGAACGGGAGAAAGACAGAGAGTTGTGGAGTTCAGGAGTGTGAGAGGGTGAGTGTGTGTGTGAGAGAGAGAAAGTGAGATGCGAGTGATGCCTGGCCAGGACAGGTGCTTTTATAGTGAAGGCGCCGGCGCATCATTTGACGCAGAGACAACAGAAGATGAGGGGAAACCTGCAAGCTTTTGCAGAAAGCCTCCTCCCTCTGGGGAAACACGAATTCACTCATGCAGCTCCTGTTTTCCGTTGAAGCTCAGGTATTAACGAAGATCACGTTTTGTTTGGGGGCTTCATTGAACCTTATTAAACTTCACTGTTTGTTGTGTTGAGAGTGAAGGACACGTGATTAAAACCATACATTTACATGTGTCATTTAATTTCTCGGGTGCGTTCATTATCTCACTGGACTGTCTCGTGTTACCTTTGTCCACACTGTCCACTGTCATTGCAGTTTTTCTTTGCTGTCCCAGCAGAATGGTAAACGGGATCGATGTGTGGAGCTGTGCGCTAGAGTGTGTTTTGGTGCTGCAGTCTGCATCCAGCCCCGCTCCACCCCCTCCTCCTCACCGACCTCCGCAATATCGGAATACGGGATGAGACTCATTATTAGTGGCCTGATTCTTACACTCTCACATCGACAGTCTCATCACAGTCGTGGGAGCTGGAATACACTGATATTTATACATGTGAGGTGGTGAAATATGAACAACCTGTATCTCGATTAACAAACTTGTATTTTTTGCCTTATATCATATATATAAACCCTAATTCTATACATTCAAATGCCCAGAAGTTTTTCTTACGAAAAGTTAGCATGGTGCATCTCTCCTGAGCCAGAGACAAACATCACCAGCAGCATTCAGTCTCTGATGGTGAAAATAAAAAGTCAAGTGTGGCCTGTGTGACGTTAAATTGGTGCGCAGAGCTGTCTCTGGCCTTGGTCCTGATCCAGGCAGCAGGAGGGACCACGCCCCTGTAAAAAAAAAAAAAAAAAAAAAACAGGAGCGAACCCCCACCTACAGGACTGCAGCCTCACCACCACTTCATAACACCACACAAGGCGCCTGCTGCTCCCTGGACCTGTCTGCCAAATAGCCCAAACAGTGAAGCAGCGCAAATGCACAACAGACCTCAATGCCAAGTTATCTTAAATTACTTCAGGCCGTTTCTGATGGCCTGAAGTAATTTTACTGTGAGAATGGGGCCTGTAATAGGTTTGGGAAAGTTAATTTTTCACTGTAATAAAACTGCCTCTTTATTTAGTCTTAAGTCAACATATATTGTTACTGTGAGAAAGTATTTAGTCATCAACAGCACATCCATCATAGATCATTAGATCCACATCTTATTTTATATTAAGTCTTTTAAAGGCCATCCCATTTCCCAAACTCTTCTCTTTTTATTAATTATTTATTTCGTTAAAAATCAGAAACCATGAGTCATGCAGTAAACTCCATCTCTGCTTTGGTTTAGGGCTAAATAAAGTATATGTGGATAGATAGATAGATAGATAGATAGATAGATAGATAGATAGATAGATAGATAGATAGATAGATAGATAGATAGATAGATAGATAGATAGATAGATAGATAGATAGATAGATAGATAGATAGATAGATAGATAGATAGATAGATAGATAGATAGATAGATAGATAGATAGACATCTCAACCAGCAGGGGGCACTAAACCATCAGTAGTACTTCACATGTCCATCAGACCTGAACTGATGCTAAGCACGTGTAAACAATAACCTCAGCATCACTGTCATCACACCAGCACATTTATATTAGAATTTCTCCATCCAGAGGTCATTCAGTGCAAGACTGTCCACGTGACTGTGGATGTAACAGGGGTACAGTGAACCCTCAAGGTCATTGAAGTCGTCAGTTGTCAGAATATAAAGGAGCAGGACATGAAAATGCTCATAAACATCATGTGATACATACACATACAGACAGACTGGAGGGTAAATTCATGCTCATGTGCGTGTGTGTGTGCGTGTGTGTGTGTGTGTGCATGTGTGTGTTCGAGACAGTGGGGGGACCTTAGCACTCCACTACAGCCATCTATCCATTCTGACCATCTGTGGTGACAAAAGGGCTCATTGAAGAGGGAGGATCCAGTGACTCAGCAGAAAATGACAGGTATCCAGAATCCTTTGATTTCTATCATTATGTATCTCACTCAGCCGCCTCATCTTCATTGTCATGGTTACCTGAAAGTCCAGTAACAGGACACAAAGCACCTTTATTTAATTTACTCTACTGAAAGCATCATATCACCCAGTAAAGTGATACATGCCACCAAATGCTTATTCACCTGCTCGTCTAAGTATCCAATCAGCAAGTAACACAAAACTAGTGGGTTTCATTTCAGTGCACGGGTTCATTGTTCGCAGGGTTTATGTCTCAATAAACAACCCAAACTTTAGTTCTGACACAGCAATGAAATGACTGGAAACCAACAAAACCATAGCTGACAGCAGCCTGGAGCAGTCCACTCTTCCCTATTTGCCTTTTGTATGCAGACAGAGCCACTAGCTGGATGTCACAGGAAAATGTGAGGAGATGTTATAGAACAAAACGCCGCTAGAGGGCGCTGTTCTTCCAGCAGAGACAGAGAGGAAGTTGTGGGGGTTGTGATGATGGCAAATGGTGGAACATGTGAATGGTTGATGGAAAACTGTCCATAAAGTATAAATATCATTTTGAAGATAAATAGGAAATAAAAGGGGAACTAGTATAGGAGGTAGAGGGATAAATATTTATTTCCCTGATATGATTTAGATAACCATCTGAAAATCTGATTTCTGAGCAGAGCTTCCTGCCTGCTCAAAAACAGCTTATTAGGAAATAATTATCAGAAGATAATCTTGTGCTATTAACTACAGATGTTTGCAACTATTTGACTAACGTGGGGAAATTGTTCAAAGTAACCCTGCAGTTAGTTAGTTGTTAGCATGAGGTGAACCTTGAATTTTTAATATGGTGGTGGAAGGTTTTACAAAAAACCTGTTTTACAGTGAGACAGTTCAGACTGTAACTGAGTGTAAAAGGGTGAAAAAAGTATCAGTGTGACAACTTTGGATGGAAAATGTGTCACGTTGTAAGTCTAAGGAAAAATGATAAACAAACACGTGTAATCGCTTTAGATTATGTGCCTTTAGATGATGTGCCTGTATAAAAAAGGAGTTTTCAGTTGATATAGCCCATCTGATCTGATAAACAGCAGGAAGTTCACACAGAACAAGCAGAATAAACATGAATTCCATATTTGCCAGTGTAACTTTTTTTATTCTGACTTTCCTTTTGTGCTCTGTAGCCCACACTGTCTGCTGACGGTTTTGGACACACAGACCATTTCTCACCACCAGTGTGAGCTAACTCTGCAGCACTGTCACTGCTGCTAGCTGTCGTTTCTCATTGAGTTCTGGAACTCAATGTGTCATGTTAGCAAGAGTCAACAGTGTGGTAAAAATACATATTTTGAAAATCCAAGAATGATTGCCACAATAACTGCCAGTTTCCCACAAGTTATACTGAAAAGTGTCAATATATTAGGTACAATGACAGTGTGGCAGTGAGTTTTATACAGTTCGGGATCAGGCAGCGGTAAATAATGTTATAGTATATAAAAGATAGTTAGTCTTGGTCTCAGAGGGTCAAAGAAAAGTAATACTAGCTGTTGTACTATGTCAGCAAGTTAGTGCAGAGAGAGCAAAAGAATATTATTAATCAACCCGTCCTCCCTAACGTCGCCTCTCCAGACTGCTGCTCTAACCTTTCTCCTTCTGCTGTCCCAACCACTGCTGCTGCCAACACAGCCACACTATCCTCACTGTGGTTTCACCTAATACACTTGTAAATACTGTAAACACTGTTCCACCGCTCAGCTGTTCAACTGCAGAGAAGCAACCAGAATGACTTCATTTAAAGCAACATGTACAGTGGTATCTCTGAGAGTCACACGCTCAGCTCAGTCAGTGTGCACCACCTCCGTTCATGTCATGGACATATTGTAAATAAAACAATACTATCAGTCTGAAGATGTTATATTTGAGAGCCAGAGTTTTCTATACACATATAATGGTGTTTAAATAAATGAGAAAGTCCATGGAGGCCCCAGCACAAACCACTCTCTTGTTGCCATGCTGCTTTGAAACCTGTTTCCCTCTGTTGCTTTGATTTGCCAGGTGTTAAGTCTCAGGCACCGAGCGAGGCTTCCTGTGAAGAGGTTCACTACGTGTCACGTACAGGCCACTCAGCTCGTTCGCTTTTGTTCTATCTCGGACGCGCTGATCTTGTCTGAGGTACACTCTCCACTCTGGTCCTCTAAAATACCTCATCCTAACATACCTCCATCTGTTTGGATATACACACATATGCAAAACATGCACACACACACACACACACACACACACACACACATGCTCAGTTCTCTGTTCCTTGATCTGAGCTGACAGCTGTGATGGAGGATGATCGCATACAGCAGCTTCTCATGCTGACGCTGAACAGAGCCATGCTGTATGAGACAGCAGCAGGATTTCAGTTCAGGTGATGAAATGGAGCAAGGCTCAGATAAAGTCATTGATGTAAACTGTTGACCAGATGGCCCTGCATATGGTTGATGGCACGATTGGGGATGTGCTGCTCTAACTGGAGAAGATACACCAGAAGCAAACACAATTGTTTGTAACTCAACAATGGTGTCTTCTCTCCTCGCTGCTGTCAGGGAGGTGATGCTGCAGCCTGAGGAGCAGCGCAGACACAGTTTCTGTCCTCTCGCTGTCAGAATTATTAACATGGACTTGTGATCATCAGCACTTTAATCATGATGAAATTTCATATCCTATGTTACCTCATTCTTGCTCATCTCAGACCAGTGTTACTTCCTCTCTAGACTATTGCTGCTGGTTTTCTTAATTTTACATTTCTGTTTCTTCACAGGCTCATACTAAATATTCAATCATTTATTTCCATAGCAATGTAGCATTTAACTGGACAACACATTTTGATTTTAGATGGACTTTTAACAAGGAAAAAAACTAAGAACTGGTGAATCTTATTGAGCACACACAACAGTTAGATACAAAATATAAAGAGGTATGTTATATTGCTCTTAATTTTACCATAAATCCAGTAAAGATACAGTACAGCCTTGTGTTTTTGTCTGTAAAATCTGTAGTTGAATAATAATCAGTCAACTAATATTCACTCTCCTTTGTTCCTGGTCTTCATCATTTTCTGAGAAATATGTTGCTCTAGTTGCTGTATGTTTCACTGTGTGTAGTGAACAAACAGCCAGTTGATCACTGTGTCCACCATCTGTATCCAAGCTGAGTTTTTTTTTTTTTTTTTTTTTTTTTTTTTTTGCTAATGTGTAGGTGAAATCAAGTTGAACAGTGCACAAACTAAAACTATGGAGGTGCAGACCCGTGTGTTGATCTGTAAATTCATCACTGGGAACGAGCCTCTCACTTCACAGATGCTAATTTATTCCATTGCTAATATAAAATTATTGATTAGTTCAGCTGTAAGCACTGGCAGGAGTGTTAAAATGTCAGCTTTTAGTGGAGAGACGTAATTGATGAGATGCATAGGATTACAGTTATTTAGCTTGATACTATATATGATCGAAATCTGCCCTTTAGACTGTGACACTGTTAGGAGGAAAATACACATGTAACAGGTTTATTTGTGTAAAAAGAGCTACATCTACAATATAGTCACTACTATTACTATTAAATTCCATCCCACTTCTAACTTCATCGTCATACATCGTGACTGAGTCAGGGGGTGGAGAAACTCATTATACTGTTGTTTTCAAAGATTTGGTGTTGTGTGTTTCCATGGCACACATGATTTGTTGTTTGGCTGTGATGTTTAACTGTGTGTGTGTTTGCTGTGTGGGTGTGTTCCCTGCATTAGTCGCCAGCATGTTTGCTTGTGTCCGTGTGTCTGTGTGTGTGTCTGTGGGTGTGTATGCAGGGTATATGATTGGGCAGTTCTACAAGCCGAAGGTCAAACTAAACAGGGCGTACAGGCCCTGGATAAGCTACTGGATTTGACTAATCTGACAAGCAAGGACGTGGTGAGGTGGGTCAGTAGGCCTGTGGCTCTGACACACACCTGCAAACAAACACACTTACTTACACAGCTCTGTCAATAACAGTTTTACACACACACACACACACACACACACACCAGGAGTTAGGTTATGTCATTACACTCAGCTGGAGCATGTTTTACTCCTGACTCAGACTAAGCTGCATTGCGGTGTCTGTCTCCTATTTCATGTGCAGATGAAACGCAAGGTTTGTATTTTGGTGGACACTTTAGGGATAGATAGATAGATAGATAGATAGATAGATAGATAGATAGATAGATAGATAGATAGATAGATAGATAGATAGATAGATAGATAGATAGATAGATAGATAGATAGATAGATAGATAGATAGATAGATAGATAGATAGATAGATAGATAGATAGATAGATAGATAGATAGATGGCATTTAGATAGATAGTTTGTCACTCCATAGATGAAGATCCAGATAGAGAGTGGATAATAGATACACAGTAACTCAGTAGGACACAGCTGCAAACAGGGACTCACAAATGACAGTCACCATTTGTTGATCTCTTTCAGGCACTATGAGGTCTATAGGTTTGTATTTACATAGAGCCTTTTAATGGAAAATTGAATGTTTGAATTGAAAAAATTACAAGAAAATGCATATTATCTAGTGAGTGTCTCGTGACATACACTTACATACCTAAGTCCTAGAGTTACCTCGCTAATGTAATAATAAAAGGATGTAATAATATATTACAGTAAGTGTTGTTATATAATCATTTCAGATTTTAAATCTCAAAAAAACAGCACAACAAACGTGGAATTACTTAACATAATCCATGTACAGTTGTCTGCTAGTTATGGTCAAATCATTCTTACTCATTCTCTACTGAATAAATAATAACATAATAATAACTCTGAAACACACACATTTCTCCGTAAATAAAGAAAACAATGTAATATTAACATACTGCATATATGTAACATATACATACTATACCAATTGCTAATTGGATGTTTTAGCTAGGTCCCTGTAGTTAATCACCAGTTTGAAACTTAATTGTGAGAACAATAGACAATATTATCCTCTGACTGTTCCACAAATACTTCAATTTATTGTGTCAAACACTGTTGTATCAAATCACACATTGGCTGATATTTAGTGTCAATATCATGCTGATATATGTGCACACTGAAGGTGAAATGCTAGATGGTAAATGTGAACTGGTGCAAACAGTGAAGACTTGTCCCATAACCACAGTGAACTTCATGTGAGGATTTCTTCTAATTGAACTATTGGAGCTCAGTATCCAGACTTGACAACCAGTCAACACATCTAATACAGTGAATATATTCTATAGTTGCAGACTCCGCTTGGTAGAAACAATATATATTTTCCTGTTGCTCCCTTCCCCCTCAGCAGTCAGATAGCTCCAGAAGGGATGCGGGATGCTGTCAAGATGCCCATCCCCCTCTTTCTTCTCCTCCTCTGGCTTAGTGTGTTGGTTATTGAGCTGCAGTCAGATGGCTGTGATCATACAAACCTGGGATTTGGCCAACAGATTACTGTGAAACACACAGGATGGCTGGGCGAAGATCAAGTCCCCCCATGGAGGCTCCTTTCATCTGCGGTGAACAAACCTCCTCATTACTGTCTCTGTAACCTCTATGTAAAGATTATTCATTGTATGAGGAACCGGTGGGTTGGGCTCCTTGGTTAAAGTCCTCATTTTCTCTTTGAATTTTATGACAGTACAGGCTTTTATTTCTTGGGCCACAAATAATGACAGGATGATAGGTAGGTAAACAAGGGTTTCAAATGTTTTATTCCTTTAATATCACTGGCAAATATAAATTGCTGCTCCACAATTCATTTTCAAAGGGTTTTTTTCCCCCGCACATTTGAAGTGATTTCCCTAGAAGACAGTGTCCAAATTCTCCAATTCTTAAAAAGTAAGTGCACAAAACGTCCACCTTTGAGTAGTTGTTCAACAAACAGACATTTGACCTTTCTGTGGAGAAAGATGGCAGGCGACGATGATGTTCATGGAGCTATGACGCAGTGTTATCTGTGTGTTTGTGTGTGTCTGTGTGTTGTGTAATGCATGAAAGCACCACGCCTGAGACCATCAACAATGAAAAGGAATGACCTTTGTGATACATGTCGCTATATCATATACACTCATACATATCATATACTTCTGCTCGGTTGTACATTAGTGTCTGTGTTTTAAGGCATCATCAGCCGCTTTGTATGTAAGGACAAAATGTGCAAAAACCAAATATACACAAGAACATGAGTTTCCCCTGATGCTGAAACCTGTAGCTTAAACAACTGGTCTGACTGTAGCCTTGTTCTTTGAGAGATTCCACACCTGCTTGTTCAGGCAGATGCTGAGAGCACCAGGGCTTTTGTAAAGGAGAGTTGGGGTTGTGTTGAGGAGCGATAGTTGCATGTGATTTCACATTTCACACACTCACACACACACACACACACACACACACACACACACACACACACACACACACACACACTGGTGGAAGACAGACAACAGGCCATGGATGAAAAAAAAAAAATAACAGACGTTAATGCTGAGGAAAATACATGAATTTTTTGTCAAGTGGACTTTTTTTGCATTTTACTAGTAAACAAATGAACACAAAAAACCAGAACAGAAACATAAGCTTTACAGTTTTTTTTTTTTTGTTTGTTTTTTGTTTGTTTTTTTGTTTTGTTTAATCCACCCACCCTCGACCCCCCCGAAAAAGATTTCTCTCTGAAGACAGTGACGAAATAAACACACACACACACACACGCTCACCCTCACAGTCACACATACTGTAGACACATGCACGCATCAATATTTCAGTGAACACATCTGCCCACTCGCGCCTACGTTTCAATACATTTCCCCTCTAGTCCCCCTTACAGCGTGGCTACACAGTTCCTCTCCCTATGAAAAGGTTTTGACAAAAAAAAGCAGCATTCCACACTCAAAAGACTAAACAATCATGTATCTATTTTTTCCGATTTTCTTTCAGTTTTGTTTTTTTTTTTTTTTTTTTTTTGGTATTTCATCTTCATGCTTTAACTGAGATTTACATGGAGGTTCCTTTGGCACCATGCTGCAGGGTTGAGGATGTCTACATGTCTACAAAAGCTGCGATCCTTCTCCTGCGCCGTGGTGATTCTCAAAAAAAAAAAAAAAAAGGACGTGAGTCTCACAGGGAGAGCGGCCATTTTGTTTGAGGTTCCCAGTCATGGAGAAGAGTGAAACGGGTGATGCAGCTCCACCAAGAAGAGACATTGCTGTCCTCAACCTGGGCCACCAGCTCCCACTTTTTTTCTTTCAAATTCACATTTTTTTTTTTTTTTTAGAACTTCTACGTATTACTTTGTCCTACTACCCGTCCGTTAAAGGGCAAGATGGCATCGAAAACAGATAAAAATTAGAATCAACCATAAAGAAAACGTTTCTTATCCTAGGAGCACCGTGCCGAATTCTGAACAGACACAAAAGCCTTGAGGCACAAGAGACATTTCTAAATATTCTATAAATTGACTAAGCTGTGCAAACAAACTACACAGGAAACTCTCAATAAACCTCACAAGAAGAACATAGGCTATGACTAATTAAATAGATTTATATATATTCATCTATATATTTAGTATATCTAATAAATACATTTGTTGATAGACATAGAGATCTTTCTGTAAACTATTTACATTAAAAGTTGTACATCTTTGCAGAAACAATAAATAGCTATCAAGGCAAGGCGAAGGAGAGAAAATCTGTGGGTTGAACGTTTTGGTGCTTTTCACGTGTGAAAACACAGAAACAGAGCGAGCTTTCTCATTGTGTTCACACTGAAAAGTCAAAGCCAGTCGTCGTGTTTCAGGGTGACCCGTCTCAAACTGAATTCTTCCTAAAGAATCGGCAGGAACATCCACTCGCCAGAAAAATAATGCTCTCCGTCTCACCTGCCCTGTCCTCTCTACATAGTGGAATGTGCTCCAGTCTCTCGACTGCTCTCAGTAGATTCATATGTTCTTCTCTTCTGTATTTAATACCTGGTGAATGGGGCAGTGAAGAAGTAACAGTGTACAAAAATGTACCAGCACCTGCCAAAAAATATACCAGCTTTGGCCTGGTAGCTGGTATCTAAAGTTTCCAAACCTGCCAGTGACCCCTGTCGTCGCCAGGTTCAAACACACACACATATGATAAAAGGATGCTGTAAAAACGCCACCGTCATCAGAGAGAGGCAGAAAACATCAAACCCACCCCCAACCCTCCCCGATCCCTTCACAATCTCATGCTGCACAATTTTTTTTTCTTTGTTTTTGTGTAACTTTCTCCTCGGAACTGAACTGCAGGCGTGGACATAAAATTACAGGGTAGTTACGAGATTACCTGCCAAAGCCTGGGTAATTAAGGGACGTATTGCTGTCGGACCCCCCGACGGTTTAGTTTAGTGTCCACAAAGACCACTGACATGTGTCAAATACTTCTTATAAATCACTGCCACAGCTGCAGCGGGGGCCTTTAAGGTTTTAAAGAGACAGTGTTTTAAAAAGATGACACAGTTTTGTTTACAAAAGCCATTTTAAGTGAAAATCACCATGCACAGATGGATAACTGGTGAGCGGGGCAGAAAAAAGCCCTGCGTCTTGTCAGTGTCACACCTTTGGGAGGACTCTGTCTCAATAGACAACTAGGAGCAATGGAAGGTGTGTGTGTGTGTGTGTGTATGTGTTTTAATGTATGCATGTTTGTGCGTGAAATAAGGGTGAAATCTCATAAGTGCTTCCCATGGCTCTTGAGGCATAGAAAAAGAGGCAGTGGGACATTGTGTGGTAACATTCTCTGGCTGAAAGTTGTGGTTCTGATGGACGGAGGGGGACGGACGGGGGTGGAGTGTCTTTAAAATCCCACTCGTTTTGATTGGTGCAGAGCAGGGCGAGTGACACCCTAAAGACTGACCGCTGATGACGGACTAGATGTGGACGGGTGTCTCAGAGATGTTTCAGTCTGAATGGAAGTCTCCGTGGGGACAGGAAGTCACCGTGGGGACAGGAAGTCCACAGAGGCCTCAGACTTGGTCAGTCCTGGTGGAGAGGGAAGCAGGGAGGGAAGGAAGAGGGTGAGGGAGGGGGGGTCTGAGTGGAACAAGGGAGTGGTAAGACAATCTTGGGATGGGATTGGCTGGGGGGAGGAGGTGGGTGTTGGGTATGTGACCACCAATTATAGGCTGCAGCCCAGCTGCTTGGCCCTCTCCTGAGTGTCCTGCAGGCGCTGCAGGCTGGCGCTGGAGTAGCCCTCATCGCTACAGCTGCTGCGCAGGCTGCCTCGCTCGTCCCCTGAGTCGCTCACACTGCTGGTGCTCCACTCCAGGTCGCCCAGCAGGTAGTCCGTCCCCTCCACGTCCACGTCCAGGTCTTCTGTTGACACACAGAACACACAACATAGTGGTTAAAAGGCTGGATCATCTATAATTATTGACTATTACTGACTTATCATTAACTACCCAATGAATTTATTTTCTTAAATGATTTACTCATTATCAAAGATCCAAAATTAATGGTCTAAAATGATGTCTTCATGTTGCCTGTTTGGTCAAAACAAATCCAAACACATGGACATTTCATATTTTAACTTGAAAAATAATTTAAATTATGAACCCATAACCAAATTTCTTGGCAATTTTTACTGTGTTGATGGATTCGGTCATTAAGTGGCTAATAGTTTGAGCTGTTGTGTTTCACAAAGGTTTGTGCAGTTTGAGCTTCAGCAGCGATGCAGACGAAAACAGAGTCATTTACTGTGATGGGACCGATTCCAAATGGCTGTTTGTTTTCCTCTGAAGATATTCTGACATGTCTTTAGTGAAAAATGAATCATAATTAATAACTGGTGCATTTCATTTGGCACATCAGCTCATGTTATCCTGCTGGCTTACAGTCAGGGATTAGTGACATGGAACTGAGCCATCATCTTCATCATCATCACTAATTACACCACTGTTCTTTATGCTTTTCACAATATGACATATCTACATATTTCTCATTAAAACGTTTACTGTCACCCCTTTGAACACCTTCACTACAGCACATATAACATCCATTTACTGTAAATCACTAATATGTTGTATATGATATGATTTAAATATTTTACACTGAACATTTATTTACAACATCCAGCTATCTTGTCTTTAAAATAAAGTGTTATGATTCATAATCAATCATAGTTGTTTTGAATTTACCCACCAAGGTTTTCACACTGATTTTATCTGTGTCTGTGTGTGTGTGTGTGTGTGTGTGTGTGTGTGTGTGAGAGAGAGAGAGAGAGAGGCTTACCCTGGTCAGAGTCGGACTTGTCAGAGGACAAGGTGGAGCCGGTGCTGTCCATCCGAGTCCTCTCCACCCCCAGCTGCTCCAGACGCCTCCTCAGGTGTCTCTGCTCCCGTTGTAGCTGCTCCAGAGTGTGTTGAGCTCTCCTGTCGCTCTCCTCCAACCTCTGCCACAAGAGGACAAAACGTCAAAAAAAAAACATTACTGCCTGTGTGTGTGTGTGTGTGTGTGTGTGTGTGTGTGTGTGTGTGTGTGTGTGTGTTAATCAGTCTTTTCAGTCAGTCGGACACTCTGTGCTAACACATTTATCCACTCCAGACGTCAACACATTGGCATCTTCATTAGGCGAGCGCTGCACACGTGCACACGTGCACACGCACACATACCTTGATATGATCTTTGGCCTTCATCAGCAGGCTGAGGGTGGTGTGCCTGTTTGCGTCTGGTCCCAGCGGAACGAGAGATTTCAAACGCTCTAAACACAGCCGTAAATGTGCCCGTCTGCAAGAGAGAAAGAGGAAGAAAAAGAGAGAAAGTGGTCAGACATTTATTTGCTTATTAAAGACGAATCAAAATTAGTTGGATGTTCATTCTTATATATAAAAATACACAACTCAATACAAGCACTCACACCCCAGCATACACTGGCCCCCCATGTCGAACTTTTCTACTAAAACGGGTTTCGTATCTTTACTTCGGTTGGATGTTTGACTTTCACGGAACAGAAAGATGTTTCTGCCTGTCGCACGTGAATCTGTTTATCTGAGATTTGGGCAGAGATAAAGCTGCAGACATCACTGTCTGGAGTCAGTCACAGTTCACCACTACTCAGCACAGTCGAAAACATCTTGCACCAAGTCATAAAACTTCTGAAGTGAAAAATATTTACTTATTCATAGATTAGATTCTAGACTTCCAAATGGGCGTTTTAATTTTAATTTTTATATGTCTGGAGGAGACGTTTAAATACTGTCTGTACACGGAGCTGACAAAGGATCTGTGTCTATAACTTTAACAGTAATCATTTCATATCTGATGATTTTGTGCAGATTTCATGAAAAGATTTACTCCACTCCTGTAATACTGTCTGACCCACAATGTGTGTTTTACAAGGATCTGGAATCAGCAGGACATTCACTCTGCATCAAGACAATCGGCAGTTGAGTCTGAGAATTTTGATTTTCATATCTAGGAAAGTCCATATTCATTATTTATTTTTGGTCCATTGTAGAATTTCCTCCGAGAGACATGATCCGTGTTATTTCATGCATTCTTCTATCAGAACCTGCTGCCTACGTTGCCCACGCTGCACCATGACTCTGAACAGATCTGGCTGTGTTTTGTCGAGTTTCCAGATCAGAGATCACTATGAGGCGACGCTGGACTAGTAACCTCACCTCCTTCCAATTCCACACCCCGAGATTTTTTCCACACTAACAGACTTGGAGCCTTGAGCCGTGATCGACTCAGACTTAAGTGGCATCAGATTTCACACGGCTCCTTCCGAAGCCACAAAAGCCTTTCTACAACTTTTCTAACTGTTGTTTCGATGAGGTCAATGAGGCTTTGGAGTTTTCTCTCTGAGCTAATGTACTAATTAAGTTAATGATCAACATTAAGTGGTAGTGAGTAAAAGATTTGACCGTGGGTGAGACCCTCCTTTGTTTATTTCTTCCCGGCATTCTAACATTATTACATAATGTTGCTACATAGGAAGTAGTGTGTAGTGTGAATGTACAAATTCTCTTTTTATGGAAAGAAAACAGAAATGTGGTGAAATCCAAAGATCTGAACCGATTATTAATGTCACTTCTCCTATAACACCACACACACAAACACTGTTCACATTTGATTTCTCATCTCCGCTCTATTTCCTCTCGTATCGCTGGCTGCCACTCGGAGCTGGCAGCCTTGGCAGGTGCTAAGGTCTGGTGGGTGTTTTTGACCATTTGACCCCCGCTGTTACACAACATACACCTCCAGCTCAAACCTCGGCACAGTGTACGCGTCTGTGAGCCTGTGTGGCTGAGCGAGTGGGCGTGTGGACGTCAGACTCTTTCCTGAGAGCGAGTGAGTGTAGAAATGCGGTTGTGGCTGCCGAGGGCCGACTGGGCGAGCTGCTGCAGGTGAACCCTGACGTGAGCGTCACTGCCGGAAAGAGTTGATGCAAAAAAAAAAAAAAAAATCAGGCCCATGGAAAAAGGAGAAGATTGATTTGAATGAGGACACTCATATATTCTTACCCCTTGCCCTTTAAAAAACACACACACACACACACCACCAGTGAGGCCCTCACACATACATACAAAGCCGTATTCAGCAGCTGAAAGCGAGTGCCTGTTTCTCATCTGACGCAGTCCAAAGGGCAGAATGTCATTACATAACATGCAAATGCCGCCGTCTGTGTTGCTCTGACATAATAAAGGATCAAGTGGAGCTAGATAATGTTTGTTAAACAGCAGTGAAGAGCAGCAGACTCATGAAACAGGACGTGTCACATGGTGTCTGGGCGACAGACAACACTACGGGTGTGGCAGTCACACACACAGCTATTTCAACAACACGTTATTCTGGTTCAGTGTGGCTTCAGTGCAGTGTGTCAATAGGTGGCTATGTATGTGGAGCTACAGGTTTGTGTGCTATCAGCCTGAGGCCGGAGACTACATTTACTCTGGCCTAATTTCACATGTCCTCTTCAAATACATGCGACTGGTCTGAGTGCACCTGTGTGGAATGTGCAAGTTCACCATGTTGCATAAAGCAGGAGCAGCAGCAGCGACGTTTCTTGCAGCCCAGAATGGTTTCACTTACAGCAGCCCCTCCTCGACCAAAAACCACAACTAGGTCAGCGTGATGCACTTGGACTGACCAGCAGTAAATCAGCCTGGCTCGCTCTCACTCTGACACCGGGCAGTAACTGGCCACTGTGAGCTGATCTGAATGTCCATGTTAAAAAAAATACGAACAAAACAAAACTAAGAGTGTCGGTGGCTGGAGTCCTTTTACGTGAACAAACACACTAACACAGGCACATTCTTGTGTCCGTCTCCTGCACCTGTCTGCTGTTAAACAAGGTGAATGTGAAAGTCCAACTTGTTGCAAAAAGCAGCTGCAGCCACGTCGTTTGGAGTCCCTGACCGTCACCTCTCACCTACTACTAAAAACTATAACTAGGTTACTGTGATGCACTTGGCCTGACCAGCAGTAAGTTGACCCACAGTCGTGTGACCCTCAGCAGGAACTGCCCAGGACTAGATGGTGAAAAAAAAGGTGTGGTGGCAACTGGAGTCATGTTTCATGAACATGAACACACAAACACACACTGAGTCAGTGTGTTACCACAGATAACTGGAATTTTAGAAAATGACAGCTAACAAGTGAAGTTGGCATCTGGATGTTAGACTGAGTGGCCATGAGTAATTTACTGTCTGTGTTTGATGGCTTTCTGTCATCAAACTAGTGAGGGAAACTGGCTAAAGGCTATATATGTGTAAGACTACAGCCTGTGGTCATAACTATGACTTACTAGTCCACATGAGGTGACTACAAACATACACACACACACACACCTCCAGCCACAGGCCTCAGTGCCATATATTATTCAGGCTGTCCACTAAGCCGTTGGTTTGGATCAGCTGGCACAGGCAGAAGTGGAGCAACAAAGGTGATGCAGACTCACACATGCAAAATAAAACTGATCTTAATTCATATTTATGTTTAAGGTTAAATGTCTGAACTGAAAAAGTTCACATTTTCTTTCAGTCTGGTCAGACGGACACCGAGTCTTTAAACAATCACTGTCATGGCTGACGGAGACACAACTACACATTATTTTACCCAACTAACACAACCAGCTGAAGCAAAGAGCTGTAGTAAATAGGAACCGATTAATTCTAAGTCTACACTGGTCCAGCAGTAAAGTGTAGCGGAGACGACCCACTTGTCAGTTATTGAAACAAGATCAGCTGTTTTCAGGTGCCAAAGGGCACAGTGAGTCACCTGATACAACCCAGTTACCTCATTTGTCTCTATGTGTCAGCAGAGGAGGGAGTGAGAAACCAACTCCTCTGTTTGCACAAATCAAAGAGCATTTTGATACACATCAATCCCTGTCACTGATATGAACTAAGATACTGACGCACATTTCACATTTTATTGGGTCTATTGTTGATGCACCAAGTCTCATCACTGGATGAGGCTTGTTGTCATTAATTCCCCATCACTTATTTCTTTTCTACACCGAGTTTCTTACATAATAACACTCACAGATGAGGTGGTGTGTGTGTGTGTGTGTGTGTGTACACAAATGTCCCAATCACTTTGTTTGGTCATTAAACAGACTTTATTCTGTTCCTTGGTATAAAAAAAAAAAAAAAAAAAAATCAGTGTAATGTCCGACTGAAGTGATGTGTGAATACTGAGCACAGAATTCACAGCAAGTGAGTGAGTGGGTGTGTTGTTGACGTTTCTATTCTCTCTCCTGCAGTGGCGTAGAACAGAGCCGGTCTCCTGCACACTCTGCCCAGGCGCCAACCCTCGCCAAAACCAAACCGAGTATTTTCAGAACAGGGAGATGCATCTCACGCCGAGATATTCTGTGGCTGTGAGCTGCACATGAGGAATGTTCACACCCAATTCTCTGGACAACAGGTTATGTTTGTTTATTAATCCAACTCCACTTACGGTACGTTTATATGCACACAAGAAATCAGGTTGCACAGGAAGTCGAACAATGTGTTGGGGAAACAAAGAGTACGACGTGTAGCAGCGTCTGATTGAGGTCGGAGTTTTTTTTGTTTAGAATGACTAAACCAAACCCTCCTTGCTGTGCTTTAGTTTGGTTGTTGTGAACAGACATGAATTCTGGTCCAGAACAAACAACCGCTCTCTGCTCCATCTCATCTGTGAGGTCATGCACCACTTTCTTTCACTGGTCCTTGATTGTGACACTATGTTATTTCACAGCAGACATTCATGTGTGCCAAACTCTGCTGACATGCTCTACAGATCAATATAAGGATGAAGAGAGCCAGTGAACCTCGATGAACAATATACTGGTACAAATTAGGTTTTCAACTTTATTTTTATCTTAATGATTATAGAATCTCTGGACCGGAAAACTACATCATTCTGGGTCTGTTTGGTTCAGTTCGGTTCTCATCATTTAAACAGTTTCAAACTTTGTTGTTTGGGTTTCTCAGAGGAATCAAGAGTCTTTTCCAGGTGAGCTCGTTCTCTCTCGTGAAACCTTATTTGTCTGATCCTGAATCCTGTTTACAGAAACTATGAATCTCTTTTGCATGATGCTAAAAAAAAAAAAAATCCAGTCAAGTATTTACATGAACTTAAGCGACCAGGTTACATTTGACTTTGTGCAGTCACCTGCTCGCTTGAGTTCATTTAAATATGCCACTGGCCTTTCATAGACTTGCTGAGCATCAGGTCACAGATGTTTACTGATTTGGTCAAGCAGTTGAGTGAAAACAATCTGGTTGAAATGTGTTATGATTTAGGCTGCAGTTTGTCAGACCGCTTGTATGTAAAACTGGACCATCAAGTTGACCAGAAACACAGGAATTGTGATGTTTACGTCACATTTATTGGAATGAGCTGGTTTTCTTAGAATCTGAGGGGCAACACCAACACAAACAAACACAAACACACCCACACACCCACACACCTACACCTGTGCAAAGACGGTTTTACGTACCTGTTCTTTTCCATTTCATTGTGCGTAGACCTGTGGGGACAAAAACAAAAAGCATATGAGAAAACAGCAGAAACATTTACAGTCACTGAGTGAACAGGGTAAGATTTCCCCTCTGTGTGAGTGTGTCATCACTGCAGTCTAAGGCCTTACTGCAGGGGAGTGAGAGAGAGAGAAAGAGAGAGAGAGAGAGAGAGAAGCTGTGTGGGAGTTTATGGGCAGTCAGAACAGATGACAAAATGAGATTCAAGGAATAAGAGGGAAGGCCTGGGTGTTGTGATGCCCCAGGCTTGTTCTATAGAGGAAAGTTGGTGCTTTTTTTAAAGGACCACACTTCGATTTGTGATGAAGAGGCTGCGAGTAAACATAGTAACAGTAACCAGGAATAATAGGCAGAGGCCCAAGTACACACGACTAAACCTCTTCGCATAACCTTATTATCCAGTGTGCGGGGTGGCGGCGAAGGAAGACACGGAGCTGAAGGTAAACTGAGCAATGGAAGTGTCAGCAAGCAAACACACACAGAAACGCATACAGGACACAGGAAGAGGACCAAGACATAGGGTCAAGTGTAGTTTTTGGAAGGAAGGCACTGTGAATAGGGGTAGATAGGTGGGTGGTATGTGGTGGGGGCAGTAGGCAGAGAGACGAAGATTCCCTGTGCATTCCTGAACTCTCCTCTACCTCCACCTGACCCCACAGTCCCCCTACCAAACGTCCAAAAATAGCCTCTGCACCTCCAGCTCCGCTGGGCCAAAGGCTGTCACCACGCTCAGGCCAAGATCCTCACAGGACACACACACACTCTATCTGTGTCGTTGACTGTGTCACACACACCAACTCACACACACCTTGACTCACTTCCATGTCCAAAAACTTACTAATTAAGCTAAGATTAGAAATCCTGTCGGTCATTGTCTTAGTCACAAAACTATGTACAGCAGTGGATCTTCTGCCCGTGCATGTGTGTGTGTGTGTGTGTGTGTGTGTGTGTGTGTGTGTGTCACTCTGGGGGTATCAGCTTGTCTCTTTGGGTGCTCTCCACCTCACAGGGCCCCTCCAGCCAGTGTGCATTCCTGCGCAGGGCAGACAGCCGCTGGTGACGTAACAGCGCTTGCAGGGAAATGATCCCCACTTATTCAGGCTACATTTCAGGCTGTGGGACCCCTCCCACCTGCTCCCCCCAGTCCCAGCAGCCTCTGGCCTTCTACTATCTACTAACACAGCCATGACATGACGCCACACGGTACAGCTGATATTAAGTCATACTGAGAGATGAGCAGCACGGAGTCCTGTCAGGTTTTACCCAGTTCTGTGTCCCTACATTACAGGGGAATCCTGTTCTATCAATTAGACTGGACCGACAAACTGAGGTGACAGCTTTAAATGACTCATTTGCATTTTGAATGGAACAAGAAACTCTAGTTACTGGCAGTTCAGCCATCAAACTGACAATACAGAGAAACTAGGCTGCAGACAAACTTGATGTGGTTCATGTGATTCTCAGCTTCTAAAAACTGTTTCTCAACAATGTTAACAAAGTGATTACATGTATATTGTACAATCATGTGAATCAGGATATTAGAATCAGTAATTAATCATGGATTTCCCAAAGATTCACACAACAGCTTAAATATACTGGAGTTTTGAGGTCAACACTAATATCAATCCTCGTAAAATATCAGTATTAGTGTTTGAATTTTACTATAATGTTTAAAACATTCGTAGAAAACAAACATGATGCTGCTTCTAAACCGACTCAAACCTGACTGGCAGGTGTTGCTCTAATTCTCATTCAGGATGTACAGTGCAGATCTAATTCAATCTTTCTAATTTTCATTATTTTGGCAACAACTTCTGTGATTAATGATAACATGGTAACATTTTATACCAGGCTGAAAGCACAAGCTGTCAGGAAATGAAGGAACCGCATTAGTGAAACCATTTTGTTTGGAGGTAAAAACTAAAAGCAGCACATACATAAATGCTGCTCAGAATTCCTCATTGCACCAGAAAAATGGTGTTCACACACAAATACTGACAGTACATTAGGTCAAAGTCCAACTGGGCACTTGTAAGATCCAATAAAAAAAAATTTACATTCAATTTCTCCTCCAAGTAAGGGAGCTGCTGAGAGCAATTTTATTTTCAGTGAGAGGAATAATGACCCTGAAGATAAGAACCAGGATGTGTGAAACCTGACTTCCCCTTAAACAGACAGAGACAGATCAGTATCAAATCAAAATCACTTGTCGGACCAGTAACAGAAAGCAGATGAGCATCTCATTCAAGTTTTGGTCTCATTACCGGTCTGTCTCCACAGACAATACAGACCTTCACTCTACCCTTCAGTCTTTCATCTATCCATCTGTAGCTGTATCACTGAAGTGTTTAAAGAGAAGTCACCACTTCATCTGTCGGCACGATTGAGCTACAGGTTTATGTACTATTAACCTTTCCCTTTCCTTCCTTCCTGAAGCTTTGCTGTAGCCTGTCAGTCGGCCACATTAGCCTGAATGACATGGAAAGACTCCATTTGCCTACTGTGTGCTTCCTATAGTGGAGTGTAGTTACACGGTCTACATGTATGTGTGCGTGGTGTGTGTGTAATGTGTGGTGGGGGTGGGGAGGGGGTCTCCATCTATATAATGGAGGAGGTGGTGCTCTCCACTGCCTGCCAAGAGTGAGAACGCAGCTGGAAAGACACACAAGGGTGGAGGAGGTGAGGAAGGAGAGAAAACGCAAGAAGAAGAGAGATGGGGGGGAGGGGAGTCACTACTACCAACACACATGCACACGTACACACCAGAAACATGGTGACTCCCCTCCCCCACTACTCACACATCCATGCCATAGGAGAAAAAAAAACAGAAACTGGAGGGGCTTGTTCGCACCGCGTTGAATGACTTCAAATGCATACATGGCTGCCTGCCCTACATTTCACCAAGTCTCTACATTGACAAAAAAAATGTATAGTGGCTGATCAATGAATGATCTGATCTGCTCTTCTCAGACAGGAACCAACCCTTCCCCCAAGAGGCAAATCACTCAGTCACTGTGCTGGTCTGCCTATTTATGATCAAGAGCCAACATCATACCGGACCATATCAAATCATCTGGGCTGTGCAGACACCCTTATTAATAACAAGTGTAGCTCTGCCACCCTTAAATAGTAACAAGTAATAGCTGATAAAGTGCTCACAGCTGATGAGGGAGTTGCTGCAGCTTAACCCAACATTTCAGTTAAACAATAACGGGCAGGAAAAACAAAAGGCAGTAAGCTGAAAGTGGTTTATGACTGGAAACAAGGACAAACTTGCAGCAGATAGTTGTCTGCTGGACATACTAAGCAGTTTCTTCACTTAGCATGTCTAAAAATGTAGTGCCACATAAGCACATTAAGACGTGAGCTGGAGGCAGGTAAGTCCCTGCAGCGCTGCACATCCTGGGTCTTTCAGTACACGGTGTTAAGGAGGAAAACTACGTTACTGTAACTGCTATTGATGACACTGAAGCCTCACAGACATTAACTTGCGGCTAACAGGCTAAAGTAAATATTTTACTTTACATATTTAACACCAACGTCCGTTTGAAGACCTGTATTATCTGCATACGTTTATGTACATTAGAGCAGCAGCTAAAAACTATCTTCACTAGTGATGAAGTTTAATCAATGTGGGTTCTTCAGTAATCCTTCTGATTTCTCCCCAACCATCACAGCAGCCATTTTGATAATTGACATTTGAAAAAACACCTCTGCTTGCAACTTGTCCAGTAAGAGGATCTTGTTGTTGTTTAATATCACAGTGTTTTGGACTGCGGGTGAATTCTAATCACCAGCTTAAAAGCTGTAAACACCAAATGATATTCTGAAGAAAATGAATCAAGTGATAAGAACATAATGAAAATAGTAAGGAAAATAATTAGCCCTACTTCTCACACAGTGAGGGCTGTGCACTACGTATATTCAATGAAGATTGAATGCTCATATGTCTGTGTATAGCAGTCTTGTAACTGTAGATCTAAGGATAATATAACAGGATATACATTAGATTATGTAGAGTGACATGTGTATGCTTCAGTGTATACACGCGCCTATTTAAATGTTTTACCTCATATGCTCTACGCACTGGATACTAAATGTGGCATTTAGCCATCTAGAAGAGCCTCCAGGCCAGGGTTTTCTTTCAACATGTCGCCTAAACACATGTGAAATGTTTATAGCTCTGAACAGATGCACTTAAAGCCAGGGCAAGTTATGAAAATGGTTCAAATGGGTATAATGGCACAGGTTTATCAACAGTCTCTCTCCTTGGAGGCATTCATTATGTTGCAGATGTTTGTACACACCAAGAGTGACAGACGTACTTGTTTAAAGAATGGAAAAAAAACAGAGCTTTCTCTGCTTATGTGCACAAAAGGCCAATCTCTGCTTGAGGTAAGCTTTTCTTTTGGTTTCAGAAAGAAAAAAAAAAAAAAAAAAAACTCTCAGTCGCAGCTCAGAGCAACAGCCAATGGGGAAACTCCTCACATAGTCACATAGTAGTCAGCAACCAATGGTGCATGCAAAACATATAGCATCCTCTAATGTCTGCATATGGCAGCCCTGTAACGTATATGTGCTGCCTATACATTGGGTTACACATGGTAACAAGCTATACATAAACCTGCTTATAGTCTTCACAACATGTGTTCAGCTCCACATAAAAATTTCTGCACCACTTTGGCAACAGACCGGCAAAGGCTGTTACTCTAGTGGGCGGGGGCAGATGATGGACAATATGGACAAGTGTGATTCAAAGGCCAACATAACTGAAGTAAGAACGCAATCAATGTAAATAGGTTGCTGTGAGTTATCTGCCCTTTATTTTGAAAACGTGGTATGACGGCGGCCTTGTTTCATTGTTGTATCTACTGAAAAGACAAGATTTTCCATGTGTACACTGAATGGTTGCTATAAATGTTCTCCATGAACAGAATACGATTACACCAGCGCTGCCTTTGATCACGGAACTACACTTTCTAAGAACTTTACTAGAAACACCATAAAAATCCTGGTTAGGACTTTAATTTGCTCTCCAAACTACCTCAGTTCTCTGTGAAATGGTTTCTTCAAGATGTCGAAAACACGCCTTTAGGATTCTGCTCCATGTTGACATGACAGAGTCACATCTTTTCACTCATAATGCCAAACTCCTGTTCTATGAACATGTTCAATCCTGTTCCCTTCTTTTGGATTCAGATCTGGCGACTGGGGAGGCCAGTAAAGTTCACTGGACTCTGAAGATGGTAAACTGCAGCCATAAAACAAATCCATGTCCGTTTCTATCAACAATACTCGGACTGTGGCATTCACATCATGACTGATTGGCATTAAGGGAAAACAGCGTCCATAACATTACACCACCAGCTGGGACTGTTGACACAAAGCAGGTTGGGTCCATGGATTCATGCTGTTGATGCCAAATTCTGACTCTGTCATCTGCTTCCTCAGCAGAAATCCAGATTTATCACACCAGGCTACGTTTTTTTCAGACTTCAACTGTCCAGTGTTGCTGAGTCTGTGCCCACTGCAGCCTAAGATTTTTGTTCTTGGCTCAGTGGAACCCAACATGGTCATCTGCTGCCGTAGTCCATCTGCCTCAAGCTCCAACATGTTGTTCATTCTGAGATGTTTCTCTGATCACCACCATTGTAAAGACTGGTTATCTGCCTTACTGTTAGTTAGTCTTTCAATCAGCTCCAAACGGTGTGGTCATTCTCCTCTCACTGTTCTCATCAAAAGGCTTTTCCATCCTCAGAACTACTACGGTGATGTACGGTGTGTTCTGACACCTTTCTATCAGAACCAGTCTTAAATGTTCACTAATGCCCGAGGACCACGGCAGACTGGGAACATCCCATAAGAGCTACAATTCTGGAGATGTACTGTGCCTTCATAATTTGGCCCTTGTCAGAATCATTCACATCTTTACAATGCCCATTTTCCAGCAACAAAGTTCACTTGCTGCCTGATATGGGCCTATCCCACCCACTCAGAGGTGCTGCCGTAATAAAATAATCAATGTTATTCCCTTCAACCAACACTGGTCATAATGTTTTGGCTCTTCTGTGTGAGTCTATCCTCCAGGACAGAGCCATGAAACCAACTAAACTGCAATCTAATCACACAGCACACATTGATCTGTGGGGCGTGGATACAACACAAATCAGTTCTCATATGACTGATTTATGGAATTCAGGTTAAAGACTCTGAATGAACACAATGTTTGTGCAGCAGTGTCCACTGAGGTGACTGCAGCTACCAGTAGCTGACCCCGCAATGAAATGTCTTCGGCAGTCACCTTGACTGACCCAGTTAGTGTTACTGAGTGGCCATTCGATTAAAGCCAGACTGATGTTTGCTGCCGTCAGTCAGGCTAAAAAAAAAAAAAAACGGAAGTCTAAACATGACCTTAGACCCACAAACTCACAAATACACAGACAAGACACGGCTCTCAGCGACCAAGGACCTTTTCTGTTGAGTTACAAATAAATTAGCTGTGATGCACAAAGACAATGACGGGGGAGATTTTCCCAGAGGTGTGCATAATTTCTAGATCATCTTTTTTTATGTAAAAATGAAAACTTCAAATGTCACATAACAAATAACTGATATGCCTGATTCACTGCACAGTCTGGAGCACATCAGTTAACTGTCCCCTGATTACCTAAACTGGCTAATGTACTTAGTATATCTGTGTTGTTAATAGACCACCTGTCAGTCTTTTGATGCTTAATACATCTAAACGTGTGGCCGTCAATGTTTCATTTATAACAAAAGGTTGAAAGTGTTGCTTATTTTAAAATGGCTTCCTTTAGCTGAAATTCTTGATATTTTGAAGCACAATGGTTATGATGATCATAATTTTATATACGGGAGGACGGGAGTTTCATTTTGGATTAACCTGATTTTTAACACAACAAAATGAATGTGTAGTCGACACTCTTTACTTTTAAACCATCAGTCTGCTGGTGCACATAAATACAACATGAGTCCATGAGATGTAATTTAAGTTTAAATATTTACTAAAATGTAAAATGTAACACATAAAAACTGGTATGTTGGAGAGACCTATTTATTGTCAGAGTCCTCAGTTATAAACAGCCTTTCAGTTTCATTTTAAGTTTTACTTAATTGTGATGGCATTTGAACAATCAATTCAGGAGTTTTGTGAGACTTTCTTCTATGAATTTTGAAAGAAAAAAAACAGAGTGAGGGAAATTTGTACTTTAGCGAGATATGTTGCAAAAGGAACGAAGTCTGGCAGATTTTTTTTTTTTTCCAGACAAATTTTCAAACGTTTAAGCGCTGTAAATTCTACATTTTTGATAAGTCTCTTATAAATTTCTGATGACCAACCACAGAGCCTGTGATATAAAGACTTGAAAGGATGGATGACTAATGATTGCAGAGTGAGACTCTCAATAGGTCTGAAGCCAAATTTGACCAGGAATGTTTGTGAAATTGACCATAATAACCCATTTTTATAACAGTACTATTAATAGAAAATGATTTTTTTTTCAGGCTTTGTACTAAATGAAATTTGATACGTATGAATGTATTTGTGGACACAGGTGAAAATCGTGTGATCAGAGTGGATTCTCATTCAAAAAAAAGCTTTGGAATCATATATAGAATCCAGAAGAAAATTAATTTCATTTCGATCTCATGTTTCCAGTTCAAACGGTCAATTGTAATTCTGATGTGAAAAACAAAGACAATCCGGGAACAATGGATTAACCCTGCTGCACTCAGAGGGCCATTCTTGAAGTGGGGATATGATTAGAGGCTTGTTGCTGAGCTGAAAAAAAAAACAATGAAGAGTGTAGTGTTTGGCCACAAGGAGCTGAATGGCTTTTACCTGCTACTTGTGTTTTTCTTGCTTTTGCTTTTCCTCTTCAAGCTTTCCCTCTCTCGACTGCTGATGAAAGGTGGCATGGAGGCATAGCCATGTTCTGCTTCTGCAAGGAAATAAACAACATTGGTCACGTGTCCCGATATATGGCGATGAAAAACATGGTGATATGGCAACACAGTGAAAAGAAGGGAACAAGAAGGCTTCAAAATGAGCCACATTTGATTTCAATTTCTCAGGCATCCAGTAGCAATGTTCTATGCTGAAGCGTGGGCATGTAATGAAAGGATTTCATGCAGTATATTTATACAGTATTTTCTCTCCTCAGCCTGGACAATGATGTCATCTTGAACTGGAATAAACCCCACTAGCAAACCACAACAGAAGGAAAGGAGGGGCCTGTATGAAAACAATGTCTCCCTGCACATCTGACTGCATCTGCCACATATGCAATTCATTCGTTTATGATCAGAAATGCAAATGCACGTGCATGTTTGCACATATACACATACAGCCAAGAAAATGCCTGAACACTGATTGATCATCTATTTTTGGTATGCAACGAATCTGTATTGTGCAAAATACGATTACGTTTTTATATTTAATGCATGATCCGATAATTTATTGCAGAAGGAAAATAATTATAAAGCGGCTAAAAGGTCTAACGGGGCTGCAAGATGACAGGTGCATAAATTATCGTGCTGTGGGGGGATGGGTGTCCATGTAAATTTTCACAAATGAAACGGATCGTACTAAATAATACATTTATACTTTACCTCGTTCCCTGCGATCAAGGAACTCGGCTGCCTCGATCAACATCTGCACCATTCCGATCGCCGCCATTTTCAACAATAACACTGATATTAAAACAATCCGATGAGGGATTCCGTGGCTGTTCAACAACCTGCCTCAGCTCCTAGCTCTGCTCAGCTCAGGTAGCTCCGCTGCTCCGTCACTGATTGTGTTAAAAGGCGAGAGGTAACGTTAAAGAGTTACTCCAGCAGCGTGGCAAACGGGCTATTTAAAAGTTAAAGGTCACGAATACAGCACCAGTCTGTTTAAAAAGCAAAACAGCTTCCTCTTCAGTGACTGTTGAGACGCTTCAGGTGAGGGTTAGTCGTTAGCTGGCTAGTCAAAGCTGGCAACACTTCTTCTGCTTCGCTCCTTTTAAAAGCAAACTCTTATCTATATATGGTTGGTTTTAGCTAAAGGTAGTTTCTTCTAAAGAAAAAAAAAAGCGACTCGCTGAAAAATACAGCGGGAAGGCTTGACGTACAAAAATAAGTCGAGTATTGAGGATATGTTGTTTGTGGGAAAAAAAAAAACAGAAATTGGCTGATGTTAGAGCAATAGACAAGTTAACAGGATAACGATGAAAAGTTATTCGGTTGAACAGTGTAAAGATTGAACCAACCGAAAAGACACGAGCGTTGCTGGCTTGTTCAGTAGTCACAGACTTGCCTGATGTGAAATGGAAAGAAAAACAAGCTAGCTGTCTTAAAGTTAAACCGTCGATGTCTTCCAACCTTATCGGTTCGGGGTTGTGTGGCTGGCTAGTTTTGTGCTGGTTTATCGCTGATCAAGCATGACACGTCTCGCTGGAAACGCAGATAGCGACTGACATCAACTAAGGAACAGAGAGTGTTTATCAAACTGCTGCCAAAATAGTGGCTTGTTGATCTGAACGACGGCTAACTACTGTACTTTACCACAAAGCTTCTGTGTGCTGCCGTTTCATTGGCTACTGGACATCTCAACTCAAGCTGCGATTGGGCGTTCGAGCTGTCAATCATCGGGAGGGGACGGCCCGGTCTGCCACTGGCTGCCTTTTTCAGCCATATTGGTTCTAAATCACATTAAAAATGACGCACGACGTGGAGCCGCAATGGACGCCGTTTCTGCGCTACACACACACATGCGTCGGGATTAGCTGCTGTCTAATAAACTTGTTTACTATTGGTTGGAATTCTCATGAGTTAAAGTGACAACGCCCGCTTCTATTAGCAGACACACCCCCTCTGGCCATGCTGTTTCGCGGTGTATGGCATTGATTGGCTCCCGTGGTGTTGTTTGTCTTATTGCTTAGCCAGTGATTGGTCAGATTCACATGCTCTCTTACTATTGGTCTTCTGTTCTTCCTATCACCGTGTGCATTTCCGCGCATACGCACGACTCTCTGCTATCAGAATGGCAGCGAAAACCCGATCCAAAATGAGAGGGGAGGCTCGTTTTAACATTACTAGATCTAATGTAACACGGAGCGATGCATTTATTGAAAAAAACGCATTTGGATCACTTTGGATCAATATAACCCTTGAATGGAAAACGACTCTCCGCGCACAAAGAACAACAATAAGGATTACAATTGTCTGGACAATAATAACCAAGTAACACCTGCGTGTAGGACAAGTTAAAACCACGAGAGCCTGTTGCACTGAATGTGTAGTACTGTAAATCTAATACTGAATATATAATGCTGTGATGCTGATCACATTAACTGCACATCAAGGCTGATGCAGATGAAGTAGGCTTTGAAATATATTTGTGTTTATTTTTTAAATCAGGAGTGCAACCACATTTTAAAATGCTTTTATTTCAAAATAAAACACCAGATCCACTTCAATAACATAAAGCTCTGCGTATTATGCCCACACACAGTCTCCTCTATATATTCAGCTGTGGATGACTGCAAGCGTAATAATTTACATTTGTGTGTGCACTTGTAAAAATGTATAGAAAGCAATGTAACACGAAACAAAACAAGTTGGACACAACAGGAAATACATCAGTATCATCATCTACTGTGAGGAGCACAGAGGTTAGGTTTTGAGTATTACAATGAGTTGTTGATCATTTCAAGCGATGAAGTCCAGTGGTCTGTTGAATCCACCTTTTCTGTTCATGTACTGCCTAAAAAATAAATATATAAGAAAAAAAAACATTACATCACTGTTACCCTCGCAACACTTGCTGATTACATCATCGAGCACCAATGGGAGAGCTGGGATGTCTGCATAGAAACACCTGCAGAGGTGATTGGCTACAACAACAGTGGTTGATGATGAGAGCGCTCAGTGTGAGGGGACTGAAAAGTTGACGTTTTAAACCGGCAATGTGAACGACAACAGGGAGTCAGATAATCACTTCAAAAACATTGCTACGTTAAAAAGTAGCAGCTTATGAAACCTTTGGAAATACTGTCTGTGGTCATGTGTTGTAAAGCCACACAGCCAACAAAAAAGCTCTGTACTATCAGAGACTTGTTTTTGTTGTTATTGTTGTTGACGTACCTGTATTTTCTCTTCATGGTCACATTGACAGCATATGCGTTTACAGATCCATCCGTTTTCTTCCCCTGTTTGAAAACAGTGTTACTATGACTCACACGTACAACGTGAATGTATAACACATATAATGACACATTACAATTTGAAACAAAGTGACATTAACTCGAAAAGGTTTCTGCTCGGCTAACACATAACCTTTATTTATGAAACTCATTTATTATGACCATTTACAGGTCTAAGCCTTTATAAAATAAAAAAAAAACTTTCAAAATGCCCTACAAATTATGACAAACACTGTGAAGTACTACTGATTCACACATGTAAATGACTGAATTATAAAAAATAATGAGACTGCTCACAATGTCCAATATGTTTCATAATGTTGAGCTGCTTTGATGCACTGAAAGCAGAGCTAAGACACCTTCTACACAATTTCTATGAATGCACACATCAGACCTCAACCTTTTAATTTAATATGCTCTTGCAGTTCATGTCCCTACAGCTGCTTCACTGTGACATCCTCCCAGAGGGAGCTGCAAACAAATGCCTTCAATATGGTTGAATTCAGCCCTAAAGATCTTGTCCATTTTTAGATTAGGTAGATTTAGGTTTAGTTGATGAGTCTAGTGTGTTGCATGAGAGAAATGACCTTCAGTACAGACAGACATGGACCTGAAATCAGTGAAGTGTCTGTGAGTTAAACAATCATTTCACTTCACTGTGCAGAAGCCACAACTGGTATCCAGTCATTGGTGTCCATGATGTGTTTGTGGAAAATCACAGTGAGAAAACTGGTGCATCTCAGAGACAAATACTCATGTAACGCCTCTTCAATTTAGCTGAAGACGTCAACGAACTTTTGAATCGGAGGTAAACTGCACCTCCTTGTGGCTGCACAATACATCTGCTTATTCTTCTCACCTTAGTTGTATCAAAGGAGCCAAATCCCATCATCTTCATCATCTCAATTTCATCTTCTGTTTTTCCCTGCATGTCCTCCGCTGTTAAAAATAATTATGGTTTAATATTTGCAAAAAATAAATGTTGTGGTTCACAATGCCAGAGGCTGATGTTGACCTGATACTGAAAGTGAAACATCAACAACAACATATTAAGAAATATACCTGAAATCTGAATAGGTTTCGCCTGCTTTTCCTTGCCGTCTTTGCGATCATCTTCACGTCGGTCTTTCTGCCTCACAGGAGAGAGGGAGGAGGAGCGATGGCGTCTGGCAGGAGACCTGCAGAGGGAAAACACAGATGGCTGCAGTACGGGTTATCACAACTACTGAGGGCAGACATTCCTGCAGCTGAAGTGCTCAGTGTTCATGGGGATGACTGATACTCTCATTACTGTCTGAGTAAAACAAAAACAAAAACAATGACAATGCATTTACTTGTCAGCAAAACAGTAAACCACTGTTTGGGAAAAACTCACCTGGAACGTCTCCTGTGTGGTGATCGTGAGCGACTTCTACGCCTGTCGCGGTCCCGATCTCGAGAACGAGAGCGATCTCTCTCCCTTCGCCTCCGGTCGCGGTCCCGTGATGTTGAGCGGGAACGTCTCCTCTCTGCAAAAAAGACAAGACCGTGACAAATGTAAACAAGACATGATTGGTACCATGTGAGTCCTGGTTCGGTGAACTTTGTACTAAATGAATAAACATGTTCTGAACCTGCCAACACATTATTTATACAATTCTAATTGTTGGTACCATCACACACGAATGTGTTATCAAAACAGAGTTCATTTAGTCTTCAGGTGATGGTCCACGAACTACTCCAGAACACATTAACATACAGAGGATGGACTGGCTGAAAGATAAGCCTGTGATCAAAGAGTCTTCAAAAAACTTTATACTAGTTCAGGAATGCAATCGCTGCTTCATTAGGGGCTGGCTTCAGTCACATTTGTGGTTGAGGAAGTTTTGACAAATACTTCAGTGTTGATACTGAACGCAGACAAGCAAATTTTTTTCCTGTTCTGTGCCAGAATATGTGTCAGATTAAACAAAATCAATCTCCACATGTGTTTAATGAGATGAGAATAATCAGTATCACGTGACAGAGGTGCACAAATAGTGTTTACTGAAATGTGATATGTTGTCACATTGTTTACTGGCATAAACAGAGTCTTAGCACAGTTGCAGTGGACAGGTTAAACTTTTACAAACCCAAACAAATATCACATTGAACAGGAAATGATTTTATTATTTTCCTGTTTTTTTTTAATTATTATTATTATTGTTATTATAGTTCTTTATTATCTCAAATTGCCTGTTGAACCTTTGAAAGAAGTAACAGTAGTTCAGGCTAGTAGTTCTAGATGTGCTGAAAGAAAGTGTAAAACTAACTAACTAGTAACTAAAACCATGTTAAGTGATTCTCAGTAGAAAACTCTTAAATCCATCTATGTTGTTCTGAATGTAAACAATTGTTCAAATGCGCATCTGTTAAAAAACTATGTGTGGGAACTGTGTTAAAATGCTGGTTGAAGTCTGGAAACATCAGAACTAATGACTCTACTACCACTCAGGCTGACTGGGACAATGAGTGTCTGACCTGCTAAAGAAATCCCTGATGTCAGCTCTTTGTTAATTCTTCGAAACTGATATGGAGACACACTGGCCTACCTCTATTTGTTTCTATTAATAAGGCAATACAAATGACATACCTTTCAGATATGTATTAAACACCATACACCAGCTTTTGTGTGGAGCACAAGTTGTTTTTTTTTATGATTGAACATGAAAATCTCAAGGTGTTTGGACTATTTAGGCTTCCATGGTAATGGTTTTTGTCAACATAACCTATCCCCTTTTTTGACATCAGAGCTGTACTAAAATCTATATGTTACCTGTTTTTTAACTGTGACTTTGTAGAAGTAACTGACTTTGTCATAAGGCAAGGGTGTGTTGTGTCAGGTCATGTGTAGCTTGTGTGTGTGTTTGGTCTTGCTGTTGGTTTATAAAAACAACAGACAGACAATGATGCTGGTACAGTAGGAAATGGGCTGTAATTTTTCCAGTTAGTCACAGTCTATCTTGTATGGTCAATATATGGGTGAGGTTTTTTTATCTTAGGAAATGTTGTTTTGAGTTAGTGCATTACATTATCAACACTGGCCAACTACATTCGCATTTGACAAATAACTGACTCTAGTTCAATTAACACAGACCAAACTTTGTTGTTCTGGCTGACAGGACAAGTCGAGCACGCCAAACTATTCAGTCTCATTAATTAAAGGGAGAAAGCTGCACTCCTCTGGTGCAGGAACCAACCACACCGACTGTGTGTTGAGCTGGGAGTAGATTTTTAATAATGCAAGTTGCAGACAGACAGATTTGTATTTAGGATTTAATGATGAAGGTTGTAAATTAAAGATGAATTGTCTCCTCTGTGTTCATTAAACATTGATTTTGAACTAAAAAAGTACGACCGAACCTTTTTCTCTGCTCTGTTACAGTGTCCTGACATCAGATGAAAGACCTTGATCTACGAGATCTTTTTATTCCTGTCAAAATACTACAGTGTTTTAAGTCTTAATTTTCAGTGTTACTGCTCATCCTATTTACTCACCATAGCAAGAATATTTTCCTAACCTATGAGACCTACTAGGACAGTCCCAACCAGCAGTCAGATCTGACTGCTCAATAGAAATACTCTGCTTCATCCATCCCCGTTTCTAATTAATACCTGGAAACGTTAAGCATAATGACCACAATGTAAACACAATAAACATCACATTCACATTAAATGTGCACTGGCTGCACTAAAGATGTTGCCTTTAATCAGAAAGGATATAAACCACTTTAAACAGAAATCAGTGGCTTTCATTGAGGCAGATTCTTACTAAAAGTATTCCAAATTCATCTAACAGTGCCATCTAATGGCACTGAGGCTACTGAAGTTCTTACGTTTAAATATTACCTGAAGGCCACAGCTAATTATCCTGAACTTTACACGAGTCTGTTTATTGCAACATCTGCAACCTCATTTCTAGATGACACTACATCCTACACACTGGACCTTTAACATGAACAACATGGACATGTTAACGTCAACAGGGAATACACGATGCTCACGAATTACACCTTAACGTGATCAAAACTTCATCGTGTCGTGCATGTAAAGCTTGCTGTTTTAGGTCAATTGGCATTAAATAAAAATATAAAAACACAGCCTGACCCACTGTGTTTGTGTGCGTTCATCATTTCCTGTAAAACTACCAACGGACGAGCTAAATTCCCACAGGTACAGCAGCGAATTTCTCAAAACGTGTAAATATCAGTGTTATTCGGGACATCTGAAAAGACTGCACATACTCAAGCACTTTAAAAGCCAGTTACTACAACACGAAGTCATTCAGTATCATGCAGGTTCATAATAACAATGTTACCGGTGTAGCCCAATACATAAGCTACTAATACCAACACGAGAAACACGAACAGTTAGCTAACTTACAGAAAGGTCGCTTTAATGTTATACCGAGTCTAAAATCAATGTTAAAGAAAGAGAATACGTTAATCAACATCTTTCTTACATGTGAATTTTCCTTGGTAAACGTAAAGGAGAAAGGGTCTTTGTAGCCAGCTAGTCATGTGTAGTTATGTTAGCTAAAGCTAAGCCAGCTAACGTCTAGCTTCTCACCTCGTCTTTGGGGAGTTCGACTCCTGCTTCTTCCCATTTTATTGACAGATTAAATGTTACCGTCGTATATCAACGTAGAACCAAACAGGCAACGTGTGGTTACAAAAACATTACACCGTGGATTGTTTGAATTTGGTAAACAATAATGCCTGCAACTTCTCGACTCTTCTGTCGTCGACAATAGTTTAAATAGAGCTTCCGGTTATCTTTGTTCGTAGGAGCGCCCCTAGCGGTCAGGAGGAGAACCTTCATCTGCGACGTTATGGCGGCCGGACACAGGAGGGGTTGAGGTGAATGGTGCATTACCAAACTCATATACTGTAGATGATCTAAACAATTTTGAGAAAAAAAACAAGACGTGGAAGGTCGATTATCGATTGTTACTATTATCCATCATTAGTGCCACCTCATGATGTATAACACCAGAACTTAAATTAGAAATAAAAACCTAACTACCCCGTATTATTTTTTAATCAATATTATTTTTGAATAGATTTAATAGAACAGTTAGTACAATTACAATTAGTAAATAAAGGACGGGGGGAAAGCAGACAAAGTTACAGTTGGTTTTAAATCAAACATGATCTTTAATGACTGATACATGGTAACCTTGCAACACTCACTTATACATTGTAATATAAAATAAATTAAAACCATGAGCAAACATCACACATCAGCATTTTGATAACGGCTACTGGTTTAAACAGAAAATCAGAACAACTGTTAAGAGGTATTTTGCACACATACATCTGAAAGAAGATGAGAAAAGTGGAATGTTCAGTACCTTCAGTTATCTTCTGTTTCAGGGTTTCAAACTGCATCGACAAGCAACAAATGTTTAATGCTTTATCCTTTTTTTGGTAATAGATTCATAGCGGCTTGTGTTTTGTTGTGAGCCTGTATATTTTCCCCTGCTTTCTATTTCCATGTTCATCCCTGCTGTAATAACATCAATAGGCTGATAGTTTTACATAAAACCAGCATTCAGAAGAGCACAATCAGTAGCTATCAGTATTTCTACATGGACTGCACCTGCGCTCACATAGTATACCTGCAACATCTATCTGATAATAAGAACCAAATGATGACTAGAAGATGCCTATGATGAAGATGAACAAATGCAACGTACTAGAATGTCAATATACACATGTCAAGTGCCTATAGATGGATGATGGGTGCATAATTGATGGGGAATTAAACTCCCATCATGTTTTGCAAACGTGTGGATAAAAAAAAAAAAATGGACAAATTGTGAGTGGCAAGTGCACAGGATCACAGCAGTGATCCCAGTTTGAAAAACAATCAAATCTGAATGTCTGTACAGTGAAGTTAAGTAATGGACTGATACCACAGGTGAAAATAAGACGCAAATAATACGTGTGTGTGCGCATGAGAGAGAGAGAGAGAGAGAGAGAGAGAGAGAGAGAATGAGAGAAGTAGTGGTGTGTCACGATGTAAAGAGGCTGTGTCCAACCTGGGTTGAATAGTGTGTGAAAATAATCATCAGTGTTTAAACTGCGTGAGATGTAGAACCACACAGATCAGATGAGTGAGTAGCAGTTTACAGTAAAGCGTCTGGGCGTCAGTTTAGTACACTGTGTCTGAATGGCATCTTTTCACTGTCCTATTGAATCGATCTGACGTGGTTAACTCCACCTGCTACTCATACGCTGCACACTGAGAAGTATTTCACAGCAGTATTACACCGAGGTCTGAGGGGTCTGGACGCCTCAGGTCTCCACTTTCTCCTTCTCCTTCTGCTTCTTGCTCTTTTTTAGGAACGATGGAGGCTTGAACTTCTTTTTCTTCTTGGACGGAGACTTGGAGGGCGAACCCTCAGGGGTGCCACCTTGTGGTTTAGCAGGTGGTGCAGCAGGAGGGGAGGAGGTGTCGTTGGTTGACAGAGCCTTCATGCCTTTCTCCAGCTCTTCTGTCGTCTGCTTCTCCTCCTCGCCTCCATTCTGGATGGCTGGAGAGTCGGGCTTTGCCTCTTCTGTTCAGAGTATTATGTAAAAAAGAGACTTTTCAGTAATCAGACAAGAAACCTTGAGTTGGGTGGAGATGCAAAGCTACATGCAAGACATGTGGCTGCAGATGAACATGCTTTTTTAAAATAAGAAGTGGGTTTTCATATGGTTTCTCTGTACTTACTAGTGAGACAAGACCATAGCACCAGAAGTGTGCCCTATGAATCAGTGAGGAGTAACATAGAAAAGGACAGACAGACACAGGAGAGAGCACAACAGATACAGCAGGTGACAGACAGATGGATTCCCCTACAAATGAATTAAATGTAAATCAAAAACAGAAACAGCCAAAACAACAGACTGGTTGCAGACATTTTGACTTACACAGGTGTAACTAGCTGCTAGCTCAATGACAGAGCTTATACTTTTGTTACATCTGTGCTATTACTCAATGTCTTTCATTTTATCACATCTGCAAACAGAACCTGACAATCCATGTTACTCCACATGAGACCAGATGTGAGTCTGCAGACTGTGATGTGTGTGGGCTTTAAGTTTTACTTTTTAATGCTTGATACACCACAAATTAAAATCTGTTCACTTGTTTTTGGAAGGAGGCAGACATCTCACGCATGCATTGTTTATAGTTTATAGTTGTTTAGTTATATAAATTCACAATCAATAACAATCTGTGATGGACAGTTTTCGAGCCTGTTATTTTATTAAGCGATGCACTTACTTTTTAAGGATGTAACATGCAGTTACTGACATCATACTGCTTAGACTCAACTTTAATTTGTGGTGTGTCATTTTTATATAGAAGCATCAATAATATACTATATGTATTTCACTATAACTATAATGAAATAATGTAACCGCAGATTTGCACCATTTGATTCTTTATATCTCCATGTATATTCTTCTTAGAGGTTTTTCAAGATTTCGAGTCAAATTAATTATCTACAGGGCAAATCAGTCATTTCTGGACGAGAATTATATGTATCACATATGAGGAGGGGTAACATGGTTGTCTGCATCTGAAGCATGAGAGGACAGAGACTGCTCCGAGTCACACGAGACCACGCAAGACTTGGAGCCGACTGCTGGTCAGAGGGCGAGCGTGCAAGGCGAGCAGGGCAGATGGTCCACACTCTGCCAAGCCTCACCTGAGAGAGGAGGGTGGCTCAGTACAGGGCTCTTTGTGGGGGAGTTGGTAGGAGAAGACTCCTTGTCATTTGCCACCTCCTCCTCCCCTACTCGCATATATATATACACACACACACACACACACACACACACACACACACACACGCATTGAGGGACAGTGACAGTCAGTGTGCAGAAAGTTACATTTGTGAAGCACAAAGAAGTGAACACATTTTACACAACAGTCACAAGTGAAACATAGTTTGCTTACTGGTGCTGTCTGAAGCATTTTCACTTCAAAAATTAATTTAATTAAAAAATGAATTCATTTTCCAGTGATCTTATCCAGTGATAAGATTGTTAGTGTCCACCAGCGTCTTAATGTACAGGAAAACAAAACTCTGTTGCGCTGTTTTATGACACAACACTGAAGTACTCAAAAAGTGAAAAAAAGTGAAAACTTCTTTTCCATTTGAATTTGACACACTGGTATTTGAAGATGTTTCACACAACACCTTTAAGATTGTTAGAAGAAAGTGCACAATACTTTACTGGTGAAAGTGAAGACTGGCACATCACTGTCATTATATCTACACTATACAACCAAAAGTATGTGGACACCCTCGGGGTGGGTCAAAAATAATTGAAATAGAGTGTAAATAGAAATATTAATATTAAAGCTTCTTTCTTAGCTTCTTATAAGTTTTTTTTTTCCTTTATCCAGTCTCTGTTTCTAAGTTACTAATAAAAACTTATTTTCTAACAAGAAACACTTATGTTCAACTCTCATACGGGTATGATGTTAAAGTGTCCACACACTTTCACCATATAGTGTGTGAGACTATATGACATCATATTAAGACTATTAATTCTAAAGCTGCCTGAACGATATATGAATTAACACATATCTATTACACAAATGTTATTAAAGTATCAGTATATGCTGTATTGTTAGGGAAGTTAGTCGTGTGAGCAGCTGTTAGTTGGGTTGATTAAACTGTACCATCAGTCCCTCCGTCCTGCTTCCTCTGCACTTCTTTGCGATACTCCTCCAGTTCCTGGTCTGTCAGCTCATTGAAGGGGTTGGGAGGTTCTGGCTCTGGTGGGACTGTGGGTAGGCTGACTGGAGACTAACAGACAAGCACAGATACAAAATTACAGCTTTTAACAAACTGCAGTAAATGAACAGGATTTGGAGAAGAAAAGAAGCAGATGTTTGGCGAACAGAGAGGGCACTTTACCGGAGGACTGTCCTCTGTTATGACACTGGCGAGGACTTGAGACTGAGGTCCTGCCGTCTTCATGTCCTGACGATTCTGTTGTCGGATCTGGCGAGACAAAATTTATTGTAATGTTGCAAAGACCAGATGGAAACGACAGGATTTGTGTGTGAGACAGAAACAACAGCGTGAACAAAGCACCTTGTTTCGTGTCTCAATCACCTCCTGAGGGTTGGTGAAAAGAGGCACAAACTGGTTTGGGTTCTCAATCTTGATGGCTGTGCTGCCAGCTTGTGTCATCTCTTCTGTTTTCAGCCACTAAGGAAGAGAAACAAACATTAAAACAACATCTTATAACATCATAATACAAAAAAAAAAAAACATTAGCAGAGATCTATGTCCTATTCAGTAAGACATGGGTTTATTGGAAAAAAATTTAATGAAGGAAATTCATGAACATGGGTTATATTTGTCCACCAGAGGGCAGACTGCACTGCAGTAGTCACCTCTGAGCAGTGGTCTTTCCCCTGCAATGCAGAGAAGAGGAGAGCAGAGGAAAGACGAAGGTGGGAGGGACGGAGGAAGAAAGAAAACAGAGCCAAGCTCCTCCCACTAATGTAAAGCAATCAGTGTCATGTTTCTTCTCTCTGAAGGACTCATCACTGCAGCTCTCATCTCTCTTTTCTCTAAGGTTCACTGACAAAACAAACGCTCCACAGTCTACATCAGCCTGCATGTGAATCACAGCTTGATTCTAGACAGAAATAAAACGTCAAATATCAACAAATCTTTTTCACACCGTTAGAAAGGTGATGAGCTAATAAACTCATCAGCAAGCTTTAACCTTTCCCTCTGCTCTCCTGCTGCTTTATCCTTTTCATATCTTCAGTCTGTCTATCCCTCACTGTTTAAGACCCACAACCTCTACATCACAGTGGCCACAATGAACCATAGTCTGTGCAGCACTATGGATTTTGAAATGAGCACTGTTTTTTGAGACTACACTTGGGACCATAACAGTTACTACTAATGTGTTATTTGCATCTTTATTTTAGAAAGTTCTTAACCTACAGCGTGATTGGTCTGTTCAATAAAATCACAGGTAAATAATCCCAGAGGCTCACAGTGGTGCGCTGGTGCCCGGGGCTGGCCTGCTCCTGGTTGACTTTTTGGTAAGTGTTGGGAGTGTTGAGCCACCGGGTCCTCTCCTGCTGCTGGCGCTGGGCGAAAGGGTGCTGCCTCAGAGAAGGGTGGACACCGTCGTCGTCAAACTGGTGGAAGACCGTGACGGTCGCAGGCACCTCCACCTCCCTCCGCATCCTTGACCGCTCCAGCAGCACAGGGAAACGGTAGGCATAGCCGGTGCGGTAGCCCTGAGGGTAAAGGTGTAGAAGACGACATGAGATCAACCTCTGATGGACAGAAAATATTAACTTTTCTCCTCTTCTTCATTTTAGCTGTGCAGACTCTCAACAGGGAATTGCAGCATTTATGGCATCTTTTCCTCAAACATGCTGTGTCATAGCACTTTATGTGTGTGTGCAAGCTGCTGCAGAGCCAGCAGGATTTTCCCATGATCAGCTCCCAACAAAAGCTCCTGTATAATATATATTGTATAACATCTTTTATGGTACAGAACAACTGCATCAAAGATGTATGTACAGTTACTGCTGATGTAATCTCAATATTTCATTATGCTGCTGCTTCCATCTGCAAACCACAGGAAGGCTTTTATGCCTCTTATTGTGAAGAAGCTACAGGAAATGGAGCAGCATTTTCTCACATCTCATATGCATTACTTCATTTACAGTAGGACAGAGTGTTTTCATGAGCTGACAAGTGCAGATGGTTGTTTGTCTTTTCAGGAACTTTCATATAGTAACTTCCCCATGACATGAAAGTGACATAACATGCATCTGCTTTAAAAAAAACTTTCCAGTTATTGTGAATTAGCAGATTAGCAGATGTCTGAGACATCAGACACATCATGGTAACTCCTTTTAATTCCAGCAAATTATTTTAAAGTTGACAGAGAACCAAAAAACAGTTTTTTCCTCGTCTTTGTTGAAGTAGTCTACCTGCATTCAGGAACATGTGAAAAGTGCTAGATATTCTGAACATCTCCTTTTCATAGAAATTCCTCTTTTAGAAATGTCCGCTAGAAAAAATGGGTCGTGACGTAAAATGTATCTCACTGCCCCCCAATCTGATTCCATTCCCTCCTCTTCAAAGGTGATTAGCTGTAAAAAAAAGACGGTCTGTTCGTGTTCTGAAGCCGGCGAAGTTATATTCATTTGAGTGGCAGTGAAGGAGCCAATCAGTGTCAAGTGCTTGCATTTCATAATGAGGTTGTCAGTTAAGCCTGAAAAGATGGCAAATAGATGCAAAACCATGCGTTTTAAATCTCCCACCCTAAAGTTTCTGAGAGGTTTTTATGAAGCTTCTGAGGCATTACACATCTAACCAACATTTTGTTGCGTGTATGTCACATCACAGAACAAGGTTCAAAACCCTGTTCAACCATTCTCTATCACCTTTAAACCATCACTGTAGACATGTTTCCTACCAGGTTATCCAGAGTTCTCATGAGGGCTTCGAACTCATGCTCCCCAACACGACTCTTGTGCAGGGGCCCGAAGGTGGAGCCGGCCCAGCCCACGGTGCCGGTCGGGTTGGGTTTATGGGTGGTGCGGTCCAGTAAAATCAGATTATGTTCACCACCAGCACTACACAAAGCTGATACCTAAAAAAAAAATAATATAGATTTTGAGCAAATATCAGCATCTCAGAGTGAATTTTCTCTTTCAGCAAGTTTGTACTACACACACAGAAAATATAACACATCATTCTCTGTGACTGTAAAGGATGGATGATCATACAGTCACATTCACTGCTGGTCCTGTAAGGTTACTGCAGTGTCTTTGGCCCGTGACACTCCTGTAGTGTATTATTACGCAATGCAGAGCTCCCAGCTGAATTCCAGAGAGAGGGTACCACGAGAAGGACAACTGCCCGGGTGTAACACTGGTGCATCTATGCAAACTATGTACAGATACAAGTTTCACACACTCCTACACACATGCACCAGCAGCACTTTGCCTCCATTATGGCAGTTGTTAGTGGAGTGTGTTTGTGTTTGTGTTTGTGTGTGTGTGTGTGTGTGTGTGTGTGTACTACCTGGATCTGGCAGGCAGCCTGGATGTGGTAGATGGTGTAGAAGGCCTCCTCCACAGACTCTCCAAGAGCGATGATGCCATGATTTCTCAGCACCAGAACCTTTAAAAAAAGAATCTCACGAGTTTAGATTATGAACAGCTTCACAACCTTCAATAATGAATCCGGTCTAAGGCCAAGTCTCTTTGTGTTTTCTTTGTTAAAGCTCAGGTTCTGTTTGCTCACCTTGCAGGTGGGTCCTAAGCTCTTCTGCAGCTCCACTCTGTCCTCCTCCTCCTCCATGACCCCATTGTAATCATAATAAGCAACATCACCTACAAGCAGAGCCTCATGGGAAAGTGGCAGGAGGCCGCACTTCATCGCTGAAACCTGTCAATATTTAACAATCAAAGGACAAAACAGGCTCATATTTTCAATGTGTTTACATGTGTCCATGCTAGTCATTGGTATCATATTATCAGACTCAAACAGAACCAGATGACAGTGACATTGCTACAATGCAGCTATAAATTCTGTTGCATAATATCCATTATCATAATCAAAACCGATCCAAAACGTGTGATTTAATCATACTCTGTGTTTAAGATATAAATGAATGAATGTGAATGTGAGGAGCAACAGTGTCTCTCAGAGCTGAGAGTGAATGGCAGCCTCTCCCCTGGCATCAGTCCAGGCTGACTCACCGCAGCCGTGGCTGGTGTGTGGAGGTGAAGCAGGCAGCGAACATCTGGCCGGGCTGAGTAGATGGCTGAATGCAGGCTGAACTTCTCTGCATCCACACTCAGGTTGGTGCTGCCTTTCTCCACCACCTCCCCCAGGATGTTCACCTTCACCTGTGAAACCACACGGTAGCGTCAGCACCAACTCTCAGACGACAGGATCGTCTCAAATGGTATGATGTTTGGGAAATAAGATCATAAAGATAAAATCTATTCTATAACACGCTTATACCAGTGACATTACATGTAAATTAGATTTAAAGCAACAGCATGTTTCTTGCTACTTGTTTCAAATGAAAACTTACTGTTCATGAAATTTATGATTCATCCAAACCCTGTTTCTTTCTCTGATACATAAACCAGGGATGACACTGACACTACACCATCACAGATTTTTTTATCCTATATATAGATTTATATATATATATATATATATATATATATATGTGTGTGTGTGTGTGTGTGTGTGTGTGTGTGTGTGTGTGTGTGAAAACCTGGTAAATACCAATAAAAACTTAATAATGACAGTTACAATAACTAATCATTCATTGATTATTCAAGTTAATTTTCAAAAAAAGATGAAATGTTCCCTTGTTTTTTTTTTTTGCTTTTGTTTTAGGTTCAATTTTAAGTATTGTGGGAAAAATACATTGTTACAGGCGCTGCTCACCACTTCGTGAAGTCGATCATCAGTTATTTTCTAAAAACATTCAGCAGGGTCAATTCACATGTGTGTCACTCACCAGACTGGATCCAGTCACTTCGCTGTAGGCCAGGCCGTCTGGAAGCACCAGGAAGTGTTCCTGTTCTTTACTGACACGCAGCTGTCAGAGAGGAACAACAACAAAGATGGAAATACTGTAGAACAGTACCATGTTATGTTAATCATCCTGTTAAAACTGATCTGATGTAGAGTGGGTGGTGTTAATGAGCTCTCGCTAAGAGCTTCAACCATCGCTGAGTTTAAAAGAGGTTATAACACAATCTCTGAGCAGCGCTGCTTCTGCAGGGGTACGTTGGAGGATACACTGAGGAGCTATGGAGTATCGAGATGGGTCAGAACAGGCCAGGACTAGTTGGTTAGCTTAGTGAGTTCAGAAAAAGAGAAGCAGCAACTGTCTATCAAAGCTGTGATGCTACTAAAACCAGTTAAAACATGTTTCTGTAGGTACAAGTTACGTTGACGAAAGGTCTGCTCATCAGTAAAAAGTATTGTTGGGAGTGTAATGTAAGAAGACAGTAAAACTAACAGTGAGGCAGGTGTGGCTGATCTGGGCCCAGCCGTAGAGGTCAAACAGGCGATGGGTGCTGGCCAGTTTGCAGCGCATCAACCTCTCCCCCTTCACCAGGCTGCCGGGCTCCCAGCCATGCAGGTCGTTGATGGGTGTCACCATCATCATGTCTGTGACGGGAGAAAGAAAGAAAACCAGATAGAGGAGTGAATTTGACGGTATGTAGACAAGTAGGAGAGTGTTTGATCCTTGTTTTTCTGTTTGAAACATTTCAATATCCTCCAATTGAAATGCGAATGCGAGCATCGTTTTTTTTTCTTTTTGCTTCAATTATAGGTGTTAAGTCAATAAACTCACTGTTCATTAGAAGTTTGAGTTTGATACATGAATTTAAGTAGCTTCACATAACTCTTGAACTCCAACATCAGCTCAGGACTGTTCAGCAAACACCTGTGTGGATGTGCAGGAATGTTAACCCGAACTTTACTTTATAAGTTATGACTAGACCGATAGCATAAAGTAGAAGAGCCAAACAGTCTGACACACATATGTCAGATTCTAATTATTAACTGGATCTGCACCAAATAGTCACTGCCCTAAAAATGTCTGATTTTGTCATACTTTACTTACTACAAATCTGTGAAATTGACCAAAATGTCAAGAAAATAGCATTAGCATTGTCATAGCAGGAAAAGCACAGAACATTGATGATGACTCTAACTCTTCATTTGAGGCAGAAATACAGTAAAAACACGAGAGAAGACTAACATCACCCGCACTGTACTGTACACAGATCACACTGTCAGTCCAACTGCACCTTGTCCAACTACTTCAACTGTTCATGTTATTTAGTCTCATATAGTTTCAAAAGACTTACATCTATATTTACAATAAATCATGAGGGGTGAATTAGTTTGATCGACTCGCCGAACTGCCTGTTTCTATCCTCAAATACCAAACAACATGTCTTCAAGATGAATGCACCTTTGATTAAAGTTAGTAGTTACGTGTGTGTTAAAAAATCATAAAAATATATATATATATATATATATATATATATATATATATATCACTGAGCCAATCAGCACATGAAGTGTGTGTAAGGACGTGAGCAGAACGGCAGATAATCCACATCATTTTATGATCAATGGATACAACAGACACTCAGTCCAATGATGAAATGAACCCAGAGTGAGAGATGAGTATTATCCATCATCCAATGGATAATGGATAATGGAACTAATAATGGATAATCCAGTATGAACAATACAAGACTGAGGCTAACAGCAGAATACTTGGATTAAAAATGAAATATCATTAATTAATGGGACTAACATCTGCTAATAGGTGTTCTAATAGGTGTTCAGTGGATTATAATAGAATTGTTAATAATGACTGACAACATCCGAGCACCAAATGTATTTGTTTCTAACAAATCTCATGACTCCTTCTGTCCATAGCAAATAGTGCGACAACTCCACCTACTTTACATGGACTTAATATGAGCACAACACAGAAAAGAAGTTGATGGTCTAAAGTCAATTCAAGTTGAATAGCTGCTACTATCTTAAAGCAGAATGGTTCAGTGAACTATAGTTGGAGTTGTGTTGTGGATGTAATGTTATGTAAGCTGTGTTTGACACTGTTGCATAATTTTTTGTCATTAAATGAATCATGTTTTAATGAAAAAAGGTGTCGTGTACATACTGGAAGGAGAGACTGGCAGAGCAGCTGGAGAACCATGTGATGCCATGAAATCAGCGAGCTGTCTCAGAGCCCATAGGTTGGATGAGCTGCCGCCCTTCTTCATCTGTTCCTGGATCAGCACATCCAGCTCCTCCCTAAACGACTACACACACAAATATGGATATTGCTGTAAAATCACACATTCATGCATACATGATACATACAACATGACAAAATCATATTAATGTCATAATAACACTGAATTAAAGCTTTTAGGATTGTTGTAGGATTATGAACACATGCACTGATTATCAGAGTTGAAAGTGAGAAAACATATTTAATCAGTCAGTTTCTTTCCATTTGCCTTTTACTTCACAGACTCATTAAAGTGACTGCTGCTCTCGTACACACAGAAACACACACAGTCAGTCAGAGAGAGTGGAGTCCACAGAGCCTGCAGCTCAGGCTGTCAGTTGCATTTAAGAACAGATTTACTCAAACCTGGAGGAGAGGACACAGGGACAGACAATAATCTCACCGGACTCTGTAGGAGGCTGGAGATGCGTTTCTTATGCTGCGATCCAGATCCAGGCGTAGAATGCTGAGGAGACTGGAGGCTTTCAGGGATCCCATCACTGGGGCTGCGCTGCACCGGGGTGCCCTTGGGGGTCGGGGACTTGCTCATCTTCTACTGTTTTGCAGTGGATGTGTTACAACCAGATGTGGGTGGGGAGAACTGTGAACAAAGTGTCGGTCATCTTATAAATGCTGCTTAAACAGAGCAGTGTTGAAGAAAAGTAAATATTCTGACAAGACAAACTACAGCTGACACTTTGAAAAACATTCCCCTTTTCACTTACTTTCCAAGCATTGGAAGAGAAAATCAATAGCACTCTCATATCTGTCCATTAAATAAGAAGCTACAGCCAGGAAATGGTTAGCTTAGCTCAGCAGCAAGACTGGACGCAGTTAGTCTGGCCAGAGGTAACAAAATCTATAAACCAGAAACCTCTAAAGCTCCCCAGTTAGCATGTAATAACTCATTTATTTAATTTGTACAGAAAGTAATGAGTAAAAATGACAAATTGCAGTTTCATGGAGTAGATAGACTGGACTTCTTCTTGGACAGGTTACATGTCAGATGGTTGATTTAGTTCATTAGACAGTCATGCTAACTGTTTGACAGTTTGAAGTTAATAAGGTGAAATAAGCAGCTGTGGGCTGTGACTCTGTATCTGTCGTACAGATACAACAGTAATCAGTAATAAAATGATTATTTTTCCAAATTGATGCCAATTCTTTAAATGTTTGAATATGTACAAGCAGTGTCTCTTTATGTCTCTTTCAACAAAACAACTTTTTAGACAGTTGAAGCAGCTTCACATCTCTGACTGACTACTTCACTGTTGTGAAATTCAAGTTCAGACACCAACTTTGCAGCAGCAACAGAGGCTCCACTTCATCAAATCAAATCCTTTGAACAGAAACGAAACTGCTCAGAGAACGACTCCCAAGCCGTCCATATGCAGCGCAGTTTGCCATTTAAATGCTGCAATAAAAATGATGAATTGTTTGACAAGATACTGATGAGAGAATAGAAAATAACCTCAGCTTTAGAAATTGCACACAACTGTAGGAGCACTTTTTTGTGACAGTACCCTCAGACAGGATGAGTCTGAGGTGGCCAAACACACAACAAGTTATGCTACATACATTTCTCAAGCAACGGCCAGAGATAAATATATTTCCAGCCTTCCTGATTTTCAGTTCTCTTTCTATGGATCTGAGCTGCATATCAGCCGATAGGGAGTTAAAAACTGAAGAGAGCCAACAGCTCAATCAATATACTCATTTATGTCAACCCCAATCAAATCCTTCAGTGTCTTATATTAACATATAAAATGAGTCTCCTGCTGGCAAGTACTATGATAAACAGTGCAGTAAAGAGCCGTGAGCCTTGATTCTCTTGCATTCTCGACTGGCAGCATTAAGATGAAAAGAAAAAAAAACCTACCCTCACATAAAGGATGCTGGATTCCTCAGGGCACTGGCCAGTGGAAACACAGAGCTATAGAAAACGCAACATTAGCAGTAAAAGCTCACATGCACACGGCAGCGGCAGGACCACTGACAGGAAGTTCGCCGGTGATACGACGCCGTAATTGGAGAAAGAGTAAAGGGTTACCGTAAAAAGATGTTAAGAGAAGAGATGTGGCCACTCCCCGAATGAAACGTACTCAACTCACACACGCGCGCACACATGCACACACACACACAGACAGACAGACAGAGGGCTGCAGGGAGCAGATAAGGTTCCAAACACACCACACCCTCCCTCCTGTGCCACATCTAACTGACTCAATTACTTACTTACTTGATTTACTGCGTCACTGTAACATACAGCAACTATTTGTGCATCCATCACCCCATGCACTCTCAATCTCATCCCACTATTTTCTCATTCAAAACCTCTTTTCTTTTCTACTGCGCTCACCCCAAACACCCCAGAGAAAGTTACATCACATCCTAAATCTCAAGAGAAACTCAGATGACTAAACCTTTAATGTAGTGTCTGGATAAACCGTGAACTTTAAAGTCAGGCTTCCTGAGCTCAAAAGCACCGATACATTACATCAGCTATTAAAAACATCAGCAAATCTCTGGGGGATTAAATGAGCTCCCTAAACATACACTGACATATGAGCATTATGTTGTTTGCAAGATAAACTGCTCTCAGATAAAATCAGCAGTTTTTACAGTATTTATACTTTAACATGGCTTTATAATTAACACATTCAGATGGATGTTTGTAACACATCACTTACTTACTGAACAGCAGTCAGTCCGTGAAAGCCAAATTTTGAAGTGACACCTCTTGTTTTTTTCTCCCACAGCAGAGGATAGTTCACAGTGTATGAGCGTGTCTCTGGGGGTGGAGGAGCCCAGCTGCTGACAGGCAGCAAATAGAAAGCCTCTCTCTCCAGGGAGGGTCCTAATGACTAAGGAGAGACATGGAGATCCGGCTGCTGGCCCACCACTGCTGCTCCCTCTCATCCTCAGTCACACTGTGATGGCTGACCATGCTGATGTCTTGCCATACTCTCACAGGATCGTTCTTACTTTGGAGCCAAATTGTAAAATCAGAATTAATTAAATAATTTAATCATTTAAAAAGCTCATAAGAGTCGATCTGTGACCTAACATGATGAGCCTCACCTGGATGGATATATGGATCAGGAAATGATATACTGCTATGGTTCACGTTTAGACACATCAGGCCACATCAATGTCCATTAGTTCAGTAGTAGAGTATAGTGCCCATTATATCTAAAATATTCAAACGGCATTTGCCCACTAATCTACACTAAATAAAACATAATGACAGTTGACAAAGTGAAAATATGTTTAGTTAATCTGAAAAAACATCACCTGCAACACAACTCCACATGCTGACATGAGTGGATATCCATGAGTAGTGCTGTATAAGTGCTCAGTGCATACTTGTCAGACCACACCCATCTTCAAACTCTTTCAAAGGTCTTTTAAAGGTCTGATTGATGGAAGTTCTGCTGAAATGATCATGTCAGCTTTCTAAGTTTAGTCAAAGTGAGCTGTGCAGAGAGTCCTGGTGTTTCTAAACTACTTTTGAATCACAGTTATCACTGTGCTCCTGGGAAAAGCTTGACAGATGGATTTGTTGTTCAGATCTTTGCCTCACCACTGCTGTGACGTAGGTCTAAAGATAGTTCAATGGCTTGGCTTTTGTTCTTTGTTATGGAATATTAAGTGCAGATTAATGGACAAATGTGACAATTTTATTCATGTAAAACCAAATCTATAGCACAATAAATTTTACCAAACATAAAGGGGTTTGAATAATTTCTGAAGCCATTGTATGTGTTTCTATTGGCTGCTGTAAATACCCACTAACATTGGTTTTAGTGGATCTGTGTCTGAGCTTTGACATCCAGCAGCAGGGAGGCACATGGGAGTATAATTACCTAAGTAACTCTGGATTGATTTTCTTTGGCTCTGCTCTCATTAGAGTCATGTCATAACAGCCAGTCAATAAACACTGACCAGCTCGTTTTTAACAAATCAGTACCTTAACTATCAGTTGTTCAAAAACAAAAATAAAGCTGAATAATTGTGATTATAATAAAAACCCAGCCACAAATAATCATGTCATTCTTTGATTTTTATGAGCTGAAATAAACAGATTTTCACTCTAAATGCTTCATTTATCACATCTATGGTGAACAACTTTCAACTTACTCATGTGTAATATATTAGACTTAATGAAATAAACCATGCTAACTAGCAATGCAACCATTACTGGAAAGAATTTATTTTCCCATACAGCTTTCAGTCTAATGTACCTGCTGAATACAACAACACAAGACTAATACAAGCCCACACTAAACTAAACTAATGTGCTGTAATGTACATGTGCAGCTTCACTGTATTCAAACCCCAAATAAATCTGCTCATCAACTTGAAACATTTTATATTGAGTGTCTTGAAGAAATACAGCATACACAGGATGAAAATGTACTAATGCATGTTTGATGAAGAGCTATAATACATTTTATGAACTGTGTGCCAGGATATTCCTACAGCCTCTAATGGAAAATTTGGCTTGCACCTTACAAACCACACTAAACATAAATAATATCAAAATGTATAAATAAAAAAACAACACAAGGAATGGAGAAGTGATGGAGTCCATCGTCGTCAAGGGAGTTATAAAGTCATTTTATTTTCATTAACTGCATTATAATATTGGACTATTATTCCTTATGTAACAGAAACCATGAAATAATAATGCAAGAATTATGAATATATTTTCTCTACATAAGCTGAATTAACAGAGTATTCACAGTGTTACAGAATGTTACATGTTAAATAAAGGTGTTTTCAGCTGAATAAAACATCATAATTCAATTTCTTGTCCTGGACAATCCCTACATCAGGGGCAGATCATTCTGTCTGGGATAATAAGACACACAACCTGATATGATAACAGGAAAGAGTAGCTCACTGAGATCTCGGGATAACTTCAACTTCCTCCACATTTAAGTGGCTGAGATCCAGTTCACTTGTCTGCCATCGTGCTCTGCGAGGTAGAAAATTAAATAAAAATAAATAAAAAGCGAGGAAAAAAAAACACAGCGACGATATTATGTCACACGTGAGAACGAGAAGAGAAAGTCGCGTGAGCACCAAACTCAACATGTATAATCTACGTGCACACAACATTCAGTTTGAAAACACAATAGCGTATTATGTGTTTTTAGCATCCGCCTCTTCTCCACCCGCTAGCGGCCCGCGCGCAGCATGGCTGCCTAGCAACACTCGCACGCGCGTGCAGCATCAGCACCAGCAGAGCGGAGGATCAGCTAATGGCCACCCGCAAAATGCAGAGGGCGAGCAGCGACGGCACAACACAACACGGCACTGCGCGGCACGGCACAGCTCGCTCTGGTGCACGGCCGAGGAAACGCGCATCTACAAGCAGCACGTTTACGTTTACAAAACAAAAACACGCACAGATTTTAGACACAACGGAGCACACAGAGTCTCGGTCACTGTAAAAACAACACAGCATCAGAGAGCGAGGTTAGTTTCTGCCATCTCACACTAATGTGAACACACGGCACCAACCAGAGCCTGCACACACCAGGCCTCCATCTGCAACAACACAAAGAAGAAATAAAAAGCACTGGTAATGGGGATCAAACGCTGTGCGCGTGCGAACCGTGCGATTCATTTAAAAGAGACACCTTCAGGTCCCGTGTAAATAAGAACGCAGTAGAACAACATGGTGACCAGCAGACAGCATCGTGTCTGACCGAGACACACACACATTTAAACACACGCGTCAGGGGGATCCTGCGCTACGCCCAGTCATCTAACCACGACACAACCAAACAAACAGAGCAGTGAACTCACCTTCAGCGCATCGTCTCCACCGCGGCCTCTGTGCTGGTGCGGCACACACCCACAGCGCAGAGCCAGCCGTCCTCAGAGCGAGCAGAGGTGGTTAATCACAAATCTGTCAGCGTCGGGTCGCAGCACCAGGCTTCCTTTGTCAGGACTAATTCAGGCCTCAGCTGATCCCAACTCAATGGACCCTGGTGTTTTTCATCGCTCTGTGCGTCTGGACCAGCCCACTGCCACGCCTGTCCTCCGTCTCACACCCAACCTTCCCACTGGTTCAGCTACAGAGGGAGGCAGCGTCAGCGCTGCTCCTGGTTATTGTGTTTGTAAAAGCAGCGTAGCTACAGCTCTGTGGGTTTCTAACCAGGGGCGGATTTACTGTGGTGGCATGGGGTGGCATGTGCCACCCTAAAATAATTTCTTGCCATCCCTAGTTTTGCATAACAATATTGTTTATTAGAATAACCTAGCAATAATGCCTTGAACAAGTCTAGCTACAGTTAATATTAAGTATGAAATCAAAAACTGAATATATCCAATCACATTACCCACTTTTGTTGAAAATTGGTTCAGCCCAAGGATCCAGCCTACAATGATGCCTATGATTGTTGCCAGAGCACATATTGGAACTAGCTGTGGATATCTGTGCTGCAGTCATCTCAGATTGCAACATAGATGGTTAATTGCTGCATACTGGAAATTGCTTAAAAGTAAGCCTTACTACCCCAATAAATAATGAAAAAATGAGGTGTTAATTTTCTATGTGAAGTGCAGGCAAACGTTGTTTTGTGCTATAGTGTAAGCTGAAACCTGTGGTTATCAACAAAAACATAATGCGTAATCATGTAAGACAAACAAAAAATTTGTGATAAAACAATGCTGCTGTGTTGTGAGTCAACTCTTGGATGCCCGTTTAACTCACTACTGAGTTACTAGTAACACTACTTCGTCTGAGTTACAGACGAAGTGTTATGTTCTGGTATGTGGTGTACAGTAAACGCTATTTACTTTTATGTTAGAAATCTGCCTGGCTCACTGAGCTTATTAGCTGCCTGGCCAGGTTAGCAGCTACCACGACATCTCCACTAACGTAGCACCATTTTTTGGCAGCTGACATTACTGACAGTACAGGTTTTTGGCCAACACCACCAAGCCAACCTGAATCTGAAACCTTCCAAGTGCTGCCTTTTCCGCCATTAAGTCGGTGTGGCAACAGATCTCAGCAAAGTCCAGATGACGCAGGAGTGGCAGGCACCAAAATCACTCCAGGAAGTCCACCACTTTGTTGGCTTTGCATTGTACTATCACCAGTTTGTAAAAGACTTCGCTTCCATAGCTGAACCTCTCCACACCCTGACTTTCCCAGTTTCAGTGGATTCAGCAATGCCAGACGGTTTTTGATGAACTCAAGTATCTGCTCATGACTGGACTTGGGTTATCCACTTAAACAAGGAGACATGATGCTGGACACTGATGCAAGCAATGTTGCTATTGGTGCCATCCTGTCTCAGGTTCAGCAAGGCATGAAAAGTGTGCTTGCCTATGGGAGTCACAAACTGTCCAAGACCGAATAAAATTATTGCACCACATGGCATGAACTGTTAACTATGGAGTCTTCCGGCAGTTTGTCCTGTGGTGGCCTTTCATTGTGCGCACCAGCTACAGTATCCTTTGATAGCTAACAAGAGTGAAGGAACCTGAGGGGCAGCTTGCCAGGTGTCTCAAGAGTCTTGGTTAGTACAGCTTTGAGATCATCCATCACCTCATCCAGTTGCACACTAATGCAGACAGCCTCTCCACGAGACCCTGCCATCAGTCCTGCCCATGTAAGCTTCCAGACTCCTCCCCCCATCCAGCAAATGTCAGTCACCATGCTGTGCAGTGGGACTCTGGCATTAACCAGATGCTGAGTCCATGGGGGTGGATACACTCAGCTCAACCAGTAGTGAGTTGAGTGGGGGTAGATGAAACTTGCCCTGCTGACATGAATGACTTAAATCCCCCTGAGAGAATTTACCTGACAAAAACCAACAAAGCTGAACTGTTTGGTGGCTCTTTAGAGGAGCTATAACAGGCTCAAGAAGCTGATCCAGACATTGCACCTATCAAAGGTTGGATGGAGGCCAATGGAGAGTGCCCCCATGGGTAACCGCCGTGTCACTCAGTCCAGTCACAAAGACATATTGGAGCCAGATGATGGTAGTAATACAGCTGGTAAGAGTGTTATGTTACTGTTAATGACAGTATAAAGTAATTCTAGATATATATATATATACATATACACACATACATTCATACACATACATACATATACATACACTCACGCACATATATATACTTATATGCAGACAGACATACATACATATATATATATATATATATATACACACACACACACACACACACACATACATACACATATATACATATAGCAACAGTATGTAATGATAGTAATAGTAGAATAACAGTATAATAGTAACAGTATATGGTAACAGTCTAAAGTACTAGTGTTAGCAGCAACAGCAAATAATAACAGTATATAATAGCAGTATATGATGCTAATGGTAGCAGCTAAGGGGAGTGGCAACAACATTAAATATTACTACTACTACTACTACTAATGATAATAATAATAATAATAATAAATAGTATGTGTTAAGTCTGTGAATACAACATATGTATGTTTTCCAGTATTGCAGTGTTGGGATTCCCAGTGCAAAAGGTGTCCGGTAGATTTAGACCAGGTCACCACGGCAAAGAAGATGCCACAACAGACTGATAAAACATCTGCAGCATCTTGTTGCAGACCTGAAAGGACCCGAGCCTCCTCACAAAGTACAGCCGGCTCAGGCCCTTCTTGTAGACGCCCTCTGTGTTGGTGGACCAGTCCAATTTGTTGTTAAGTGTGACACCCAGGTACTTGTATGAGTCTACAAGATCCACATCTGTCCCACTGATGCTGACAGGAGAGGGCAGGGGCCTGTTCTTCCTGAAGTCCACCACCATCTCCCTCGTCTCCCTTCTCCTGTAATCTCACAAACTGCGGTCTGCTTGTCAGATAGTCATCGACCCAAGTGACGTGGGGGGCCCCCACCCGCATGTTCTCCAGTTTGGCCTTCAGCAGGCTGGGCTGGATAGTATTAAAGGCACTGGAGAAGTCACATGAGGGAGAACATTGTGCCACATGTACCAGCTGTGCATCTAAAGCCAGGCCACTAAAGTGCCTCCATAGGAACTGTTTGAGTGGGAGCCTCTATGGAGTGCATCACCTTGGACAGCATGGGGCCACTGAACGAGATGAGCGCAACAATCATGCTCATGATCCAGGATTACCTCACCAAATCGGTGGAGGCCTTTCTTCTGTTCAGTGACTCAGCTGTACGAGTGTCTGGAGTGCTTGCCTCAGAGTGGTTTTGTTGTTATGGAATACCACAGAGCTGTACAATGACTAGAGCTGGAACTTTGAGTCTGAAGTGTTCAAGGAAATGTGCACACTGTTTGGTATAGAGAAAATGCACACCACAACCTTCCTATCCCAGTCAGATTGCCAGGTTGATTTGTTCGATGCCATCCTGCAAAAGATTCTGGCCACAACAGCTGAACATTGCCAATGGGACTGGAACCTCATGATCCCTTATACTGTCATGGCCTACAAAGAAACAAAGCTCAGTTAAACTGGTTTCACCCGCATCTTCATAATGTTCAGCCAGGAGGCGAGTGAGCCAGTGGACCAGTTCCTTGAGCCCCTGAATGTCCAGCATCTCCAAGAGTGTCTGGAGCTGGCGTAAAGAATCACCAGAGATGCTCTCGGTGAGACTGTGAAAAGTGCAAAGAGATGATATAACAAGAATTGTTTCTGCACACAGTACCAGGCTGGTGATGCTGTGTGGTATATTATCAAAGGCACACAGAAAACCAGTAGCAGAGTCAAGAAGTTCCTCATATGACGGACCATACTTTGTCCTTGGACAGCTGGATAATCTGGTGTATCGTACCCAGAAAGGCCAAAAGACCAAAGTAGTCCACCATGACCACCTCAAGCCCTATTGCTGCTGTGATCCACTAGACAACAGACATGGAGAAGACCTGCTCGGTCATGCCCACACCTGCTGATTCCTACACCTCCACTTTTCTCCATCAGGACTCTGACTCTGATCCTGATTCTGTTCCTGTATTTCTCCAGGATAGTGGGGTTGATGTGGGAGAGCACAGGTCGGGAAGAAAAATTGGGAAGAAAAAAACAAAAGTTGGCAAATGTAAGGTGCTGGGTCTGATTCTGTGCAACAAAAAGTGAAAAACAAAAACAAAATAACATTCAGGATCTGAACAGGCTGTCATTCTCATCTCTGTGTGTAGTTTTAATTCATATATGACTATAATTCATAGAACATGATAGTACTTAGTGATTGCGTGGGTTATATTATCTGTAGACAGTTCTCACTTTAGATCAGCTTTAATGTCACACTCACATTTCTGCAGTCTTGAGTTTTCAAATGCATAAACAGTTAAATCACTTACTCCACTGAAGTCTATTAACTATATCTAGATGTTGTTGTTGCTGAAACTAATCATTATATATTGTCAGATAGTTCAACACCACATCATTTGATTATTACACAACATTATCTGTAAAGTAACTTCAATTCTCAGATAAATAAAAGGTGCCTTTGGAGTCTGGACACCTCATCTGTATGTATTCAATTATTTGATGTCACAAGTTAAAACTTCAACCTGGTGGTGGTGCTATTAGGGACCTTGAATGTTGGTTCTACATTTAACAGTTGTAAAAATCTTCTCTCTGAAAAACAAATGCCAGCCTCATTGTGACACTGAAATCAGGGTCATGGATCAGTTGGATTCATCTGCTGGGGATCATAACTGTCAGGACAAGTCTTCACAGCATTAAATGAAATGAAATGAGTCACATTTGTGTGTGTCTATTGTCCCACTGCATCCAGAGTCAGGTTTCAATGAGGTTTCAATCAGTCTGTTTTGATCCACGGCTTCATCTCTTGTCTAAGGTCGCCCTCTAGCAGCAGATGTTGCAACATCGCACAAAGTGGAACTAAGTGAAAAACCACTGATATTAAGAGACACATAGAAGATACATGGCAGCCAAAAACAGATCTGAAATCACTTTAATTTCATTACACAATAATCAGCACTTTTCACATGTTCCTGAATATGGGTGGACTACTGTTCTTCAACAAAGACGAGGTAAAAACACTTTTTGATTCTCTTTTGATTCTTTAAATCAAAAACATTTAATTTCGCAAAAACATTTGGACAGAGCCCCCAATAATTTCAATGTCAGTCAGAGCTCAGTGTCAGACTGTAAACATGAAACTTTTGATGAGAAAACCTTTCTACTAGCGTTAATCTCTTACATTATTTACAATAACAGTGTTTGTGCTGTGATAACTGTTTTGAACTCTTCATAATTTTCCTCATTCCTCCTAACTTATCCTAGAAATTCCTAGCAAGGAATCTTATCTTAAGAGTGATTCAGGAAATTTGTGAGAGCACAGAAACTTTTATCTTAGTGAGGAGGTGTGGTTGACTCTGTTGCTAGGTGACGCAGTCTTCTAAAAGATGTGATTGGTTTTTACGAAAAGGAAAAAACAAAAAAAAACAAAAAAAAAAAACAAAATCAAATGAGCGCCTAGTAATGAATGGACAGTGAAATCAAGCGATCATAGAATTTAGACTGGATTAAGAAATGTTTAACGGTGAAAATCATTTTATGTTGTGATGATAAAACTCAGCAAAATGAAATGAATTGTTACACAGCTTCAAAATGTTTGAACACACCTTGTTCACATGACCATTATTATATTGATTTGTTTATTGTTATGTTTACTGGTCACGCTGATGATTTTACTACTTTATCTATTTGATATTAATGGTGGTCGCAGACTCAGCTGTCAGCAGTTACTATGATCACTGCCTCCTTGTAAAAAGTGGTTCGATTAGGCAGAACGATCAAAACAATAAATGAAATGAGCCGGTAGCATCTTATTAAATTAGTGTCGTTCAAGAGAAGATCTCTCCTTCCTCTCTGTCTTTCCGCCATCTTCTCTGTTTAACACGATCAGGTTTCTTAAAAGTCCTCCTCCCTCCTCTTAACACTTTTTCATCTTAGCAGCTCTCTTCTGGCCTAAGATGCTTTGTGAATAACTTTTATCTAATTCTAAGAAAAATCTTAAAATTTGAGGAATTTAAGATTTTTCTTAGAGTGACATCACTAAGAGCTACTTTTAGTCTTAGGGTTCTTTGAGTGTACAGGCCCTGATGTTTTAGTGTTAGGTAAGTGTTCCTAATAAAGTATGTATGTCATACAACTGAAGTTATTGCTGTTATATCAGTTGTAGTGAACATATGATGGCAACAGAAATTCCGTTTTTACAGTAATGTACCAACAGTGCACACGTGCATGCACACACACACACACACACACACACAATATCCTATGAGACATTAAGTTTGAGTTTGAGTGAGGATGAGCCGCACAGTAAAGTGTGCTGATGTGCTGTCAGCTAAAATGTTGTTATGTCGTCTGGGGGCCCAGTTCCAGTCAGACAAAGTATTTTCCACTTCCAAAGAGGCACCACCTACCATTGTAACAGAGAAGAGCCTGTGCAGTGGAGCATGGTGCTGAAGTAGGACAATTTGATGATACTCACACTTGAATTATTATTGAGAGTTAGCACCACCTGCACCTGACACATAAAAAGTGTTGCTCACTTAATAACGCTCAGTAATTAGTGGACTTGGGTTCGGAAGGTCTCCGGTTCGAATCCACCAGCTACTGGGTCCCACTGAGGTACCTTTGAGCAAGGTACCGTCCCCACACACGATCCCCGGGCAACTTCCAGGCTGCCCCCTGCTCACTTAGGTGTGATGGGTCAAATGCAGAAGGTAATTTCGTTGTGTGCATGTGTTCAATGATGTAATAGTATTCACTTTCAATGAACTTGATATGTATACTATATATACACACTATAGCATATGTTTTGAACTATATAGTTAATGTGGCTTAACAGAGAGGAAGCAAAACTCTGACTTCAAGTTCTGTCTTGTAATGGTTTTTATTACTTGTTATTGTGGCATTGTCACTTATTTAATAACACAAATAACTTCAAATCATTTAATCTGCACATCTGTAATAAGTAACATAATGGTTAAATTAAAACATATTACATGTGATATTTCAACAATAAATGTGCATCTTGACAGTCTCCTTTATCGTGCTGAAATTAATTAAAGTTATAATTAAATGAAGCTGAAGTTAAAGCATTTCTTGACAACTTAGCGAACAGAATGTAATTCTATATATAAATATATGGTTGGCACATATTTCTACTTTTAAATCAACAGTCATTTAAAGAAATAATAGTGACAGAAAGTCAATGTTCATTTGATAATTATCAAACATAAATTATATAGTATACATGGACATGTTGAGCTTAATATATAAGATTAAGTCTGAAAAGAAGAAACACTTTTTTTTTACAGAAATAAAGAAATAAAAACAAAACTTGAACATATCTAGTAAAGTTACTTCAGGGTTGCCAAGGACAGTTTGTAAAATGAAAATAAAAACACATTTATGTCTCCTCCAGACTGAATTTATATTTCAAAAGTAAAATAAAATGAAATAAATAATGCATTCTTCAAAGCAACGGGCCCCTGAATAGAATAAGGAAAATGTTACCTCATGTAAGGTTAAAGTGGTTTTCAACAACACGTCGACAGAAACGTTGTCTCTGCACTATGACACATTCACAACAGCAGCATTTAAGCATTTCAAAGAGTGACTGTATCGTGTGTTTACATGTAAAGTCTCATAAATTAAAGTTAATACATTCCTTTCCTCTAAGCAGATGACTGATATCCACTAAACAGGGGAAGCTGTAAAAAGGTATGAAAACGCTTCCCCTTCACGTTACGACTACATGTCTTTTCACTTATGATGCTGCACAAAGGTCTGCATACAGCTGCAGTATTTACATTACTGCTAACAGTGGCACCAACACAACGCACAAGTGACTTCAGTATAAGTTTGGGCTTCAGGTACAGTGTAGTGGATAGTGTACTCGACTGATCACGTCTGACGGTCATCCTGGATGTCAGACTAGAAACATTTAACCAGAAGGGGGCAGTGTAATAATGTATTTCAAACCAGTGGGAAACTTGTCTATGACAAGTCTTCTGCTGCACTTCAGCGTTAAACACAATAAAGTTGACGCTGATGAAGTTGGTTCGTTGTAGAGCATCAGTGTAGTGATAGTAGTAGAGACACCAGAATTTATCATTAAAACAAAACTTAACTCAATTATGAAACGGAAAAAGATTCATGGACTTCAGTAAGTTATGACTGTAACAGTGAGACATGGACTCACTGTCATGCTGTTATCTAAAGCCATGCTTGTCACAATAACAAATTAACGGAATATTTCTTATAAATAACATTGGTCTGATCTGATATAAGCAGCCCTCTGTCAACGACAATTAGATACTCATGTAATAGTAATAATAAAAATTCAACCTGGCGTGTCTCCAGTGCTGATCCGAACCATCTGCTCTAAATGACTCTCAGCATTGTTGAGACATCTGTTGAATGAAAAAAAGAAGAGACAACATCAACATTTTTTACGTAGACTTTCTTAGATTTCACCTCAAATCATATGAAATCTGTGCTAAAGCAGATTTCCTCATTTGAACGCAACCTTCATTTTATAATTTTCTTAAGTGTTCAAACACATACATATTGTGAAAGTCACAATTCATATAAGACCTGAACAACACATCGGTGAATGGTGGAGGGTGACGTGAACTAAGAAAAAACAGTCAACATCTAAACCGCTTTACCTTGAATTATCCAATCAGATGACAATGCAGGACCACACTAGAGACAATCAAATGTTTTGTGCTGATTGCCAGTTGTAACTGTAGAGTATTTGTGCCAGATTTTATTTCAGGAGGCATACGTGATTGCTTTATGTTTGAAGGGTCTGTTGTAGAACTGCATATGAATTCTTCCTGTCTCGCGTTCAAAAGGTTACACAATTTGTTTTCAACCGATCCACTTCATCATCATTACCGGCATCATCTAATTAAATAGGTGATTGATTATCAAAACATACCAACCTGATTTTCATCTCAAACTCATCAACAGCATTCAAAGGCAAAAAAAAACAAAAAAAAAAACAAAACACAAAACAAAATCAAACCAACAAAAAAACGATACTTTTAAATGATATAAATCAGATTTGACAGTTTTTCTCGGCTGCTTTGGTGCATTTCTCAAAACAGAATTGAAATTCTCAAAACTGCTTGTTCAATTTTCACATCCTCCAGTCACTTGTTCACATCATAACAACAGTTTCTTGATCATTTTGACATTTTGAAAATGATTTTGTAAACTTAGGCAGGTGCTTATGTGCAACTGGCAGATGTATCATACAGCTTCAGTTGCTTATGTCATGATGATCAAAGTGCCTTGTACTAGTCCCGAGTTGAATACTCTTACCCTCCAAACCAACTTCTCACAACTTGTGTTGTTGTGTTGAACTATTTATCAAAACCTGTCAAGCATATTTTATACATTTTTGATCCTTTTTTTTTCCCTCCTAATGTTTCCTGAATTGATGCATTGGTCTCAGGTGAACATTAACTTTCACTTAGAGGGGGAATGTGTGAAGCATTAGATCAACCAGTTGTCTACAACAGCTCATAGGTGAATCCCATGAACCTTCAACTTGCAAACACATATAAACAGAGTAGAACAGAGTGTTACCATTTCTAACTCAGAAATGGAAAGACAATGAAACAAGATCAACGTCCTTAAAACAAACAACATCTTAGTAGCAATAATTAACAACACCTAGATGCAAACCCAGACATCTGATGTTAGAGCATCTACTTACTAGCTGAGCTAACAGGACTAATGAGCTGTCATTGTTGGCACACTGACGTTTTACAAGGTACACACTGCTGTTTTTCTTGAAAAGTTAGTCTTTAAAACAGCTTTGCAAGTTTATCTGTGACCAAATCAATTTCATCTTCTCTGTTAGTCATCGTGGGCTGAAAAATAAAAACAAATCTTCATCAAATTATCAAATCTTCCTGCTTTCGCACACATATACTCCCTCCTGTGTACCTCTGTGTCGTTCCCTCACTCTTCTCCCCGCTTTCCCGTCTGTCTTCAATTACCAATCCAGTAGAGGCAAGATGGCCAAAAAAATATCTTTCTCAAAAAAAAAAAAAAAAAAGTGCCATGGTTCTAACATACGATGTTTGCGAATTTTAAAGACAATGTTCGACATGGGGAGAGCACCGTTTTGCGACAGACAGCAGACGGACCGCGACGTTCGTCTCGTAAAATTTACGTGACCATCAAACTCTGATAGAATGGCGGTCACTTTGGTGAGCTTCACCTCCTTCTTCCAGGACTAACAAAGAAGTGTTAAATGTGGAGAAAACCACAATAAATCTGGCCATGAGGAAAGTGGCAACTACACCAGGGGAGAGACTGTCGGCACTGCGACGTCATCTACACGACTGTTTGGTTTGTAGTCTAACCAGTTACGTATTTTCAGAAGCATATAAATCAACAATTACATGACAAACACAGCCTTGACACTTATCATTTACAATAAGACACAGAATATGTGTGATTCAAGGTAGAAGTCAAAGTGGAGAAAACTATTAGAAAAGTACTATGACTTATTGTTTTGAGAAATGCACCAACTGATGTGCAAATGTCAATGATGACTTGAGAAATGCACCAAAGCGACTGAAAAAAAACTCTAAACACTTTCTCTAACATCTGAAACATTTAAAACATCAAGATGTTTGTTGTATTAAATGTTTTATGGAGATAAAAAGGTTAAAGAACACATTTCAATACAGATGTCATTTGACTGGTAATTATTTCATAACCAATATTATCTATCTCTGTGATGTGTGTATTTGAGCCTTCCGTATTGTACATTACTTTTTTTATATATATTCTGTACATCAAGACTGGTGGACAAACTCAATAGGGAAAAGTAGAAAAACCACAGACTGTGGCCTCACAAAAGACCCAAGCTACAACACTGCTTCATCACAGCTTCATTACAGCTTGATTGCTGCTTCTTTGACACAGTCCCAACAAACAACTCAGGCTTCAGGACTGTTTTACAATATGGTGATTGTGTTGGACTGTATGATGGTGCACAAATGTTACAATTATTTCCCCAGTAATCATCATCATTCCAAGTGTTGGGTGAAAAGATGTTATATGCCAGTGTACTTCGGTCTTCAATGTATTTCTGAGCCGCAGGTATTTTTGTGACTGTATGCCTCGGCAAAATGATGGAATGAAAATATGGAAAATGTGAAAGTGCAGTCTCCTTCTGAGGTATGTGTAGTAGTGTTATGCTGCAATATTTTTGATAATCTCTGCTGCTTTGCTGTATGAATGAAAACTGCAGTCCATATATTATATCTCATCATAACACATCTCTCCATTACCTTTTGTTTGTTTTGATTTACAATCTAGAGGTGTCAGGAAGTATGGGGAGAGAGATGGGAATTAAATATCATGAAAACCTGGTCCAGGAGCAAACCAGGAATATAGTGGTCCATGGTCAATGCCATACTAATGTCATAATGGTAAAGAACCAATTAACAAGAACAAACTGTGCATGTAAACAGCTGGGAGGTGGACTGTGGCTGTTTAAGAAGCTTTGAGGGATCACAGAGGATGAACATGTCATACAGCTGAAAACAATAGTCTCTCTTTAATTCCTCAGTATTAGAGAGTTTCTTATTCTGATTCATTTTTCAACTGAATTAGATGTTTCCTTTTATTCTCAGTGTAATATTCAAGTTTGATTTCTGCCTGATAACATGTCCAACTCATGGCTGAGCTTTTTCTCTACTGACCAACTGATGGCTGAGTGGGACTCTATTCAAAACACTGATTAATAACCAACAGAAATATTCAGTCTATTTATTGCTGCACAGCTTCCTGGAGAACTGCAGCTGACAAGCAAACAAAAGTATAACATTTAGCTTTAATGTTAACCAGATTGAATGATTTACCAAAGTCTGATCAGGTGCTACTTGGATGATGAACTGATATGCCGGCATCACGCAATGTTGTAAAACCAGTCTGGTCATGTCTCCGTCCTCTGCTGTTGGTTCTGGAGGCACCGTGAAGCCGTCTTCAACGCGCTCGTCTGGGACGTTCAGCAACTGTCAGGAAGAAAAAAAAAGGAAGAATGCATCAAAATGTCTACTATCAAATACTTGAAGGGTGAATCAATACATATATACACAGAAAAAAATGATTGTACATTTTAACATTGTGGAAAAACTTCGTATTCATCTACACGGTCAAATGTTTTGAAATCTCAATGTCGTATGAGTATCATTTTCACTATGTTAGGGTATTTTTTTAATTTAAGAAAAATGATTTTGTTATTTTGTTTGATCAGCCACTCCGCTTTGAACCATGACTCTGAATTTAATATCAAATACGCCCGTGGCAGAATAAAAGAGAAAAGAAAATTTTGTTTCACGTATTGTTTCGTCCCACAAGAACAAGCGCAGCTGTTTTCTGGTGAGTATAGAACAGCTAATCCCAGATGAATCCTAGAGCTGTAACAATCAGCAAATGCTTTGTCAGAGACGGTTTCATACTTCATGAAGTTCTGAGACAAGATTACAGCTGGTTGAAAACAACCTGTTAGTACGACCTGAATCAGTCACCTTGACTTTTTTTATTGCTTTATTTTCTGTATCACTGCGCTAGTTGTTTTAGATTGTGTATGTTTATTATTATGTTAATTTTGAATTTGCATAGTTATATTTTAGCTGTGCATATTAGTAATTCATAATATTAATAATAATAATAATAGTAGTATGATTAAAAACTACTTCTTGTGTTTTTTATTTGAATGTTTCCTGGGAATTTCTTTAAATCATTTTTATTGTATTCATGTTTCTTTCTCCCTTTTCAATATCTATTTCGTCAACTTGATTACAATCACAATTTCATTAATATCATTATATTTTAAACTTCTGTTAAAGATGCTATGCAAGTTAAGCTTGATTGATTTGTGTTGTCTCTAAAGTTGAATTTAAAGGTTGTTTATTAACTTAATTCAATCAGATGAGCCATTTTATACAGTTACTTGTAATTACGGGCAATATGAAATATAACTCAGCATGCAGAATTAACAGTAATCATATCTGGTTTCCATTGTTGTGTTTGTTTGTTGCAGTCCAGTCAATACTTATCATGTGAAAGGTGACATGAACAATCAAGACCCTTTCACTGGTTTGCCTCAGACTCGATTTGTTTCCAAGATAATTGCAGAATTTGTATATGATTCTACACAGAACTGTTCCTCAGTCACCAGTGTATTGTCCCAATGACAAACTGTCCCACTAGGATGCTCAGTGGGGCATCATATATGTCACCCGTGCAGGGATGTCAACTCTGTCTTAACATGTTTTAATGTTTATCAAGTTTCAAAGAACATTTGTCACCTTTGCTGGTACATTTTTTTTATACACTGAACTTAACCAATCCATCTGTCATAACTGCACAATGGAAAAGGCAAACAACACTCACATCATCAACTCTCCATAGTTCACTGCCCAAGCCTTCAGTCTGACCATAAGTGATTGCATTCTTTAAGAAATCAGTCCCACTGCCATCATGCTGAGAAGCAGAAAATAACAGTAATCAGCATTCCAGAAAAGTGGCAGTGGTGTCTTTACAAAAACAAAAGAAACCACTTGTCATATGATGGGGTCGTGGTGACGGCAGCACTTACACTTTCAGTGTCCTGCAAAACTGCAACAAGCAATCGAATGTACTCCGTTGCAGCTTTGAGTGTGTCCACTTTACTGGGCTTCCGGTCTGGTCGCATTAGTGGGACCATGCGCTTCAGACGGGAGAACATAGTGTTCAAGTTCCTGATCTGTACAGGAGAGAGGCTGAAATTCAACAGGGTGGAAAACGGTTTCTACTGAGGTGTGTGACCATAATTTAAGATTAGTGATATTTCACTGTTTTATTATTCAGTGGTAGGACCCATAGTGATTTTTAAAATGAGGATTTGGCAGGTATAAAGTAATATTCATTTTTTCGGTGATGTGATTATGTTTGGCTCTTATTTTTAACCACAAAAAAAAGAATCATTCTAACAGATCATTAAATTATTTTCAGGTAGCTCATCTCATCAGTGCTCTAGCTTAGCATGACAATATACTGTTTTGTACAAATTTATCTTTGAGATGTGTAATATTCCCACACATCTGACACTTTACTTTCACTTTGAGAACAATACACGTGTGTGTGGCACCTTTCACCTTCCTGTGTCACACTACAGACACTGTACAGCCACTTCTGTCTGTACAATGTGCAGGGTACTGATTAAAATAGCAGAGCTGTATTTCACACAAGTTTAGTAGTTAGTTTGATTAATTCTTTACAATAGAACTTTTGAAAAGGACAAACACCTTAATATGTCTGATACACAACAATATGTTAATAAGGCCCAAGTTGAGTTACGTTTGAAGAATGGAGAAAATGTTTTCACACCATTCATGAAAGTTTAACTCAACTTGATTCCTCTTGTCTCTTTTACGTCTAATTGGGTTTACAAATCTAGATTAAAAGTGTTTAGTTTACTGTCACTGATAGTTCTCCATGTATGTTACGTTAGCATGTTAACACTATAACCAGCTGGACTAACAGTGTTTTCACACTTGGTATAACTGAGCTTTTTCAGTCCATATATAATCACTCAGATCCCTTTAAAGTGAAGCCAACTCAGACCACCTCGGGAGGCAGTCTGAGCAGTCTTCAGCAGCTATAGGCATGCACCTAATACCAAAACAATACCAAAAGTTGGTAAGTAAATCACGCCAGTAGTTGCTTCCAAATAAAACACATTTCATTTATAATATTGTGAATCCAAGCCTATAATGTCCCAATTAATTTTTCCAGGGTTGTGTGAAAAAAAAAAACTCTACCAAACGGATCAGATATGGTTCTGTGGCCTCCCCTGGTTTTATGACCAGGATGAAAACTACCCAGAATGCCAAGCAGGAAATGTCTGAGATCTCTACAGAGACAAGTGTGACAGGAAAGAGGACTGAGACACTATCAAGGCTTAAGTGAACCAGAAAGAAGAACCAGACAGAGAAAAGTTATGTTCGTTTGAAGGTGTGAAAACATCTAACATGTGGAGGCTGACTACCTGACACTGGTAGTTTTCATAAAACTTAAGTTATGTTCACAATAAACACTGTAATTACAGTGTTTATTCTTAACATAACTTAACCTTAACATCACCAGCCGAGCTCTTCAATTACAGTGTAACTGAGCAGCTCGGCTGATTTAATAAATGTAAGCTGTTAGTTAGCTTAAAATAAATAAATAAAACACCGTTTGACAGAAGTGAACCCACCTCCTCTCAACTACCATTCAGTCTCGGTTCATATAAAATGGTTTTTCATTAAAACACTCACCCTGAGTCGCTCCTTTGCGTTCACCATCTCTCTCTTTTTCACAGTTTCGGTGAAGTCCTCGGCCACCAGATACAACCCGTCCTTAGCTCGTTTAAACTTCTCTATGTTGCTGTAGACTGGGAGCGCTGACTCTCCCGTCAAACGCATCAAGATGTCGCTCATTAATTCCTCCGCCGGTACCTTCATTTTTAACGACTAACAGAGAAACCTGACAATCCGTTGCTTCTCGCCAATTTGTCCTCTCTCCATAACACACCACGTTCTCATGTCAACGACGAAGCTACGGTGAAGACCGGAGGGATCACACCTGTGCTGCCTGTGTAATCAAGGCCGCAGCGCGACGGACGGTTCAAGAGCAGTTACGGCTTTTTGGGCTTCGAGCACATCAGAACCAACTAGATAATAATAATAATAATAATAATAACAAACACAGGATCTCTGTCTTTGATATTGTGTTCATTCTGTTAATATAAAAGTTATATATGAACCTTGAGATTTACTGAAGTATTTGCCATTCCCTAATTGTTATCCAGTGACTCAAACAAAGGGGTTGACCACTTTTGTATGTCACTAGTTACAAGTTGAGCCTCCACAAAGATGTGATAATAGACTGGCTGCTGGTTTAGATGCTGTCACGTTTTTGTTATTCAGTAAAGATCAATATGTCCCCAGTGTCCCCCTGAGTCACAAGCACAAAACAAGTTAGTGCAAGCTGATCCAGTGTGCTAAAGGCACCTTCTGTGAAGGTTTTAATTGGCTTGGCAAAACAATGGTGTTTGCAAAAATATATTCAGGAGGAGACATATTTGTGAGACATTGAAACAGGAAGCAGATGCCTCACTGACTGATAAAGGTTTCAACGATCAACCCAAAAAGATGCTTTAGAAATAATTGGTGATGTGTGGTGATACAAAGCATTTTTTATTTTGAAAGCTGAGAACCAAATTAGCTTCATATCTTGCCTGTAGTGTTGCAGCCCACCTAATGTTTTGAAAAAAAGGGCTGTACTTTTTGCAGCAGATCTCAAGATATTGTCATTATTGCTGCAGTTATTCTTCTTTTCTGTCATAACCTAACCTAACGCATAGCGCAGCTTCAAGAGAAAATCTAACAGAGACGTTTATCACACTTCACACAGCAGCATCTAGCCAAGTAAAAGGCCTTATCAATTTTGTTCTCAGATGCAGTGTTAACTCAGCTGTGTAAATCGGTGAACTTCCACTGAAACCAGGATCACACGTTTCTCAAACCTTTGCCTAATTGTTAAAGTTGCCTAAATGTAACCACCACATCTAGGTGAAATCACTTCCTCATGTTTGCAATAGTTATGTGGACTCTCTTTCCTATACTGACAGTTAAAATACACCCTTTTCATTTCTTATTTCTCCTATGTTGTAATCTTATTCATCTGTATCTGACTTTGTTCAACTCTGACTGACACTATTTTAATAGATCCTTAAAGATACCGAGGCCTACCTCGATAATATGAGAGCACAAACAAATAGAGTCAAACAGGCTCGGGCATCGCCCAGGTCAACAAGGTCCGTCAGGTGCTAGGGGACCAGGGCAACCTGGTGAAAAAAGGGCTACTGGAACAAGACATCTGTGGACAAGGGTGGAAAACAAGGGATTGTTGGAATGCTATGTGAGTTGAGCGTGGCCCCTGTGGTAGTAGGAGCACACTTGGGGGGGAGTGACCCCCAAACTGGGAGAGTGGCTCCAACAGATCCCAGGAACAACATCTGAAGCCTCAGTCCAGAAGTGCGCAGTCCTAGGAACAGCTAAGATACTGCACAGAACCTGCAAACTCCCAGGCCTCTGGTAACATACATACCCAGATACCACCCAGGAGGGTGAGAAGGAGATTTTTTTTTTTATTATTACATACTGTTCTTTGAAAAGTTATTTCTCATTATTTCTCATTATATCATATATTATATTTTTTCATCCCTCCCATTAGACATTCATCCCCTCCTGATAAAGTCCTATTAAAATTTCTCACCAAGCCCTCAATATGTTCAGGAAACCATTTAATCAGACAAGCTGTTCTGAAGAAGAAAAAAAAGAGAACAGGTTACCAGGAATGTTCAGAACCGTCAGGACATATCTACTGCAGGAGATGCCATGGAAACTGCTGCTCAGAACGCACACACACACACACACACACACACACACACACAGAGAGAGAGAGAGAGAGAGAGAGAGAGGCATGACAGCAAGACTGGGTCTTGTTTGACAAGAAGAAAACCTATGACTTGATACTGCACCACACATCACTAATTACTGGAAATGTACAACATCAACGGGAGACAGATCTAAGAGGAATAAGATCATCAAGAACTCAAAAGGGCTGTGTGAAACATTTCTCGGGGCCATCTCAAAGCAAGCTGTGCAAGTTAACAATAAGTGCAGCATATACCAAGATGACAATGTTTACCTATTTTTTACTTAAAACAATATGGCAACAAAGTGACACGTAGATTTTAGATTTTAAGTTCTACAACTTTGAAAAAACTATAAACTAAAAACTATATAAAATTTAAACTGTTTTACATTCACTAAATATCTCAGTGAAATTGAGTTATGTTTACTAATTATATGGGTGAAATTGATGTAAACTTACTAAATATCTGGATAAAAATGATTTTAGATTCACTAAATTAAATACACTATATCAGCTCATATTTTAGCACATTGCTGCTTAATTCAACACATTTATACTGCTATTCTCATTTATATGTACTCAAATTAATTGCATTTAATTCACATTGGCATCCCATGACCTTAAATCTTTTCAATAATAATACACATATCTTTGTTGCCATAATCTTTCTATGTGTAATCCACTCAATATTTTGACAGTTACATTGTCTAGAAGACACTAATGACATTGATACATAAAACAGTAACTTTATTTGTCAGAGCCATAAATATTGAACAGCTCCCGGCACACACCCTTTTACTCACGGTTACTCATCAGTAAGCAAACATTTATTTGTGCAGCTTTATCTAAATATGTTTATTCAACATTTTTCAAGGGCAAAATTCACAAACTACACAGCTACACAAGCTACACAAACAGCAAATATTTGCTATCTCTCAAACTGACCTTACAACTTCACTACTTAATAAAATTGGACTGAAATTCCTCAAAGCATGTCAGCATCCCTGCTGTACACAGTGGAATCACAACGTACAAGGAAATGCATGACAATGGCTAAATGTATTTTCTGAAGAGCCATCTGATTAGTTATCTACAACACTGAAACTCAAGTATTTAACAAATGTTCCTGAACTCCTCAGTCAGATTATCACAAAGAGTGGCTATGGACAGGGGCACCGCCAGGGGGGGAAAAGTTAGGACGATTCAAAGGGCCCCTGACTAATATTAGAATATTATGAAACACTTCACAGCAGGATGTAACATGCATACTATACATATGTATATAAAGACTGACTGACTGATTTCTTCAAAACTAAAATTTAAGCTAATAGAGCCTAGGTATGATTGATTTATTCAACAATAGTTTTCAGTCATGTAATTTGTACAGAAACTTAGCGGTTTATGTACAGAAACTTATATATATATATATATATATATATATATATATATATATATATATATATAGACAAACTGCAAATTTTGGCAACCCATATATACCCTCTGCCACAATATTTCAATGACCAAATACTGTAAAGCCTCTGCCAGAAAACCACTTTGGTACATTTATATAGTGTACTATGGACAATCCTCACGTGGACTTAACATATGCAAAGTTACAGATAATTACATAGAATTTTATTCTAGGTGGGTCAATAATGCTAGCTTTTGGGTGCCTCAATTGTTCTTCCTAGCTAGATTAAAAGAAGAAATGCATCAGTTAATGTTACACTTAGTCTGTAGCTCATAGATCAGTCACTCAATATTCAGCGGATTAGTGGTGTGAGTCTGTTTTGTGGTCCACCTTTGTGTGGTCCAGCTCTATGTGGAGCAGCTCAGTAGAGTCTCTTGTTGAGCACAGGCACTGGAACAGTTGCATCCTTGGCCTTTATGGTCGCTTCTCTTATATTGACATTGCATCACTCAGTGAGATGCATGCAGGGCACTTTCATCATTCAAGAGAAAGGTAATGTCACATATACTAATATGCTGAGCAGCTGTGCTGTGGTGAAAGCAGACATCCCTTTGGCCAATCAAAACCTCACCTTGAAATCACATTGCTCTCTCAATAACCTTCCATTTAGGTAAAGTGTTTCTCAGGCCAGAGGATCAGACTGAAGAGGTACACTGAAAGAGCTCCACTCATCCCTTCACCCGGGCTGATTGCTTTGTCATCTTTTATTCACATATTTATAACAAGTCCTCAAAGCAAAATGACAGTTGCAAAGTAATTCTGGTTGGTTGCTTGATATTGTGTATATCAAACTACTTGTAGCTACGTCTGTGGTGTGACTAAAGCAAAAGCAACACAGAAACCTCACAAATAAATAAAATGCACAGATACATTTTTATGCAAAAGTAATATTTTCAAAATTGGCCACATTTAGCTCTCCCTGTCAGATACATCCTTGGAAACAGTCTGTGCATAGTGACTGCTGCTTGAAGACCAGTGTGACATCTGTTTGTGTCAGACTTTTTCCAAAGCTTATCGCTAGTGTTGGCAAATGTGTTTAAAGACACAAACTAAACCATAAAACTGTTACAAATAATGTTTGGATAATAAACAAGAGCTTATATGAGAGACTTTTATTAAACATTAGCACATGGCCAGAAAGTAAAAGTGGTGACATGCACCTCTGCCACCCACTGTGACCAAACATAACTTTAAAGCTTGAGTTATAAATAGATATTCATATGATACCTGGATCCACAAGGGTTGATCTGCTGTGCTTTTAAGTACAAAACAGAAGAGGCTACTGATGCACAAATACTGTGTTAATAAGGAGCTTGATGTGTTTCTGTTAGGATGTGAGAGGCTTGGGTCACAGTCTGCTTCAGGTGACAAGAGCACAGAGGTGGAATATCACCTCTGTTTGAAGGAGAATGAGCCTGTAGGCGTTTGAGCCTGACAGAAATAACACACACAACAGAGGACACTGTAGTTGTATTTCTAATCATATGTAACTGTAAGATTTAGTTTTAGAGCTACTGTTGTAATGCAACAATAATCCTTATTAGTAAAGCAATTGCAATTTGAATGAAAAAGGCTTTCAGTTACTGAAAAGTCCAGTATCTTAACATCGTCCTCCCTACTCTCTGGTTTCCTCATTCCTAAGCACAAACAGGAACACCTTAAAAGATAATGTTGCAAACCAGTGTTGGTTCAAATATTTTACACAAGTCAAAGTGGCAATACTACAGTGTGAAATACAACAAAGAGAATTAAAGGTACAAATGTGTATGATATTTATATGAACACGAAATGATTGATAATGTTGGTTTATGATATTATTTTACAGCTGAAACATTTAAAGTGTTCACTTTGTGAAACAACGTGATCTAAAGACCTAAAATACAAAAGTATCAACAATTAAATAAAGCAAGATATTGTTGGGTTGTTCAATCAACAGTAAAATTAATATTGTGTATGAATAATCTGGATCTAAGTACAGTACTGGAGGAATTACAAGTTAAACATATACCTTGATGACGATGTATTGAAATTCGATTAAATATCTTAAATACATTAGTAGTTAAAACATGACGTGTGTACAGAATAGCCAGGGCTGTAGCTGCAGTGTCGTTGTGTCCACTGTAAGGTGACTCAGTGGATGTTCAGGATATGTGGTGACAAAACAGACCACGCCGCGCTTTCCCCGCAGCCAATCAGCGCCTAGAAGATGCGATGACGTAAATCACTGACTAAGTTGAGGAAGCTGGAAGTTTTGTACGACACCGTTTTTAACGTTTAAACTTAGCAATTATCGACAAAAAACCGAGACAGCAGGCCGGTGAAATTATTATTGTTTGTAAAGTTAGAGTTTCTAGACGCCCGCTTTGTACATTTTGTGCGAGCGTAAAGCAGAAGACACGAACAGGGCGTGAAGTCGTCACATCAGTAACTAACCATGTTAGCATCGAGTCCGTTGGCTAATTACTGCGCCGAGCTCCATGATGACCAGGCGCAGAAAGTGAGTACTGGTGGAAAACATAAGACTAACTGTGTTTCCGGGAACATTTAGTGTTTATTGTGGCACATGTGAACGTGTTACCTTACTCCTAGATAGTGACAACAGGTAAAAGTGATAGCTCTACCAAGTAGCATGTACGCAGCCTGTGTCGTTTCCACGTCAAGTCAGTGTGACAGAAATATCACCTGTGTGTTCTGCCAACATGAGTAAAATACCAGGCCTGGATAGTACAACGAGCTGACAGCATGTTGTGTAAAGAGCATACGGTTATTACACTGTACTACACATCACAGACAACTTGTGGAAACTGAAAGTTACAGTATTAAAGTGTAGGAGCAGCCACTTATCTGAGGAGCTCCAAATCAGAGTTTAACTGAGGTCCACCAGTCACAATAATGTCTCAACTCTTAAGCGAAAAATATATAGAACATCATTATTTATAATTATTATTTAATTGAAATAGAAAATAGACCAATGTACAGCATTGAGTCAATTAATCCATAAGTATGCCTTAAAGCACAAGATCTGACAGTGGGAAAGCCAGAAGCACTTCATGTTTTCTTCACTTAGTTTCATGTTATATTATTCGTCAGACATGATCATGAAGTGATGTCTGTTTCACTGTTCTTGTTACTTAATTGTTAATCTGTCCTTAAGCCATGCTTTTGGCAGGCTGCTGAAAGCAGTCTAATGGTAATTTGTGTGGGTTCATTTAATTAGTTTTCATTAAGTAGAATGTAAAATTTATTAAGTAAGGAAGTTTGATTATTAGACAACAAGATATGTAACCGGGCCATGTGCGAACACACAAAAGCTGCATTGAGCTAATTAGCCAGCCTGAATACAACACACCACTAGCTTACATGGTTTGATTTTTTTATTTTATTCACTTCTCACGTGAAAAGACTGCATTTTATGCAGCACTCTTCTCTTGTTAAAGTGTTTGCAGAGGCAACCTGATAAAAAAAATGTTTAAAGACTTGGCAAGGACAGTATGGATTGGTAGGAGAGACAATAGGCCTTTTTCACAGAGAAGTCAGTCATTTTGACATTCTGCACAATAGGTAGTTACATTTTAATAAGGATGAAAAAGAATGAATGCTAATTTCCATTTAACTGCTCTTTGTTCATGGTTCAGGTAATGTGCACAGGACCATGGGCACATTTTCATGCCTTACTGAACCCTGAGATAAAACAATGCCACTGTTAATTCTGTATGTGAACCCTGTCCTTTTCCTATAAGGGAAGTAATAATTTATAAGTTAACGTAAAGGGCCTTTCAAAACATCTGTTAGTTTTAAATGGGACTGCATACACTTTGTCATTGCTTTCATTGAATTGTCTGTTGTTGATTTCTTATTCAGTACAGTTTCAGATAGCAGCTTTGTGAAGCTTTGTGTACAAGATTATTTGGCAAGTTTTGTTTGGCTACAAATATCAGAACAAATCAAGAACAAATATCATTTAATGTCAATAAGTCAATAGGCATTCAAGCTGCCCGTGTGTGAGTGTGTGAAATTGCAGTCAGGTGCAGCGTTTATATACACTGTCACTAACTTCAGCTGCTAATAGTCATTAGCATTAGCCACAGAGAGTCAGAGGCAACGGAGTGAGATGTCTTTCATTCATACTCTATAAATGATTTAAACTTATAGACTAAAGAGGAATGTGAGCGATGAACACATCTACATCTGTGTTACCCCAATACATCAGATACATATTAACTAATTAACATTTAGTTAACCTGAGAGTATATAGTTAACCGAGTAGTACATTGGTTGATAGGGTTTACGTTAGGAAACTGGACAGCTATGACATTATTATCACTAATGGTTTCAGAGGTTTTTGAACAATAACCCAGCACTTATGCCCGGTGACCCTTCTTACTGAAATTTTTTGATTAACAGTTGATTGAGATTCATTTTACCCTTTCTATTCTTGTCTCCTGTTATTACTTTCTTGTCTTTGTCTTGTCCTTTTTAACCTTGCATGAAAAGAAAAATGGTTTTCTTTGTTCCAAGACAATTCATCCATACAAACTTTATGTAATTTCGACAGTAAGCACAGTGGACAAAGGAAGTGGTCTCTGCAGAAAGATACAGTTGCTCTCTAAATGATTCAGCCCCCATTTCAAATTTCTAATTAAGTTTTAATGAAAAAATGTACAATCTTTCAGGTGTTTTCAATAAACATACTGAATAAAACAATTAAATTCAAATAACTCAATGTAACTAATATAATAAAATTTACCATGATTTAACATGTCAGTGCAGACCTCTCCCTCAAAAAATAGCACAGATAATACCGCCAAGACCAGGAAGACGACAGAAAGGTGTTAGACTCCTATAGAAATGAATCTGACACGTGTCTAGTTGGTGTTGAATATATGGTCAGAATTCTAGAACACTAATGGACATAATGACCGTGTACGCAACAGCGACTGCAAGTCTTTGCAGGATGAAAAAAGCAACAATGTAGATTCACAGTACTGATAACTAGACTTGTCAGGTTTAATGGATTCATTGCGGCTAAGACTGAACCACTGGTGAGAGAATGGTAACAGGAACCAGGCCGGAAGGATTTAAAGACTAAACTGCTAACTGTTTTATTTCGTTGTAACTCACTGTATGACCTCTTCTCTCTCTCTCTCTTCAAAATGATTTAGGTGGACAAATACCTACACCAACTTCAGCTGTCAGATGAGACTTTGATGGATGTGTCACTAAGATTTCGAAGAGAGATGGACAAAGGCCTGTGCCGGGACACCAACCACTCGGCTGCTGTGAAGATGCTGCCCACGTTTGTGCGCTCAACTCCTGATGGGACAGGTACAACCCTGTTTACATGAGAAATCTGTTTAACCCATGTTATACTTTTATTTATGTGACACTGCTGGTTTAGGTCTGCAGCAGTTGTTTCAAACACATTATTGCCAAACCACAACATTATGTTACATATGTACATTGTAGAGTATAGTCAATATTTTCACAGTTATCTCCAGTGCCATGGAGTGAAGTTTGGGTCAATACGAAACAGCTACGATACGAAAGTGAAATAAGTTGGTAGTTCTATAAAATTTCAACTTGTGTGTCTTTGTATGTGCAAATGATTATTTGATTCTTAGAACAAGGTGAATTCCTGGCTCTTGACCTCGGTGGATCCAACTTCCGTGTGCTCCTCATTAAAGTCATGGCTGATGGCGAGCAAAAGGTGGAGATGGAAAATCAGATTTATGCCATTCCTGAACACATCATGAGAGGCAACGGGTCAGAGGTGAGCACTCTCTGTCAGTTATATAGTCAGTTATATATAGTTGCACACAGCACACCATGCACGCGAAACAACATTACCCTCTGCATTTAACCCATCACACCTTAGTGAGCAGGGGGCAGCTTGAACGGCGCCCGGGGAGCGTGTGTGGGGACGGCACTTTGCTCAATGGTACCTCAGTGGGGCCCGGTAGCTGGTGGATTCAAACCAGGGACCTTCCGGACCCAAGTCCGCTTCCTTAGCCACCACTGCCCCTGTAGCAGTAAACACTAACACTTAGAGTTTGTTATTGATGAACAAAAAACTTCCTCTTAAAATTAGTTTTTGGTGATACGATTTTTGATAGAATTTGGTGATAAGACAGTTGCAGAAACTGTAAGAAACATCCATCTTCAGACCATCAGTTTCTCAACTTTTACTGCAGGTTTTACGCCATGTTCTTCAGTCAAGTGATAGGTCTTCTTCATGAGAAGTCGTGAGTCATGAACAGATAGCAACTAAAAGAAAGAGATCACACATGCAAGTGACCAAAATGAGTCAAAAAGTTAAACTCCCTAAAAGCAGGTGACTTGTGGTCCTCAGTTTATCCCCACACATTGCACGACAGGTGCACCTGTCTCCATTGGTTTGTCTCAGTTTTCAGCATTTTGTTAATAAGAAAACTGACATTTTCTCTCTCTGCTACAGTTGTTTGATCACGTAGCTGATTGTCTGTCTAACTTTGTGGAGAAGATGGGCATTAAGGATAAAAAACTTCCTCTGGGCTTCACCTTCTCTTTTCCATGTCAGCAGACCAAGTTAGATGAGGTGAGTGATTTATTTTCTACTACATACGCTCTCTTTTAGTGCAACGTTGTTATGCTGGTTTTGATATTGTGCTTTGCAAGGCCTCTTAATGCTAAACATGTCACAACCTTGAATGCCACTAACTCAATCAGCTTATTAATGCTGTTTGATGTTCCAGTGATTCTGTTAGAGGGGACAGGTTCAAAGCAAAGCCCTTTTCCTACACCAGCTCTAGAGTTGTGTGTGTGATATTTGATTGTATGCAGTGTAAGATTTGTTTCTGAGGATACTGCCTCACCTACAGTTTCCTGTGTTCAGGGTAGCAATGTCAGTGCATTTGTTATCACTGATCAGTCTTTGCTGTCAGAGGCTTTTAACTAATTGGTGCGATGCCAGGTCACCTGATTATGGCTGCTCAAGGACCATATTCTGTAAATGTACATTTAACACAACAGTCCCTTGGAAAACTGTTGATGTTTTGATTAAACAGATGACCACGAGACAAGAATTTTTTAAGTCACATAGTCACAGCAAAAAACATTTAATATTTGACAGTAAAATCTTTGATTGCAACAACTGCATCAGGCCTGCAGCCCACAGCATTATTAACTATTGTGTTCTTTATTAGTAATGCTTTTCCAGTCTTAACCACAACCTCCTGCAGTTGTTTGTTTTGTGGTGATGGAGGGAGCTTTGGGAGGTGAACTTAACTATATTATTTACTCTGCTCACAATGCTTTTGTTATCAGATGTTATTGTCCTTCATCATGGCCAGACTGTTTATATAATAACGGATCAATTTACGCTCTTTTCTCAGCTTCATCTTCCTTACCTTTCTCCCATAGTTGGTTCTTTTCATGGCCTTTATTTTCTTATTTGCAGAGTATTTTGTTGTCATGGACCAAGGGCTTCAGGGCTAGTGGAGTAGAGGGAAAAGATGTGGTCAGCCTTCTTAGGAAATCCATCCAGAAACGAGGGGTAAGTTAAGGATACATACACAGCTGTATAGTTATGTCCTCAGATCTTACAGAACAGATGTTACAGGAGAAAACAGACTCATTCTTAGATTGTTGCTGCTCTATTCTCTCATTGTAGCTTGGCAACTCTCACTAACAAGCACCAGGGCAAATCACAGTCACAACGAATCATTTTGTTCCAAAGCTTCATTCAAAATCCCAGCTGTCTAGAGGAAATATACACATCTCTACAGTGACAGATCTCTGTTCTGCTAGTGCTCTGATAATGAAGAGCACTAACCAGATGACTATCAACTGGAAAGACATCGTTAGTCGTAAATGTATGCAAAGACACATCACAGAGTTAAAAATGTCTTTCCTTGACTGAAATGTGTGGGTGTCTGAGGCAGAGCTGAATATTAACACACGCATTGTCGATCAATGCGTTTTAACCATCAAGTAGCCTCTTCACCACGTCTGTGCTAGTTTTGATGTCCAAACAGAATGAATTCTCATTGCAGGACTTTGACATTGACATCGTGACAGTGGTCAATGACACCGTGGGAACCATGATGACCTGTGGCTTTGATGACCAGTACTGTGAAATTGGGCTGATTGTAGGTGAGTCTGATCTAACTGGACTGGAGAAGTCGAGTAAGCGTCACATCAACCAAGGAGAAAAAGTGTAGGTTTTCTTGCAGCTGTCTAACTTGTTCACAGCAACATTTTCCATTAATGTTTGATTAACATTTGGTTGATATGAGGGACATAGCCTAATCCACATTCCTTCTTATTAAGTTCACTGAGCCTGTTTTACCTGTATAGAGACATCCACATTCATTAGGTTATTTCTCTTTCTCCATTCAGCTATTAAAATATTTCTTACTCATCTTACAAACTAAGGGGCACTTTACATGATAATGCTCAGGGGAAAAACGCAAAATATTTTATCAGATGTTCATATCGCTTAGATGGATAAAAAGTGCTAAACCGCGTTTTTCGTCACATAGAGTTGACGTGAAGTAGAAAGATTCTACGCAGGAGCTTGGTCTTGGTGGTGTTGCCACCTAGCCATCTGGCGTGCATACTGCATCGATAAATAGGAAATTTCACACACTTTTGCATGTCTGTCTGCATGCAGATTTCACCCCTAAACGCTAGTCTAAATGCAGAGTTAAAAGTGAGAACAAAACACCACTTTTGCGCTTTTGGTTCAGATCGTTTCCGTCTAAAAGTAGCCTAAAATTCACTCTGTTTAACGCAAATGCATATGTGAACAGGCTGATACTTTTAAATGCCCTCCCTCCAAAATTGTTTGTGGATGAAAATCATTTTTTAAAATTTTTTTTCATGTTTTTTCTTTTTAAGTTGGTTATGTGGTTTAGGTTGTGTACTCTCTATTCAGACACAGTATTTTTTTTTCCAGTTCTTCTGAAACTGCAAGGATAATTAGTCTCTACTGACTCACTCTTGGTGTGGACAGACTTCATGTGGTGTTACTGAATACTTCTTCTAATTGACTTGTTAGATCCCACTTCCTGCTGTACAGCCATCTGACCACCTAGAGAGAGCCACCAGTACAACAACAGGAATATCTCACATTAAATCAGCTTATTGAGGTTTAGTAAGGTGGCTTATTCTCATCTTGCATAATTTTTTATTATCATTATTATTTTAGGACTTGGGTATTATAAGTGAGGTATTGAAATAGAACAGTCTAGTCACTAGTGTGTGGTGCTTTGTATCTTTACTGTGAATAAAAAGGTACACGGTACCACAGTTTTTCACTTCTGTTGCCATAAGTGTGCACTCAGTAAAGCAAGACAGATCCTCTTGAGTTGAGCACAAGTCGAAAACAGCATTAACGAGCATTTTCGTTTCCGTGACATCTGCGCCTATTTCCATCTCATCGGCTTTGTTCAGAAATTCAAGTTTGAACGCTTGAGTTCAACGTCATCGCTTTCAGCCCTTCCTCTGTTCACTCATTGGCCCGAACAGTTGAGAGTCAGTGTGAACTGAATTCTACAAACAGCTCCCTGAACAAGTGCTGGAGCAAAATGAGAAATTGAGTGGAAGCACTAGGCGGTGCTAGCCTGGCTAAAGGTCAGTCACACTGCAGAGCAAAATTCAAAACGTTTGCCACAACAAAGAGTAAGTGTTAGTTTAATGGTTGTTATTGATTTGGCTTCACTGAATATAAACAAGACTGATCCTGCATGTTTTGTCTTTCTGGGGCTACATAGTAATTGTAATGTTAATGTCTGAACCCTGAAGGAACGGGGACCAATGCCTGTTACATGGAGCACATGAGGAACATCGAGGTCCTGGATGGTGACGAGGGGCGGATGTGTGTTAATACTGAGTGGGGAGCGTTTGGAGACGATGGAGCTCTGGATGACCTGCGCACTGACATCGACCGAGAGATTGATGCAGGCTCTCTGAACCCTGGCAAGCAGCTGTGAGTATCTGACTTAAGCTTCAGTGAACTGTCAACAGGTTTACATTAGGGGTTGGCGGTATGGCCTAAAATTTATATTGTGGTATAATTTGAACCATAGACTGGAGACGGTATATATTGCAGTATACTTTGATATGTAAATTTCAATATAACCGTTTCTGAATGGGTACCATATGCCCATAGTAAAGGTTTTCTAACAGGAAGTTGTTTTCTAAACTATTAATTAACATAAAATAGTCAAGAATGTTACTTCAATAAAGTTTATTGTGCAAAACTGCAATTATAGAAAACTTTGGAAGTAGTCCAAAATTAGAAGCTGCCTTTATATGTAAATGCACCAGTCACCAATTAAGTGAACCAGAATAGAGGCCTCTCGTCCAAACACAGCCTGTTTTTTTTTTTTTTTTTTTTACCAAAAACTGCTCACAAAGCATCCTGGGACATGTAGTTGTTTAGGAAATGCGGCGTTATCACTGTTTTTACATTTTGTAAATAAGACAACAGAGGTAAGACAGGATTTATGATCGTGTTTATCTAACGGTCTTTGGTCGTCTTTTGATGCTGGTTCAGTCAGTTTTTGTCAGATCTTGATAAAACTTGTAGTTTTAGAATCTAGGAGACCTCCGCTCTCAGCAGAGACATGTTTGTTTGTTTACAAAGCATCATGTGGATGGAGGGGGGTGGGTCGTTGTTTGTGTAAACATCATTTTGTGGAGTTTGTTTACTTGCTCTTTTAATAGTTTGTAGCTTTAGCTGTTTTTGGTTGTTGTAGAAATGTTTTATATATGTATATATTTATGTTTATGTACATTTAAACTATTTTAGTTGAATACTCCCTGTTCTTTAATCAAACTTTTTGTCCTGACAAATTCAACATAATGTACATTTTCACAGCATTACCGACATGTTGTTCGCCCTCACAAATAATCCATTTAAACTTCACTCAATCACATGTGTGACTGCTGCCAGTAAATACCTTTAAGGTGATGTTTCACATTCTTGAATGTAGTTGATTTTTACACGTCCATGCCAGTGGCGGCCATCCATCACAATGACCCAACATAACATGGTTTTTTTTGCCTCGTTTTATCACAGTAATGCCCAGATGGAATTTCTTCAACATTTTTTACTGTAACTCAAGAATGTATGTGTTAATTTATTGTAAATATTGTAACTATGTCTGTTGATGGAGGCATACAATTGCAAGGTTGTTATTCTAGTTCCACTTTTCTTAAATGTACCACTGTTCAAAAGAACTAATCTAAAAATGTTCAGAGCCATGCAGCATTCTTTATCACCATCTGCCCATGCTGCGGAGCTTTGTTATTGTAAGACAATATGTGTCTGTTTATATTTATAGTGTGACAGACATTCACCCACACATGCTGTAATTTCTCAGTCATTTTTCTTTTATTTACATAGTCCACAAACAGTTGAGCCAAAGCATTTACAGGCACAGCAGGACCACTATCACAATAACATAAATTAACCAATAAGCAGCTGGAGATCAAATCAACGTCAGTGCAATAGATTTAAGAGAAGCTAGGAACAAATTAAAATGAAGTAAAACTGCATTGAATACAAGATAAACATAAACTGAATGGACATTGTTTCAATTATTTGGCAGCCTCATAATATTCAGTAAGTGTCAGGATTCATCATTTCATACTGAAGGAAATTGTGAGTTATCAGTGTCTCAAAGTTTCTATGTCTGGACACATAAAATCTTGGTCTCAGGGATAAGTTTTATTTTATTTATAATAAATAAATAAATAATATATTTAATAGATGGATCATCGTGAGACAATTTAACATCTGACATGTTTCCAGTTGTCTGATTGAATGAGAATGTTACATGGTTTGTGTTGGTTCACAGGTTTGAGAAAATGATCAGTGGCATGTACATGGGGGAACTGGTCCGTCTCATCCTGGTGAAAATGGGCAAAGAGCGGCTGCTGTTCCAGGGCAAGACCACATCAGAGCTCCTCACCACTGGAAACTTCAAAACCTCCTACATCTACGCCATTGAGAATGAAAAGTTAGTTTTTACATGTGTGACGCACCCTTAGTAGTGAAACATGGTGCCCTCTGGGTCAAATAAAGTTTTAACTCTGTTATTTTTGTCTAAATGAAGGTTAAAAGTGCACAGGCAGCATGTGACACTGTCTGTAAATGACCACCTGATGGCCGAAGAAGACAACATGTAACTTAAATTGTAGCCAGTTGATTGACTATGGAAGTCAGTCGTAGAAATCTTGGTCTCTACGTTTGGTTTTACATTAATCTTGCCCCATGAATACCACTGACGTGTTGCTGAAACATTGATGTATTCCTTGTGATGATAATTGCATTCACGAGCCTGTTTAAGATCCCACCAAAAAGTGATCATTTGTTTTCTCATGCAGAGATGGGGAAGGTCTGACTAGTGCTGAGAAGGTGCTTCGTGGCCTGGGTCTGGACCCATCGGTTGAGGACTGCATAGCCACTCAGAGGGTGTGTCAGATAGTTTCCACACGGGCCGCGCACCTGTGTGCTGCCAGTCTAGCGGCAGTACTGCGACAGATCCGGGATAACAAAGCGGCTGAGAAGCTGCGTACCACTATAGGAGTGGACGGCTCTGTTTACAAGAATCACCCAGAGTAAGTGATCCTGAACATCACACCTGTCTTGGTGCACAAGCGCGTGCAAACACTTTAGCTATGGGGTCTTGTTTATAAAGCGGCTGTCAGTGCAGATGTAGGACTGAATTTTAATTACAGCATTTCATATTCTTATACAAAAAAAGTAGTCACGCAAAGAAGCCCAAATAAGAAATCACATTCCTCTGACCTGATCTGAGTCTAAAACCTGCAGGCAATTACTTTCACCACTTAACATATTTATTCATTCATTTATTTGCGAATTTATGTTCCATAATGTAGAGAAGAAGGCTCATGGTCACAATATTAGTTAAGGTTGCTGTCATAGTGGGACTAGATGAAATGTTGTGAAGTCACCAGTATATTTCCGTTTATGAGTGTATGCACAAATAAGTAATTAACATATTAACATATCATGTTACAACAACAAGTGTCTGGAAAAAAAAACAAGAACATAAATAGTTTACGTCATTTTCCATGTTTCCAGCTCAGCTCACTACATGAACTACATTGTAAACTATGTTGATGCATGTGGTTGAATAAATTTCATACATTATTTTTAACAAGATGTTTTTCCATTGTTTAGGTTTCCCAGGAGGCTCAACAAGATGGTACGGCGACTTGTGCCGGACTGTGACGTGCGATTTCTGCTGTCACAAGATGGCAGTGGGAAGGGGTCAGCCATGGTCACGGCTGTAGCTTACCGCGTTGCTGCTGAATATTCAGAGCGCCAGCGCATCCTCGACACTTTGCGTTTGAGCCGCGAACAGCTGCTGGAGGTGAAGAGGAGAATGAGCGAGGAGATGGTGCGAGGCTTATCAAAGCAAAGCCACAAACAGGGAAGTGTCAAAATGCTTCCCACGTATGTCAGATCAACACCAGACGGAACAGGTAGCTCCAGTTTTTAAGTTAAGTTGCCCCTATAAAAATTTGTATGCATTTATAATTGTATTTATGTTTTGTTCTCATTAGAGAATGGTGACTTTTTGGCTTTGGACCTTGGAGGCTCCAACTTTCGAGTGCTGCTGGTGCGAGTGAGAAGTGGAAAGAAACACAATGTTGACATGCAACAGAAGATCTATAATATTCCACAGGAAACCATGCAAGGCACAGGGGAAGAGGTAACACATAACCAGCCGTTGAAGTATTTCATGATAACTAATTACATCAACTGAAAAGGTGAAGGTGAAGAACTTCTCTGTAACCTGCTGTCTGTGACTTGTTCGGCAGCTTTTCAGTCACATTGTGAATTGTATCGCTGACTTCCTGGAGTACATGGGCATGAGAGGATCATCTTTACCCATGGGATTTACGTTCTCTTTCCCATGTCATCAAAGCAAACTGGATGAGGTATGTTTGAGTTGAGTTTGTATACTGACAGTGATTTAAAACTTTGAGACCATGTTTTTCAATTTTTTTAATTTTGAAGCCCTAAACTGGATTTTTTTTTTTCATATGAATCATTTGTTTAGGATATTGGCATACAGAAACAAAAATCTAAAGTTTCAAGAATAATTTCAAAACAGAAAACTTAAGTAAAGAAAATGGCACCTGCCAAACACAAAGTCGCAAGCGGATGTAGCGATCCTGGTTGGGAGTTGTCACTCTCTCGCCCTGGTCGCGGTCTATCGTCAACAGAGCCTGTCATGTTGTGGCGTTCAACCAGGTTTCTGATTGTGGGTTGGGAACAGCCCATACGCCCGGCTATATCACTGTAGCTCAGACCGGCCTCCACCATACCCAGTGCCCAGAGACGTTGTTCACGTGATAGACGTGGCATGATGCTGTTCACTGGACTAACAATGGTGACCTTTTTTGGCTTTTATACAGGCCTTCAAAACCAATCCTCAAATTGTGCAGATACCCACTGTGTTTTGCTCAATGTATATTTGGTCCACTTTTGCAAAGAGACCAACCCATGTGCAATGAACCGTGACAACATGACAACTCATCGTTATGTCAACTACCCGAGCACTAAGTCATCAATAAATCCACAAAGAATAATTACAACCCCCCTACAAGTAGAAACATGCATGCATTTCTACCTCAAAGTTTCGAATGACAGTCAGTGTAGTAGTGTCACTTCATCAAGACACACATTTATTTTCAGGTAGAATCAATGAACAGGTGTGTTTCAAGAGACAGAGCACATGGAGTACATGGGAACAGGGGTTTTATTTTCATTTGTCTAGAACGGAGAATATGACTGAAAAGGATTATTGTCCACTTTGAATCCTGCCATAATTTGCAGATTAATGTACTTAAATATTGTATGTAGCATGTAGTTTGTAGCCATTTCAGCAGAGCAGGCAGCCGGTCTTTTGTTATAGAAATGTGTCAGCACACTGTGTTGGAGCTAAATGCTTACATTGTAAGCACAGTTTTCACAATGACACGTTGAACTGAAGAACAAATACTGACTGATTGAAATCAGCTGGAAGCCTGAACAATCAAAGAATCATGGCAGGTATCATCGGGCTCATAATAATAACCCTAGAAACAGTATGAATTTGAAATAAGCCCATGAATCAACCCCTCAAAAACTGCCCTGAACACACAGACCAAAAATCTATTTTAATCCAAAAATAGTTTGTGTAAAATGCAGATATATGTAATAAAACAAAACCAAAAAAATCAATACTTTATGTATTATGTTTTTACAGTGGCCTTCATGTATTCATGTATTATAGTTGGATATTGTCATTCTTTGTGCACACACAGTCACACACCCACAAATCAATGCTGTCATCTGTTCAGGGCATTCTTCTGAAGTGGACAAAGGGTTTCAAAGCCAGCGGCTGCGAAGGACAAGATGTCGTAAAGTTACTTACAGAGGCTGTTCGCCGCAGACAGGTCAGTACACACATACCATACTGAGACTTAATTTATAAGCGTGGGTTGTGAATGTTGATGTACGAGCAGACAGAAGTGGAGCAGGAGTGTACCATGGAGATCCACCTGCACTGCTCAGTGTACATTGACAGATTGCCACCCACTCCAAGTCTGTATCAGTGGGAGGTTTCTTCCTCTCCACTGTCAACAAGCGCTGCTCACTGTGGGACCTGTTGGATTTTCTTTATAACATTATAAGATTTAGACCTGACGGTGTAAAGCACCTTGAAATAGATGTTTTTTGTGATATGGGGCTATACAAATAAAATAGAATTGACTTGAAATTGAACTTTTATTGTATGTGATGTAAAAGTAATCATTTTGACAATGATTTGTGGCTGACCAGACCCCAGATCAGTTTAAGGCTCAGTGTAGGTGTAGAACGGGTTGAAAACAACAAAGGGTGTGATTGACAAAAGTGGAGGCATTATCAAAGAGTGCTGCATTAAAAAACATGAATTAATTAAATACAAAGATGGGTATATGTTTGCAGTATAAGTTAGAAAAGTCAGGTTAAGGCTCAATAAACCACACACAAAACCACTTAAAACTAAAGGCCTGTTGTTATTATGTTGTTATGAGTCATGAGCTGTAGTGATGCTTTTATAATGGATCACTTGTCACAATTTAAATGTTAATTGACATGTCTATGATGAAACTGAGAGCTGTAAATAAGTTGGTTTGTTGCTGCCTGCAGGAATTTGACTTGAACTTTGTGGCAGTGGTTAATGACACAGTTGGAACCATGATGACCTGCGGCTATGAGAACCCCAACTGTGAGGTGGGACTCATCGTAGGTAAGTCTCTCTACTCTGTCTTCTTCTTTGGAAAACCAGTGTATGTAGCTCTTGAGTAATTGAATGTTTTCTTAGTATGTTGTATTCTCAGGGCTGATAGCATTCAGGTGTTGCAGCAGATCTGCGGGTGAGTGACAAGGCTGCGAAAAGGAAACAAAAAAAAATCAGGTTCTCTCAGTGATCTGACACTTCTCTAGATCTGAAAGGTGCAGCTCAGAGCACAGCTTTCACTCTCAACCACACCAACAATAGGCCTACTAGCCAATAAACCAATGAGAAATAGGGTAGGGTCTTGGCCAAACAGATTGATACAGATCCAGCAGTCGCTCCACGGGTGAAGGTGTTTTGTGTTACCTGTGTGCCAATGTGTTTCCCATACTGGCAACACAAACCGTAAGTCATGGACAGCATGTTTATGAAGCCAGGGGACGACACCAAAGATGTCTAGAAAGGTCTAAGGTGCTGGGCTTTGATAGAGGAGGTGGATAGCGACAAAAAGCCTTTAGGAAGCTGTGCTTCTGCACTTTGTGCGCAAAGACGCTGATATATGGAACTAGCGGGAAGAAAGTGCTGTCACGGCACAAATTAGACCCTAGTCATAAAGCAACGGTCCGTGCAAATCAACACACCTCACGTTTGAGGAGGGCAACAGCCACAGCAGATATCCCACCGTCAATGACCGATCACGTAAAAAAAGACAAATGCAAAAACTTGCTTGTGCTCCTTCATTGCTGAGCTTAGCCTGTCATTTATTATCGCTCATCCACTCGTCACTTTATGTAAGAAATTAGCCCTTAAACATCTGTCCATCTCTACGCAGCAAGGTCCCAAGAGCTCTGGTGCTCTGCACAAACATGCTGCTGTAATATAGGCTTATATTGGATTTGTTTATCTAATACCACCAGAATCTGTCATTTAAGGGGCTTTTTTTTTTTTTTTTAATTATCTCACAGGGGAGCATACCCCTGGACCCCACTTGACAATAATGATGATCAGGATTATACATAGGCTGTTGCATAAATAGCACCCCCACCCCTGCTCACCTCCCAGGCATGGAAAAAAGTACAGGCTCAGGAATTTGTTTTCAGTATTTATAATATTTTCCCACCTGTCTTTACAGGCACAGGGACCAATGCCTGCTACATGGAAGAGATGCACAATATTGAACTGGTGGAAGGTAATGATGGCCGCATGTGTGTCAACGTGGAGTGGGGTGCATTCGGTGACAATGGAGAACTTGATGACTTCTGCACCCAGTTTGACCGCATTGTCGATGATTGCTCTAACAATCCAGGGACACAGAGGTATGGCACATGTAGCTTCAGTAGCAATTTGAGTTCGTGTTGCTGGCGCTTTGATCTTAACAACCACTGAGCAGTAAGTGCTAGAAGGACAGAGAGTCCACCATATTTATGTTCCTTTGACAGAGCTAATGTGTTGTAGTTCAGAGAATGGTTTTACTATGATGATCTCTGTTCTGTCAGTAGACGGTCAGAAAAAAAACATGCTTTGTGGTCCTGCATATCTATAGAAACTTCTAACATTCAAGCAGGCGCACATTTGAGCAGAGAAAGTAGACTTTACACAAAGCACATATTTTGAGAAAAATCATCTTGTGTGGAGAGCAAAAAGTTTAAAATTACACTTTCCAGTGAGCACAGAAATTGTGCAGACTGTAATCACAGATTGAATAGTGTATTTTCCAAATGCTGTGTAGGCACAATGGCCTTTTATGCAGGTTCCTACAAAGACGGTTAATAACCAACAATGTGCACACTCATGCACAGCTTTGCATGGCCTCATTTAACAGTTGCATAAATGTTAAAAATGTAAATGCACACAAACCAACAATTGTGTCCTTCCTCTTAATAACACACCTGATATTATTAGTGAAATAACTTCTCTGTGAATATAATCTTGGGACGACAGTAACAGCCGTGATGAATTCATGTTCTTCCTTATTAAACTGTCTCCTCACTCTGCTGCTGCATTGTTGTGTCTCTTATCACCACCTGGAGATGAGCTGAATTATGTGACAGGACTGTGTGTTGCAAGCACATGCATCTTCGATCTTGCACAAACACGCTGAGAAGGATTGGAGTACTTAAAAAGTACTCCAATCCTTCTCAGCGTGTTTCTTCTCTTAAAAAGGAACATCACCACCACTTAGCAGCATATTCATGTTGTGCAGCTTTACAACTTTCCAAACAAGAATATGAGTTTCTCCTGAGGAGAAGCTAATCTGGACATGTCAAACATCAGTAAACCAGGGCAGAGTTTGTTAGTGAGAGGAGCTGATAACCTTTCGATAATTAATTTCACCTAAACATGGTGCTTAAGCAGCTGTGCAGACAGGTTGCCTTTTGTCTGCTCGCTGTGCTGTGACTGATGAATCCTTTGTTTTTGTTTGTTTTTTCCTCTTGAAAGGAGCTTGTCTGGAATGTTTGGGATGAAATTATCTCCAAGTTTATGGATGAGAAGGGAATCATCCATTATGTGTTCGAGCTGCTCTGTTTGATTAATTAGATTTTGAATTAGAATTAGATCATTTAGATATTTTACCACCGTAGAAAGTTTTCACTTTTGTGTGTCTTACGTTGACAGGTATGAGAAGATGATCAGTGGCATGTACCTGGGGGAGATAGTGAGGAATGTGCTGATTGATTTCACTGAGAAAGGCCTGCTGTTCAAAGGCAGAATGTCTGAGCGGCTCAAGACTCGTGGCATCTTTGAGACAAAGTTCCTGACGCAGATTGAAAGGTGAGTGTTACAGACAGTTCTAGCTTCAGTCTCTCTCTTCAGCTCACCCTCTTTACTGGGAATAATAATGATAAAATGGTAAATAACCACTTAATTGCTCAATGGATGAGATGTGTTTTTCTACATAACAGAGTTGCTCACTGTCCACCCAGAATAAAGTGTTAACAGAGGTCCACGCTTGTGGACTTAAGTCTCAGCCCTCAGGTCTGTTCAACTGTCAAACCATTTTCAACAAACTTATTTTCACTATTTAACAATGAGCCTGTGATGTAATATGGTGCGATTAACGCTCCCATTCCTATACATAAAGGTCAAGTCTGCTTGGAAGGTACATGGACACAAAACAAACTAGCACTTTTCTGTTTTATTACATAGAAAACTTTTCGATAAACTAGTCAACTTTTTCCATCTCATTTTTATGGTTTATTGAACCTTTGCAGCTAGAAATCATCCTGGAGCCACAGTTAGTCAGTTCAACTGAAAAATAGCACAAATACAAGACTACAAATAATAACTAAACAACAATGGGGCGAGAAAAAATTAAAGCCAAAAAACTGTTTGTGTTGTAGAACTACAGCTAAATTTAGTCCAGAATTAACACAATTAAATATATATAAATAAACCTTGGTCAAACGAATGATGAATTGTGTGAACAGTAACAATGTTTCATTCATCTGACAGTTTTGTAATCCCAAAAACGTAATAATGGAAATGTGGAATGTGAAATCAAGACATTCAGTTCAAGACCCTTAAGTGTTCACTTCATTTAACAACGTTTCATAGGAGACGTGTTTCCTGATAACAGAGCTGTTTATACAGGGGCAGTGGTGTGTCAGAACAACACACATTTATTTTGGTGCCAAAGATCCAACAGTGTACAGTTGTTGTTGTCAGAGAACACAGTTAAACTGAGAAAAACCAAAAATTTCTAATGCAAAACGTCAGGACATGTAATACTTTGCTCCTACAGGAATCGGGTACTTTGCTGTAAAAAAAAATTAAACCTTTGTCTCATATAGACGCCAACTTATAAACTTTGGTTGGAAACTGAACAGACATTAATAAAAAAGCTTTGATATTGTCAGTTAGGGAGACTGGACTTTTCAGCTTCACAAAAAGTTAAGAAATCAAGCAATGAGGAACCTATTTGAACAACTCAAGGTTTCACATTAAGTGCATCTGTACTGACAGACCTATGACCACACGACCATCGTTTTAGTTTAATTCAACTAGAACTTCGACATTCTCTCTTTTGTTCATTTCTTTAAGTAGTGTGTACGGCCTTGTTGAGATTACCGTAAATGCTCTAGTACAATGAAGAGAAGAGTTCCAGCTTTGTTTTGTTATTGCAGTTAAGTCCATGGCCATGTCTCCACCAAGAATGCACTACTCTTCTCAACATCTTCCATTTTGTACGTACAGTATGCACAGCCTTGTTGTGTTTGTTGTGGTGATTACTGTGCACAAAAGAACACAAAACTTTAAAGCAGGTACCATCATATCGCTCTCCTCAGTGAAAAGGAATACAAATATTTATGATGAATATTATTTTCATTCTCGATGTTTTATAACTCTCCTTGTTTTCTTGATGAAAATGAAAATGATTCAACTGCAATAATGTAACTAATTATTATTACTGATTATTTATTGTACTGTAGCTCAGTTGAGTTTTCCCGGAAGCTTTGTGAATCGTGTTGGATAACGGGGAACATGATGATGGTGGCGGGTGTTTGAAATGAATGTGAAAAGTTGGAGAGTGAAAAAGCAGCAGTCAGCTTCTCACTCCTCCAACTGTGACCTGGCTGAGTCCGTGAAAAACGTTCTATTCACAAAATCACGTAATGTTCATCTTCGTTGCAGCGACAAAAACTGTTTGTTTATGTTAAATTATCAGCACGGATGTAAATAGTCGTATGTTCAGACAGACAGTGTTCTGTCACATGATGTGGATGTTAACAGCTCATCTCTTTGTCTGTGACCCCGTAGAGACCGTCTGGCCATGAGACAGATCCGCTCCATCCTGCAGCACCTCGGCCTCACCGGCAGCACGTGTGACGACAGCGTTCTGGTCAAGGAGGTGTGCAGTGTGGTCGCCCGCCGCGCCGCTCAACTCTGCGGCGCCGGTTTAGCCGCGCTGGTCGATAAGATACGACAGAACCGCAACTTGAATCAGATCTCCATCACTGTGGGAGTGGATGGCACCCTTTATAAGACACACCCTCAGTAAGTAGCAGTTGTGTTCTAACTGTTTGTTTTCTCATTTAAAAATGTATAACAGCCGTCAAACATCAAGAACAGTGGAGAGGGTTTCCATGTAAATCTTGTTCAACACCGAACCATTTAATTTTTTCTTTTTTCCCTCATTTCCTCTGAAGCTTCTCCAGTATAATGCAGGAAACGCTGCAGGATTTGGCCCCACAGTGTCAGGTGACTTTCCAAAAGTCGGAGGATGGAAGTGGGAAGGGAGCAGCGCTGATCACAGCCGTGGCCTGTAGGATGAAGCAGCACTGAACAGCGGCTGTCAGGACCATAGCTACGACGACTGATTTTCTCTACTAGACAACCGTGAATAGTTCCATACACTCCAACCTTTGTTTTGTTCTTTAGTAACAAAATGTTACCTTTGCCTTATTTCGTGTGCGTGTGTACACATGCACAAGATCGAAAGTATGTGTTTTAGTTTGTCTTTGAATAATTTAGCGTATTTATAGCGTGACCTGATAACGAGAAGGTGGTAAAAGAACATTGAAGTTAAGCTGGAGAGAGAAATACGACTGTTACACCGCCCCTGTTTCATTTTCAACCTCCAATGTGAATTATATCAGTACCTGTAGTTGAGCAGCACTCGTCAGTGAGAGTTTGTGAGGGAAGAAAAAATCAAACAAAATCAAAAGCAACACATAACATACAGTGAACTGGAAGTGAATGGTGATAAATTCACATACAGCAAAAACAGGACACACACACAATAAGAGCATGAGTTTTACATCCACGATATTTAAAACCTTTAAGGGAAGTGGAAAATGAATTCTCTGTTATGTCATCAACAAGAAAAGACTTTATATATTAATTTGCACCAACACAGGACTAAAACCTGTTTTTCGTAGCCCTCATTTATCCCTTATCATATCATTAATGCAGCTATGAGTGTCTTCTGATGCAGGACTGTACAACTTGATACATTAAAGTGATGCTGGTGATGAAAGCACAGTGGTCAGAAAGTAAAGAGGGAAGAATCGGCTGTAGTCTTAGGGACTGGAGGTCGAGGGACAACGGGGCAAAAGAAGGGAGCGGGCCTCGTCTTTTTAGACCTGTTTGTTTTATTTATTTTTTCTCTTTTGTGTATCGTTCATTTGCACTGGTTTTTAATGTTCAATGTCTGTAGCTTCACAGGAAAAACTGAGAAAATTACTAAATCAGAAGACAATACATTCATTACAATCTGTTGTTTTCCCTGAAATCATTTCGACGTCTCAATCGGTTGTGTAATCAATCTATTCTGTCTTCATAAAAACAGAAGTTGTGCAACATTACTATAAATATTTCATTACTGTATCAGTGGCATGTGTTTTCTCTACTGATTAAATCATAATGTTTCTTTATCTTTCTTACATGAATATGACTTTCCTGGACACTGTAATTTATTTGATATTACATGTACGTACATGGAAAGATGAACTCTTAGGCTAACAGCATTGATAGCTTTTTCATTGACAGGCTCATATGAGCAGGGGTTGCACCAAGACTGATCATAATTACCCTCAATTCAATTAAATTCAATTTATTTTATTTATATAGCGCCAGGTCATAAAAACATTTATCTCAAGGCACTTTACATAGAGAAACCCAACATTTCCACAATGAGCAAGCGCTTGGCGACAATGGAGAGGAAAAACTCCCTTTTAACAGGAAGAAACCTCCAGCAGAACCAGACTCAGAGTGGACGGTCATCTGCCTCGACCGATTGGAGTGAAATGAAAACAGGGAAAAGAGAAAGAGAAGAGACAGAGGAAAGAGAGGGAGGAGGACGGGGGAGGGGGGAGGAAGAAAAGAGGGAGACCAGGAAGAGACAGTAGAGACTAGATGGTTACAAGTAGTTGTTAAAGTAAAATTATCATTACAATTAAAAAAACAATAATAATAATAATGATGATGAAGATGAAAATGATGATGTCGTCAAAGAATTGGAATCCAACAGCTCTGGAGTCAAAACTTCCTGTAAAAGAGAAAGGGGTAGGGGGAGACACAACTGCGAGAGAGAGAAGATGATGTTAAATATATGTAGTATATAAATATCAGGACATGAAGTTTGAGGGAGAGAAAGAGATGTGAGGAGTGAGACAGAGAGGAGCAGTGTATTGTCAGAATCCCCCAGCAGTCTAATCCTATAGCAGCTTAACTAAAGGATGGTTCAGGGTCCATGTCCTACCTGGACCATCCTTAATTATAGGCTTTATCATAAAGAAAAGTTTTTAGTCTAACCTTAAATGTAGAAAGGGTGTCTGCCTCCCGGACCCAAACTGGGAGCTGGTTCCATAAGAGAGGAGCCTGATAACTGAAGGCTCTACCTCCCATTCTGGTCTTAGAGACTCTAGGAACCACAAGTAAACCAGCAGTTTGTGATCGAAGTGATCTATTAGGATAATAAGGTACAATGAGTTTCTTAAGATATGATGGAGCCTGATCATTAGGGGTTTTATAGGCAAGCAGGAGGATTTTGAATTCAATTCTAGATTTTAGCTGCAGCCAATGAAGAGCAGCCAGTACAGGAGAAATATGATCTCTAGTCCTACTTCCTGTTAGTACTCATGCTGCAGCATTCTGGATTCTGGAAACTGAAGGTTTTTGATGGAGTTACTGGGACACCCTGATAGTAGAGGGTGACAATAGTCCAGTCTAGAGGTAACAAATGCATGAATTAACTTTTCAGCATCCTTTCTAGACAGGATGCCTCTGATTTTAGCAATATTACGTAGGTGGAAAAAAAGCTGTTTTAGAAACTTGTCTAATATGAGATACAAAGGATATGTCCTGATCAAAGATTACTCCAAGATTTCTCACAGTAGAATTGGAGGCCAAAGTGATGCCATCCAGATTAGCTATGTGATCTGAAAATGATGTTCTTGGATGTTCAGGGCCAAGTATGATGACTTCGGTTTTGTCTGAGTTTAAAAGTAAGAAATTCTGAGTCATCCAGGTCTTTATGTCTTTAAGACAGTCCTGAAGTTTGATGACCTGGTTAGTTTTATCTGGTTTCATAGATAAGTACAGCTGGGTATCATCAACAATGGAAGTTTATATTGTGCTTCCTGATGATGTTTCCTAAGGGAAGCATGTACAAGATAAAGAGGATTGGTCCTAACACAGAACCCTGTGGAACTCCATGACTAACTGCAGTACGTATGAAAGACTCATTGTTTACATGAGCAAACTGGAATCTATCTGATAGATACGACTTAAAACAAGAAAGTGCAGTGCCTCTAATCCCAACATGTTCTAGTCTATGTAGTAGGATGTTATGATCAATTGTGTCAAACGCAGCACTAAGATCCAGCAGGACAAGAATAGAGACAAGTCCATTATCAGAGGCCATAAGAAGGTCGTTGGTAACTTTCACTAATGCTGTTTCTGTACTATGATGAGCTTTAAACCCTGACTGGAAATCCTCATAAAGACTATTCTCATGTAAGTGATGCTTACATGCTTACATCCAGTGCTGCTGTTCAATGACTTTGGCCTTGAAATGTCATCGCTTTCTATTCAGTTCTATATGTTTTTTTCATTTTGGACCTGATTTCAGGCAGACATTATTCAGTCTGTAGCTACAATACAGATGCACATACTTACAGATATGTGCCATGCCTATTAAATCTATTCACTGACTTTTATTGTCAATATCATTTCTCCTTTTTCAGCAAAATTGTGTTTTTAATGTCTTTAGGGTCCAAAGTGAAATATATTCCACTAGCAATATCAGTTAATATATAATGTGACTGCATAGATATTCATGTCAGTGGTCAGGTCTCAGTCAGACTTTCACATGTGGACACTTCCATTTTCACTCTGTTCTTCTATCAAGCTGTCAGGTTGTACAGGGAGCAGGTGTTAACTGGATTCTCTGTTGGACTGAGCTCAGGGTTTTTAATCAGTCTCTCCACAACATTCACCTTGTTGTCTGTAAATCATGTCTGTGTTTGCCAAACAATGGCTAGTCTTAGGGCCAAGAAAGTCTCATCAGACCAAGAAACCTTCTTCCATTTGATCATGGAGTCTCCCACAGGCCTTTGGGTAAAACTCTAGTCCAGATTTAATCTAAACTTTCTTCAACAGTCACTTTCTCTCTGCCACTCTTCCATAAAGCTTTGACTGGTAAATAACCAGGCAACAGTTGTTGTATGTTCAGTCTCTTCATCTCAGCTGCTGAGGGTTTTAACTCCTTAGATGTCCTTAGTGTCCATAGATGTGAAGGTATCTTTTGTCTTCTTGCGTGGTTACTCAACAGGCTGCTCTAGGCAGATTTACTCTTGTAAAAAATCCCTCCAATTTCTTGATGATTTTAACTGAACTCTCCCTCTAACTGGTGTGAGGGGCTGTGAACAGAGTCCTGCATGGTGAAAATGGGAACTTCCACTGTTCTCTTCTGACTGTGACTGGCATGTTTGTGACCTAAAAACACAGAACTGTTCATGGTGATCAGATGTCAGCAGCAGGTGAAGATGATAAAGCTTGAATCTTAATAAAGTGTACACAAAGACGAGTCTCTGGTGAAATAGAGGTGAGCTGGTTCACTGTGATTGGTGGTGGTTGTCATGGCTCCGAGGCTCTGATGCAGCGTGGTGCTCGGTGAGACCGTCTATCTGAAGCAGCAGAGGTGGCAGTCAGCTGCTCAGTTTGCCACCAGGACTCTTCTGAGGGACCTGCAGCACCCAGCTCTTACAGCCAAGAGACAGGTCACATCAGCTTCAACTGCACAGCTTGACATGAAATGAAAAAAAAAATTCATATTGTCTTCTGACCTCAGAGTCCCTCGCTTCACACATCAGTAGGTCATGGAGCTATGTGGACCGCTCGTCCTCATCGTCTCATGTCTTCTTCCCTGCTCTGGCAGTAAACACAGCGGTGTAAAATGTTGTTAGGTTATATAATCACTTAATTGTCCCACAATGGGAAAATTTATACAAACAACCAAGAGAAACTTTAAACCTCTCTCATTTTACAAAAGTGGGAATGAAGGATGAAGATTTAATACCAAAACACATCGATGCTTAAAGCCATAACAATAGAAGCTTTTTAGCTTCTAGAATGAGAGTGCCTTGGAGTTTCATTTTGTTGTTTCTACAAAGCATTCAACTCAAAGAGCACCTCAAGCTGGAGGCTATCCCACTTGCCTGGGTAAAGTGCCTACGGTGCTGTGATACCTGGGAAAATGTAAATGTTTTAATTTATTAAAAATTCAGAAAATGTAAGTGAAAAAGAATAATATTACATAGTTTGTGTTCATATAAACACAAAAAATAGACCATGTACATTAAGAGCAGTCCATGATGCGTGGTCTGACGGCAGTAGCAAGTAAGGTAATATCTCTCAGTAATAGAGCTGCTCAGTACAAAGTACTTCAATCTCCATAAGAGTTTATAGCTCATACTTCCCCTACACAGCAACCAACATGTGGTAAGAGGATTAGTATTTTCAATTTGTGGACATGTAGACTCACTGTAGTTTCACAAAGGCGTACTGATGTATATGTATATAGAAAATGTGTGGATGTATGGATTTCACATCTGATATTTTTCTTTTGTGTGAACAAAACTTCACAGCTACATCTTGTAATTGAATGTTGAAATATTGAAGTTGAATGTTCATATTCAACAACACCTGCAGTCTACTCTCTTAAAGTTTACTCTGTTCTATCTACAAAGGTAAATGATATTTTCAGTCAGAAGAAAAGTCTAATTTCCAAAACATTACCACTGTCCAAGACAATTTATATATATATATATATATATATATATATATGTATATACAGACTAATATGAATGTTTTTTTTCCCGCTTCAGTTAACAACAGTTTATCTGTTATGCATTTAGAATATGGAGCCTAATTAATATAAATATACTTGGCTGTACCTAATATAAGTATCACTGCTCTAATGACGCTGATGACTCTTAAATAAGAGACGCTTCTGTGGTTGAAGAAGAGGCAGATGAAAGCAGTGGAACATATGCTGTTCAGTGTTATTTCTACTGCTAATCCAAGGTGTATTTCCAGTGATGGAACTGAATGTAGCCACACATCATCACAAATCAGCCAAACTTCCACCACCACCATGTAAAAGACTGATCTTTGTCTTTCTTACATACATTTACCTTTCATTATAATAGCAGTAGGTGGTCTATATCAGACTGCCCGGTCTGATGAATCATGGTTTCCTACATCATGATGACGACTGCACATATGCGTCACTTACCCTTGGAAGATCTGACCGATGCTCTATGAGAAGAAGTCAAACTGGTGGAGGCAGAGTGAAGCTATGTTTATTTTGTTGAAACTGTTTTAGTGGCTACATTAATCATGTTGCAACTGTCAATATATTTGTTCATTCCACTGCTGATTGACCCACTTTACTTTATTATCTCTTTAATCTAGGTTTTGAATATTAAAAACAATATAAAACATAAAGTAAATGGTGTAATTGTGCGCAGCAACTTACATTTTAATTCAAGTCTCAAAGCTGATTTTCTCATGGAACACAGAAAACAAAAAAAAAAAAAAAAAAAAAAACAAGGGCTAATAGACAGAGACAGTCGTGCTGTGATAATCTCTGAGTACAAAGAATACATGTCAGGGTGGAGGACACTGAGATCAATATTAAATACGAGTGGATATTGGTACGTGTCATTTCAGACTCAGGAGGACAAAGCTGCTTCTGGATCCAGTCTTAAACCTCCTGAATCTATCTATCTATCTATCTATCTATCTATATATATATATATATATATATATATATATATATATTATATAGTATATAATATCAAACAACTCAGATATTTAGGTTTTAAAGACTGGTTGATTATTCTCACAAATCAGTATATATTAGTCCTGGAGAGAAGCACAGTTGCCAAGCAACACTGTACTTTCCTGTAGATAGCAATAATTGTATATAATGATGGACAGTACAGTTACACTCAGATACCTCAGTTTTAAAGTAAATACTCCAGAGCCCGGTGCTGGTGAATCCATCTGAAGCCACAATTTGTTGTAGATCACAATAAAATAGAGCTCACACACTATTATTACTATGTTGGAGACTACAGAGAATTTGATCTGTGAAACTGTTCCCTACGTAACCTGATTTCATAATCAAAGGAGGGCTTTAAAACTCCTCTTAGACCTGATCAGTCGACCCTTGTTGATGCAGTAAGAGTAAGTTTCTTCACTGGTAACTGTGTGATGTGTTTCAGGAAAATGTTAGACCGTCTTGGTTTTTCAACGGTTCTTTCCAGTATCAGGTCGTTTCAGTCTCTCTTAACCTGGTCTGTGTCTTGTTCAGGTTTTCAGCTGTGTACTAAATGAAGCAGAGGTTACACATATACATCTATTAGCAAAGTCAGTGAGGCAGCAGCAATAACCTTCAGTTTAATATGTAAACAGCACACAAAGAGAGAGAACTTTAAGAGGATATTTTATTTGGTAACCATCACACAAGGCAAAGGAAAACAGATACACAAACGACACATAATGAACATATTAATCAGGAGTGCATACTGTCAATAGCTGTATTACAGTCATGGACATTGCATGCATTCACTTGAAAAAAACAAAATACAGCTGTGAAAAAACTGAAGTTACAAATATAACAGGGCTGTTTACACAACTGAACTTTTTCTCTTCAGCAATGCTATAACAGTACCAGTGGGTAGAAGAAGTTTACGTACCCATGTTAACATGCCAGGTTTTTGACATCTCTAAGGGGGAAGAAATAACAATAAATAAAAGGGTGTGGTTGCACATGTCTTCTTATGATTGGGGATCTGGCTGTGTTCAGAATTAAGAATTAACAGCCAGTACAAACCTGCCCTTGATTAGTGACGCAGCTCAGTTCAGCTGGTCTAGAGAGATTTTCCAGCTGTTACTTAGTTGCATCTTACGAAAAAAAAAAAAAAATCATGATCCAGAGCAGACAGAGGATCACAAGGATGTCAGTATTAAAAGGTATCAGTCACTAGATGATAGATGTATCACAGAGCACAGTGGAGACAGTCATCAACAGGTGGAGAACATGTGGAACAACAGTGACATTATTAAGAACTGGACGTCTCCAACACTGATGAAAAGAAGAATAAAACTTGTCAAAGAGACTGACAGGAGGATTAAAGGAGATGCAGGAATTTCTGATAAGTACTGGCTGACAAAAATCTACATGATTGTTCATATGTCTGGGCTGCGGGGTAGGATGACAAGACTGTGGGGTAGGATGACAAGACTGTGGGGTAGGATGACAAGACAAGACAAACATTTTACTGTCAAGAAAAACATCCAAGACTTGCTACATAAACTTTTTGGTCATTATTCCAAAAGTTATGTTTGAAGCAAAATCAACTCTGCACATCGCCAGAAGACACCAGACCCACGGTGATGGTGGCAGCATAAAGATTCAGGGTTGATTTTCTTCAGCTGGAACTGGGGCTGTAGTTATATGAAGGGAACTCTGAACAAGCACAAAGACACAAAGACAATCTAACGCATATATCCAAATGGAAACAAAAGAAGGGTTTCACCAGACAAGAGAGTAGTGCACAGGCGATACCCTCACAACCTGACAGATTTGAAAGCCTTTGTGAAACGAAGTAGGCAAATGTTCTCAAGTCAAAGATGTGCCATGCTGATAAAATGAGCAGTAAATAACAGTATTATTTGAAGGGTATGCATCTCCGGTATTATAATATCTTTCTTTTTTTACATCATAAAACCTGGCATCTTAACAGAGATTTTATTTTTACATACACGGTATGAAACCTTACAATGATGGAGTACAATGGTGATGATTATGTGATGCATCATACCACCACAACAAATATTTCCATACACTAGTTATTTATTAATATTTCTTTTACAACCAAAACTCAGAAAAGGTTGGGACAGTATTGAAAATGCACATGAAAAAGATGTTGTGTTGCAGATGACATGAACAAGTATTTGATCTTTTCTCTGGTCAGTTTCACTGAATTTATAAATATATATCCATTCCTGATAAGAAAGGCAGTGCCCTTTGGGAGTAAAGATGGTCTAACAGTTTGCCAAAGAATCTAAGAGAATCTAAACCTCTAAAAAGATAATGGAAAGAATTTGGAGACTGCACCATCTACAGTGCATAACATCATTAAAGATTTAAAAAATCTGCAGTTTTTTCTTTGGGTAAAAGGTCGATGACTGAGCTGAACCCTGTGATTTACTGTGGGTTATAATACAGGTTTATATCCACATATTCCAGTTGAACAGTGCCAAAAGGAAGTCTTGTATCAATTGTGTTTCAAAGCACATTGACTTCTTGGAGTCAATCAGTGACTTCATTGATTTCTACTCTCAAGCATCTCAGATGGATCATAACACAGAGGAAACATGTTCTGTGTAAGTGTTTTTTCAGTACAAATAGATGCCATGTGCCTCAGACAAAAGGACCATGGAGACAGGGTTGACCGTGGCCTAAGGTTGTGTCACTATACATACAATATATGTTGTCTTCCAGGGACACCAATCAATATTTTAATAGTGCACATTATGAAGGCATGGCAGAGTTGGAGGCGAGTGCATGTGCTGTGTGATGAATTTTGAAAAGTAAAGTGAGACAATGAAAACGTGGTCTGTTGCTGTTACCTTCAACAAGAATGGTACAAAATTACCACTGAAATGCTGAATTTGTATGTGTCTTCAATGAAAAGTAATGGTCCATTTAGTATTTTTCACAGCAGAAGTAGAACAATTATGAGACTATTTGTCAAAAGAGAATCTATTTTATCACTTGAAAAGTAAAATAACGCTGCTTGTTGGTTTGGGTTTACAGCCGAACAGAAAAGGCCAAAGTAAAGTCAATGATAGATATCTGAAGAAAACAGACAAGCTTCCATACACAAATATGAACAACATAATTCAGTCAAATTCTACATAAATAGAAATTACAGCATCACAGTTATACAGCATGAGAAACACATAAAGATCCACAATATACAGAGGGGAGGTTTGGCATTGCAAGCCACAAACATCCAGTAGTTTGCAATATGTGTTCTGGTTCTCCTGAGATTTGAGCAGGCAACACTGAGTCGTTTCACTAAACAAGTTCACGTTGAACTCTTTTTGTGACACATTCAAAAGACTTTAGCAGCTACAGCAGCAGAGTTACAACTCACTGTACAGCAAACAAATGTTTTTCTTCTATGACACCTGAGATCATTAAAATTTCCAATGCAAATTCAAACACTGAGGGAAAGAAAAAAAGCACATGAAAACAGTTATTCTTTGTTAACACAGACATTGATGTGGTTGCACTGTATAGGTAAACAACAAGCTACTTAACACAAACACGTGATGAGCTAGGCCTCATCCTGCTAAATTATAATCAAACAATGCTCCACAGTGACACGGGCACATTCAAGTTATACCACAGCAGAATACCACTTCAACAAATACGTTAAATAAATCCTCATTAAATACATTGTAGATAAACCTGTACACACACACGCACGCACATACACACACACACAGGCACACACACACACACACACACACACACACACATATATATATATATATATATATATATACCGCACACAGCACCGTTTATACTGTCCTTCTCCTTCTCCTCCCCTACAGCTATGACTCCCTGACTACCCCTTCTTCCATCCTGTGCATATTTTGATTAAGCAGGTCCATGGAGAGCAGAGGTTTTTCATAGATGTTTGAGTGTGTGTGTCTGTGTGTGTGTGTGTGTGTGTGTGTTTGTTTGTAGGTAAAAAGGATTGAGTGAAACAATGTGCTGCACATAAGGAAAAAAAATACAATTTATGTCATGGTCCATGTTGATACTGTAGCAGCCTGTTGCAAATACATCAAAGAACAAGAACTAATGGTGACTACTTTCATGTGAAGTGATATGAGTGATAAGATCTTTCTGTAATGGAGAGAAGAGTGTACAGGAAAAATATTCAATGACTGTCTTGGCTGCATGTAGCAACAGAACACAAGGTTGCCTCTGATTGTTCAAATTTTTCCAGATGAGAAAATTTTTATGGGATTCATTAAAAAGCTTACATCAAAGCTATAGAGAGCTTTATGTGGTGAGTGAATGATCCCGAGGTTCCACTGACATTGTCTTTCATCATATAGTTATCATTTAACCTCAGATATCCTGTGTACATGTGACAATTCCTAGCACATGCAAACATTATTGCTTCTTAGACTGATCAGTTTATGATCTGATCTAAACATACTGATCACAACTGTAACCCAATTTGTAACCAGTTACTGTATCCATGAATAACTTTAATAGCAATAAATTGGCAATAGATTCTAACTTGTTGGTATGGGGTCTACACTTGTCCCCGTTCCAGTTCAGTGCTCATGGTTAAAGCTGATGGGTGCAGTGGCACCATATGTACTGTTTCTGATTGGCTGAGTATAAGCATGTTTAAGTGTAAATGTTAAAACTGAGGCACTGCCTAGAACTAGTGTTGCAAGGTGTTAACCATCAGTTCAAACAGTGACAGATATTTACTTGTTGCATTTTCCTTGAGACGACAATGCAACATGGCTTTAATTGGTTTTGTGGGTAATGTGACTTAGTTATCCCATGCCTGATACACTGAAACTGCCAGTGAACTTACCCTCTCTGACTCTTCTCCACTACTGCCTTTCTTGGGTATAGCCACCATTTCTAACCCCCGGTCTGAAAGACTTCTCTCTGAATGGACCATTGCACACCCAACCCGTGCACTCCTGTTCAGCTCCACTGCGTCACTCAACTTGTTGTCATTATGAACTCGATTTCTCAGCCCTGAAACAAGGTGATTGTGATTGTTAACAGCTTCTCTGAAGTCATTAGTTCCACAGACTTGCACAGACCTTCCTTTCCTGCCCCACCTGGAAATTCTCCTTAACAGCCAGCACTGCTCCAAGCAACATAAGGGCCTGGATTTGCACACTGCCTGAAAACCCCTCTTAAAGTTTTCATTGTAGTATCCATAGATGATGGGGTTGACGCTGGAGTTGGAGAAAGCCAGCCAGTGGGCAAATGGAAAGATGTAGCTGGTGAGAAGGTCAAGCTCGTCGCTGTCCAATCCCGCATAGTCTGTCATCATCATTAGGGTCCAGAGTGGCAACCAGGACAGCATGAAAAGCAAAGTCACTAGGATGAGCATCTTGATCACCTTGATCTTTTTCTGTGATATCATTGGGTGTCGGGCCCTTCTACCTCCCACCTGGACTGTGTTGGGCAGCTGTGGTTCTCTGTTTGCAACCACATAGGACAACAGTTTGACTCCAATGCTGCCGTACATCAAGATGATGATGGTGAGGGGCACTAGATAAATGTGAGCAAAAAGAACCGCTGTGTAGACCTTCCTCATTTTAGGATTGTCAAAGTTTTCATAGCATGTGTACAGAGGGATGGGGTTGTTGAAATCATCATTGTACACCATGTAATGGGAAGGAAATATTTCCACAGTCAGTGCCACAGCAGCAGGACACATGATCACCACTGCAAACACCCAGATCACAACAATGGCTGCCTTGGCAACAAGTATAGTTGGCTTGGGTTGTAGAGGGTAAACTATACAGCGGAACCTGTCATAGATGAGAAGAACATCACTAACCTTTGATCTTTGCATCAATTATGACTGATGTTTGCATTGACTGATGTTACCATTCACTAACCTTTCCACAGCAATGGCCACCAGGGTAAAAACTGATGCAGACACAGACACGCCCTGCACAAAGCCACTCATCTTGCACACAATGTTGGAAAAAGGCCAACCTGTAGGGGAAAAAAGACAAATGTGAAATTAAGTGGTACTTGAGCTTAACACTCAGTTATAATGCAATGACATTATTCGCCATATAATATTCACTGCCACAGCAGAAACTGGACATTACCCTTTCTTTCATTTTGAGGGGCAAAGAATTGCTTGAAAAGAGCATGATGGGTTATAACAGAGAAATGTGAAATAAGAGAAACAGGAGATCATTACCTTGGTGCTGCCTGAGTGGCAGCCTATTGTGGCAGCTTATATTATTTATGATAAACAGCAGCTGTTAGCGCTCTGTAGCACAGTGGTGCTGCTGAACAACAGGCCCATTGTCTCGAGCAAGCTGAAGAAGAGTTGACGTTTCTATGCTACAGTTCAATGTTGAACTAAGACAGCGGGGATGCATTGACCTGTCCGCCTGTACATTATCATGGGAAATGTAAGATCTCTGTTCAACAAGATGGATGATATGTTGGCACTGATACCTAAGCTACTACCCATCATGAAGGACACCTCCCACCATGAAAGACTCTGGTCTGCAGAGTTGCTCCATCCAACTGGACAATTCCCTCTAACTTAAATATATTCTCTTTAATATTTCTTAATTTTTCTGCTCTGTGCTTCACCTTTGTGCTTATACAATTGTGAAATGGCTAATTCCAGAAAGTGTGGCTAATTCCAGTGTATGCTGTCATTCAAAGCACAATGGACTTCAAATGCTAAACAGACTTCATTTCTGGTCTTCATGCCCACTTTAAGTGCTTCACTAAATGAATCATCTCATAACATGACACACATTCATATGCTCATATAAACTCCCACACAGCAACAGGACAGTTTTTTGGATTGCTTGCCTGAATACCTGAGCATGATTTCTAATAATTACTAGTTATATACTGTAGTGTCTATTTTCTACAGGAGCTATTGCAATAGCAGGAGTGTCAGTAAAGCTGCACGATTTGACAAGTAAGAAATAAAAACAGATGAAGTAAGGAAAACTTGAATAAAATATGAACAAAAAACACAATAATGTGTAGAACACAGGTCGGCAACGTCCAGCCCCCGGGCCACTCCTGGCCTGCCAATTAGTGGTGAGGAAAAATGTTGGGCTGTGGCCAAAATTACTTGCCGACCCCTGGTATAGAATGTGTGACAGCATTTATGAAATAATGAAAAAAAAAAAAAAAAAACAGTGCAAATTACCATGTATTGTAAGAATTCAAAGCATTTGTATGGATTTAACAGAAAACAGTGTTGAGGGTAAGATTTTCTTTAGCATCCTATCCAGAAGATTGACAGACTTCCTCTTCAAGAATGCCTACTTTGACAACTTGGTCCAGAAAGGCAGCATCCCTGGTGTATCAGGGTTCCTAGAACACAATGGAGTAGTTACCCAGCTGATCAAGGAGGCACAGGAGGGAAAATGAGACCTAGTTGTGCTTTGGCTTGACCTCACCAATGCATATGGCTCCATACCCCACAAACTGGTGGAGACTGCCCTGGACTGACACCATGTCCCCAAGAACATCAAGGACCTCATCCAGAATTACTACTGGAACTTCAGGGCAACATCAGATTGGCATTGGCTTGAAAAGGGGATTATAACTGGGTGCACCATTTCAGTTAGCCTCTTCACCCTTGCAATGAACATGGTGGTCAAGGCAGTTGAAGCAGAATGCAGAGGTCCTCTTTCCAAGTTTGGCACTCGGCAACCCCCATCAGAGCCTTTATGGACGACCTTACTGTCACCACAACATCGGTGTTTGGTGGGAGACGGATTCTCCAGGGCCTGGAAAAGCTCCTCTTTCAGGCAAGAATGAGCTTTCCAGGAAGTGGAGAGCCCAGGAAGGCCTAGACACAGCAGAATCCCAGCTGAGGCACAGGGCTTTGATGGCCACGATGGCAGCTGGGCGTGCAGAGTTGGGTGCCTTTCCTCAGCCTCGCTACGAGAAGGCACACAGCAAGGACAAACGCCAACTAGTCCTGAAGGAGGTGTGGGCAGTAGTCGAGGAATAACAGACCAGCAAATGCAGGATGGTGGGCCTGCAGTGTCAGGAAGCATGGATGAGGTGGGAGGGGGTGCCAGACAGGAAAGTGCCCTGGGAAGACATCTGGTAGGCAGAACCCCAGCGCATCAAGATCATGGTCCAGGCTGTGTACGATGTCCTACCCAACCATGTAAACCTACATCTCTGGGGCAAGAGTGACTCTCCAGCTTGTTTGCTATGCTCTGGGAGAGGTTCACTTGAACACTGCCTGAAAGCACTGGCGGAGGGCTGCTATCGCTGGCAGTACTAGGTGATGAAGGTAGCTACTGAAGCCATCTCTAAGACCATAGCCAGCAACAATACAAACAAACAACACTATGACAAGAGGAACATCGCCTTCATCAGGGCTGGAGAGCAGCCTCAGTCACAGTTCAAAACAGAAGCTGTTAATTGTATGTCTCTATGAATCAAGGCAAGGCAAGTTTATTTGTACAGCACAATTCATACAAGGTAATTCTTAGTGCTTTACAGAGGCAAGGAAAAACATTGGAAATTAAGACAAGCAATAAAAAATAAATAAATAAAAAGAGAAATTTTTTATTTAATTTAAAGAATATATTATGGATATATAGATTATATAGAGAAAGATTATATATTATATAATATATATTATATGTAATATATATATAAAATATAAGATTATATACAGAAATTAAAACAATAATTAATAAAACATAAAAATGTCATTTAAAATCATTAAAACAGCAGATATAAGAACAATTTAACGCATTAAACAAATTTCAGGATTATTATATTATAAAATTCTTTAAAAGAGCTCAGCCATAAGCACATGAAAAGAGAAATGTTTTTAACTTGGATTTAAAAGTGTTTACAGTTGAGGCTGATTTCAGTTCTGCTGGTAGCTTGTTCCAGTTGTGTGCAATATAACTGCTAAATGCTGCTTCACCGTGTTTGGTTTGAACTCTGTGCTCCACTATCTGACCTGAGTCAGTAGATCTCAGAGCCCTACTGGGTCTATACTCTACTAACATGTCATTTATGTATTGTGGACCTAAACCATTCAGTGATTTGTAAACTAGTAGCAGAACTTTAAAATCTATTCTGTAGCTGATTGGGTGATGTGCTCTGATCTCTTTGTTCTGGTAAAAACTCGTGTTCTGAATGAGCTGCAGCTGTTTGATATTATTTGGGGGAGTCCTATCAAAAAACCATTACAGTAGTTGAGTCTATTGGAGATGAAAGCATGAATCAGCTTCTCCTGATCTATTTGGGACATAAAGCCCTTAACTCTGGATATGTTCTTAAGCTGATAGAAGGCTGTTTTGGTGACTGATTTTATGTGACTGTTGAGAAGGTCAGATCTGAGTCTATCAACAATCAGTCCAGTTCAGATCATCTTTCTGCACATTTCTGACATTTTTCTCAAAATAACACTCCCTAGTGTCAAAGGTCTGTCAGTGGGTGTTAATGGTAAATTCATTCCACATTTGAAAATAAATCAGCCTTAGTCAATAAAAAAGATACAAAAATGTTGTGTTTTTTTGCATTTCGACAATGTTATAACTTTTCCTCTTAGGTTTAACAACAAAATTTGGATTTATTTCACAATACAAAATTGTGCAAATTAAATTAAAAAAGACTGTCTCATCATATTGGAGGTTTTATCAATAAGCCACTGTAGCTGTAGAAAACTGAACTACAGTCTTTTTCTGGTCATGTTTTTCTGTTAGGTAAAGATTTTAGCTTTACCTCTTAGGTTTAACAACATTTTCAGGATGTTCCCTTCTGAGATCCAAAAGTATTTTATACTAAATGTTGTGCTCAATAATGTGTTAAATAGGTCTTTGGGTGTCTGGATGTCAGCACCCATTTTCACCTTTTCATCAGCAGTACGCTTTACAACAGCACCAACTCCGTCTGGTGCACCTTTTCCATGAGCCTTTTCAGAGAACTTTCAGAGAACAGAGAACAAAGAGCGTTGACCGGGTTTACAAATTCCCTGGATCAGAATCTGATTGATTGATTGAAACCTTTACTTAATTCTCGGAAAATACATTGAGGGCAGCCCTCTTTTTCAATGCAGCCAAGAAGCAATGGATTAAATAAAAACATAAGCCAATCAGGGCTAACATAGTTCACACATAGAATACATGGCTAGCTTCTCAGCTCAGTGCAAACATTAGGAACTGTAAGTTGTTAAGACAACTAGTTGATATGATAGAAAGTAAGATGGGGGTTTACCTATGATAGCTTTATAGATGAATAGAACCCAGTCTCTAAAATGTCTTTTGGTTAGAGATGACCATGCAATTTTGTCATACAGGATGCAGTGGTGGGTTTTATAGCTAGCACCAGTTACAAACCTGATTGCGGAATGGCATACTGAGTCAAGGATTTTAAATGAGGAGAGAGTGGTATTCCTACTGAGCATCAAGCCTCATACATTGAAGCCCCAATCTACAACACACAGGATCCACGTGCCAACTGCATAGTATCAGACATCAAGGGAGTTCGTGCCCCAGTGGTGCTGAGCTGGTGCTGATCTGTGAACTGATCAACAGTGTATTTTGTCTGATCTTTTCATCTCTCTTGTATTACACTGAATGTATTTTGATGGACAAATGAGTTTTAAGCTTGAATAAAGAGGAATATAAAGGAACAGTGTAATGTAAAACATCTCTTCAAATAATACACGGGTAAGAAAAAAAAAAGTACCTTCATGTAAATGGAGCTGGTAAACATAGTGCATGTATTTTGCTATTCTATTCTTCATGGCTATTCAAAGCACTGTACTCAACTAGTCATATTCTTGCATTCACACATGCATTAATACAGTACTTTCATATGTAGTGCCTGTTTACCACATACTCAAACACTGATGGAAAAGGGATCATGTCTATGGGGCTACAAGAACGACATGCTTTCCTCTTCCTTCCATCTAAATCTCTGCTCATGATATACTTATGAATAAACGCAAAGAAATGGATATAAAGAGAGTTCAGTCATACATTAATCATGAACTCAAAATACAGTGACACAAGGATGTCACAAAATGTAAATATAATAACTAAAATATAATAGAATAGAATAAAAATAATTTGCCAGGTCATAGCACCTTTGTTAACAGGCATGGGGCATCCACAAAGAGTTATCGTGAAATGTATTCATCTTATGATTTAGTTTTAAAAGTGTCACTTAGGGTAAAGTGTTGTGAGTCACAGAGCAAAAGAAAAAAGAAATTAAAAACTGAGAGAGCTGTTCAGGTGTAAAACACATTCTGCAAAGTGCTTATATTTTTACAGCAGGCCTACATTGTTTATAAAAAAAAAAAAATTATCATGGACAGGAGAACTACATAAACATGTAACTGAAATATGGGCAGCTCAGCGCAAAACTGACACTGATTAATAAGATAAGCAGTTACATGGATATTAATAGAACGTACTAGTGAAAACAATGTCTTACTACTTTTGTCACAATCTAATGTAATTGCCAGCTAGACCAAATCTATCTGCCAGAGAAAAACGTCATTGTATTTCCCACTGTGGATCAAGTATAATAAGGTATTTATGTATGTATGTATGTATGTATAGATAGATAGATAGATAGATACAGTAAATGTATGTATTGCCATTAGAACTAAAACTACAGAATATGACTTACAGGCAGTCCAAAGACTGAAGGCTGAGTTTTACATTCTATAACTAAACACTTATATCCACACAGTGCACTCTATACTAATTAAATGATTAATGAGAACCAGTTAAGAAAGAAACAGTTGTTTAAATTCTGTTTCAATTCACAGTGTGAAGAGAAAAAGGGTGGAATTACCTTACACCAAGTTTCTGAGCGCTAACCCTGAAGACAATAATGCCTCACTAATTGAACAGGCAGACGTTCTTACACGTGGCTACTCACACATTTCACTTTCTTTGATTGAGACGCTAATACTGTTTAACTCTGCAAATTTCTTTGTGCAGACAATAAATCTAAGGCAATTTGATATCAGGTCTGCTATCAACAGGTAGTGTCCTTCTGGTGGTGATGATTTCACATGGACCTCTTCTGTATAGAATAGCAGTTATATGTGCACAGCATTTCACTACAGATGTTGTACATTAGCTCCAGTTACTAGACAGCTCATTACATGCATAACAAATAACTTAATGTGCAACATGTTGCTTCTCAATGTTTTGTCTCATCTCTTTGTGCTTTTGGAGGTCAGACTTTTTGATTCTACCCAACTCTATAAACAATTGAATAAATACTGCTCTGACAACCAATACACATACAAATACAGCTCTGCTGTACAGCAGATTTCATTTATTGAAATACATTTGATAATATTTTGCAGGTGTCACCTCGTCTGCTAGTGAAAAATATAATAGACACATTAAGGTACTCACAGGAATGAAAACAAACCCAGAATTACTGAAGAAAATACAATATAATTCTACCTTAACCTACAGGGGTGAGCATTGCCCCTTTAAACACATTCATGCTGTGCTGCTATAGTAACTCATCACTATAGAAACTGAGCAGATGATGGCTTTCTTAAAATATGGGCTCTTCTGGTAGTGCATACAATGTTGCTAACCACCTGTGAACCTTGTCAGTGGTACCTTCTGGTTGATACAAACCTGGCGGATCTGTTATGAACTGGTGATTCACAAGGACAGTATTATCAGGATTCACTGGTCTGAATGGATTGACGGTGGCCTGTTTGTACACAAAGTATAAAAAGTTTTGAGAAACAAAAAAGACAACTGTCATTACTTTTTCCAGTATGGAGTAACATAGACATAGACTCTCCTGGTATCTCAGATCAGGGTTTTGAGTTATGTGACAATAAAAGGAGTTTCTATATGTAAAAATTTGGTGGGCCAAGAATGAATTTCAGGTCTGGTTGTAGGCACGCACACACACACACACACACACACACACACACACACACACACACACACACACACACACACACACACACAGACGAGGGGTCCACTATTTTACCTTGCAAGCTTAGTTACCAATCAGCATTATCTTACACATACACAGGGAGAGAGGGAGAACAAGTGTGTGTATGTACATGAGACATTACACAAGTTAAATTACAAACCGAGGCAACCAGCACTTGCTAACATGGGCATTAACGTTGGTTTACAAAGCCATATGTCAAACCATTGCTCCACAATGCTCAGAGCCTTCAAGGCCATACAAACAGTAAAATGCTCAACAACAGTACATGCCACAGCAAACTGCACGCACAGGCAACTTATAAGGATTGATCTATGACAACAATATGACAACAATCTTGTCCTCAAGCATATATGACACACTGTCATCACCATCTAGCCTATATCAATCAATCCAGAATAACAACATGGCCAGTGCACAGACAAAAACCATAAAAGCAAGATGATAAAATATACTTTCACTCAACAAAGCTGAGGGCTCACTTGGGCAATTTGGGCAACAACGTTTACCCTCCCAAGTAAGCCCAACTTCACCACATCCAGATGACTTGCGCAGCTGTCATGTTTTGCAATCCTCTCAGAAAGATGTTTTAAATCTTTGTACCCCGTCCTGGACCAAGTACCCTCTCCATCGAATAATGCAAATGTGTCATCATCTCATATATATATATATATATATATATATATATATATATATATATATATATATAAACATAGACTAAATACATAAATCCAAACACAAATTTAAGGAGATGCTTAGTTTATAGAAAATACATTTTACTGGATAAAAAGCTAATGTTTGATAATTAATAATGTAATTTGCCTGCAGTCCTTTCTGGTGACACCAGGTGGGGTTGTGCCCCACCTGCTTCTAATGAGCAGTCGCCACTGGTTTTATTTGATCTATAAGAAATCCTTTTTGCATTCGCATATGCAATTGCATTCTTGGCTTGGGTATGGAGCACCAAACAATGCAACAATGATCTGAATGTAGATATTGAAGGATCATCTCAGTTTGGATTATAGTGTGTGAAGAAACCCAATTTAGATTTTTACACCGTAGCTTAAAAGAAATGGATCACAATAAATGCCAACTGTGTATATAGGTGTAGTGCTGAGGCTGCAAGTTTTATCCATTGTGTTTGTACTAGTAAATATATAGATTGTTACTGAGAATAATTATGTTTAATTCAAACTGAGAAATGATGCTATGTGTTTATTATTTGGTCTGCCAGATACACAACTTAGATAAATATTATAAAAGATTTTCATGTACTTATAGCTTCTATACAAGAAAACATATACTACTGAACTGATTAGACTGCACATCTCTAACAATAGCTGGGTGGCATAAGGTTATTTTAATACACAAATCTATGGAATATTTGACACAGGTCTAAGTGTATGATTACATTAAGATCTCAATACTCAGTTAGCAGTCATTGTACTGAGTGGGTTGGTGAATCACAGCTGGGAAGCCATGGACTACATGGACAGCCCCAGAATCAGGACTACAACCACAAGATTGTAATTATGGTCTTGATTTTAAGTTTTACACAAATCAACCAAACAACATCACCAACTACAGAAAACCAAGCTCAAGAACACATATCTAACTTTTTATTTTCTGTACTTATTTTCTTTCTCACAAGCAGCTGGAGAATAGCACATCATGACATTTTAGCCCTTGGCCAGAATGAGTGGATAATGAAACACCAGTGGTTTCACAGCTATTATACCCAACCACAGCAGATTTAATCACGTCATCGCCTCCACAAATAGAAATACTGTAAAATAGAACTATAGGTGACATGAGGAACACTAGCTGCCAATAAACACTGTTTCACACCATCACCTTAATTGACTGAAAATACACTTTAGGTCACAAGTCAGAAAACTTACTAATAAGTTACTAAATTGAACTATTGTTACTCATTTAAAAAAATATCACTAATCAATAATTTACATTTCATTATGTATAAGTAGAAGAAATATCCATTAGTCAAAAGCTTAGCTATGAAAGCCTTTCCATGACCACACACCAACAATTATATCCTGCGATTTTAAATACAAAAGAAACTCACAAGCAAGATCACCGCAGTAGCCTGAGCCTTTGTAACACACCTCAGTTTGCTATTCTAAAATGGGTTTTCTACATCTTTCTGTACCATAATTCAATGCTATATTGACATGAAGTTGCAGCTCTTTATTGCCGTTTCCCTTTTCTTTTTCCCCCAACTTCTCAAATAGTTTGATCCTTGTCTGATCTTTGCCATGCAGCAAGCTGAGGTCTCCTTACTCTATGACACAATTCAGAGAATTACTGGTTCATGTTGACCAAAAAAAAAAGACACCTTTCAAGCTGGTCTGAACAACATTCAAGGAGCTTTATCAACTCTGAATCATCTACTGGACAACATGGATCTACTGAAGACAACATGGTTGAACTGATAAAGCGTGTGGAAACTCTGGAAAATGAAAAGGCATACCTAAAAAAGGAAAGAAAAAGCTAACGATGCTGAGAACAGAAGCTCTTCTTCGAACCTCTGCTTCATTAATATCCCCCAGCAATGTGAAGGAAAGGACATGATTGTCTTCATCAATGACTTAATCCCGCTACTTCTTGGGAACTTTCCCGTGGCACCTATCGTTGAAAGGGCTCATCGTTTCTGCCCTTTCAACACAAACTGAGGATTTTGCAACTGGCCAGGGAGAAAAATGTACATGGGCGATCGGATTCATGTATTCTCCAACTTCAGTGCCGCTCTCATCCACAAATGGCATCAATTTGATTTGGTTAAAAACAAACTTCTTTCTGCTGACTTCAAATATTCTCTGCTGTATCCCTGTACTTTGAGAGTGATTGTGGACGGGAAACTGAAGCTGTTTCAATCCCCGGAAGAGACTGAAACTCTTCTTTATGACCTCTCTGTATTAAGGAGTTTTTTTGCCTGCTGTGGAGAGCACTGGCGTATGAGACTGTAGTAAACTGAGATTCTGCTGAGATTCGTCTGCTGAGACATTGTCATAAGACTTGATCCAGGAATCAGGACACTTTGTGTTAATTAATTGAACTTTGTCCATTTTGACTTACGGTCATATACAATGCCTGGCAAAAAAAAGTCACCAGCAAAAAAAAAAGATAACACTCTAATATTTTGTTGGACCACCTTTAGCTTTGATTAGAGCATGCATTCGCTGTGGCATTGTTTTGATAAGTTTCTGCAGTGTCACAAGGTTTATTTCCATCCAGTGTTTTCAATTTTTTCTTTACCAAGATCTTGTATTGATGATGGGAGAGTCAGACCACTGCACAAAGTCATCTCCAGCACATCCCAAAGATTCTCAATGGGGTTAAGGTCTGGATGTGTAAAAATGATGTCTCGTGCTCCCTGAACCACTCTTTCACAATTTGAGCCTGAATCCTGGCATTGTCATCTTGCAATATGCTCATGCCATCAGGGAAGAAAAAATCCATTGATGGAATAACCTGGTCATTCAGTATATTCAGGTAGTCAGCTGACCTCATTCTTTGGACACATAATGTTGATGAACCCAGACCTGACCAACTGCAGCAAACCCAGATCATAGCACTGCCGCCACAGGCTTGTACAGTTGGCACCAGCAATGTTCCCTCCACTTTTTCATGTGTCTGAGCATATGCACAAACTCCTTGAAAATTCCTTGGACCACTGTGAGCAACATAAGATGTGCACACTGTGGCCACACCAATATAACACCTTTCCAAAAAACCTGAGATCATAACAATTCACATAGCTTATTAAAAGAATTAAATTACAGCACTAATTTCCATTAGATTACTTTTAATATACATGGTTAGGCCCACTAACAATGAAAAAGTCAAAAATCTTGTTTTTTCACGAGCTGTGAACTATATTATATGTCAGGGTGAGGGTCCTGCTCTGGAAGAATTGAAGCATGTACACATTTCAGAGATCAAATTTTGTTCACATTAAAACATTCACATTTTGCATAATGAAATGTGTACTGTAGCACAAGCATGTGATACAGTGTAAAATATATAATTACATAGTTTTTTATTAGCATTTCTACTGCTCATTATCTAGTAACAGCATTTAATAATTAATATCCATAAATGAAAATTCTTAATAAATGATGCTAGAATAAGCACAAATCTGATCAGAGATTGAATTTTACCTTATTTTTCCCATCTGTCCTTCTCACTTCTCCAGTAGTTGTAGACTTTGACCAGTTTGATGGCCCCGTCTGCTTTTGCTTTGACTTTATGTGCATCAGCTAGTCCAAATGTGCCACTTCAAGATGATTTCTGGATGCTGTTTTGATATAATTCATTAAACTGAAGCCTCTTTCACAATCTGCGCTGGATGCTTGAAATGTAGCACAAATATCCACAAGCTGTGAGATCTCCTTAAGCTCCTCACATCTAAGTGCTGCAGCCACCATATCTGAGAATGTGCTGATTGACTCTTGTTTAAGTTTTTGCTTCACTATGTACTTGAATTCAGCATATTCACTGTTCATGGCCTCCATGGAATGTGGTTGGTGAACTTTGAATCACTTTTTGTAGCAGTAATTTGCCACAGGATCTTTATTATCACTGGATTCTCTCTTGCAGTATTCTTCAAGCACAGTGTAGTTCCTCAGAATAGCGTTCACTGCTTGGTGCCACGACAGCCATCACACTTTGCTCAGAGGTCTGAATGACAGTGTATCCTCATCTAGAATCTTTGCAAGGTCCTCCATTTTGCTCCTCTTCACAGTGGACCGAGAGAAAGTGGAATATCCAGTTCTAAGAAGAGTTTCCACATCTCACATCAAAGGCACATCTTTCCAGGCATCATCAATGCCCAAGTCCTCTCTATGGGCCACGCCAAGTTGTTCCGTTAGGTCTGGTATTTGCCTCTTTAATATAGCTGCAACACCATTGTGCATGGAATAAGCACCAAGATTTAATTAACTTTCGAAGTGTTTCATATCTGTTTTGATTAATTGTTTTTACTTTCGTGATTCAGAAGTTCATAGACAGGTTAAAAAAAAAAAAAAAGCTAAAGACTCATGATGCAGTTGTATGTATGCCGAGGAGTGTTTTGTATTATCTATCAACATCTGAATATGATTGTCATTGTTTGTGTAAAATGGGTAATCATCAGTCTCTTATGGGAGAAACCACATCAGGGAGAGTTCAAAATTTAGACTCTACTACTAAAGTGGCAAAACAATTAAATTCTGATCCAACTAATAAGCAGAAGAAATCAAAACGCTCCACCCGAATCAGAAACTCACACCATAAAACCCAAGGAGTTTGATACAAAGACGGACTCCACTGAATTGGCAACCTAAAGGAGGGAGGCTAATAAAGGCATTGTTAAAAACACTAAGAAATTGGCAAGCAAGTCAAATGCAGCCACTCCTGAAAATGCTCATTTCAAGCAATTTTTCCCACCTGGCACACTTGCTGGAGTAGATTTCAGCAGCAGGTGTGAAAGGCTGGTGTTTTATGCATCCATTCTCTACCTTGTTGTGCATGGCGACAGATAATGAATGGCCTTTTTTGGTTCATTGAAGAGTGATATGTTGGAGTTAGCTGCGATCAAGATAAACCCGTGTATAGGTAGTTCTGATTGGAATTATGGGTATAGGTGTGAATGTCTGAAAGTCTGGTGTGATTGCGTGCAGAGTAAAGAGAGCTGAGACACGAAGGAAAAGACGAGTATGTGTGTGGGTGATGAGTTGAAAGATGTCATTCAGATGTTGTGAGGAAAATTGACAAATTACATCCTGATGACACAAGTGCACGTGTCAAAGCATATATGTAGTGGATTAAAAGACAGGGAAAGGAGAAAGCAATGCTACATACACTGTATGAGTTGACTATGAGCATTGGCATGCGCTTTCCTGAAAGTATGGTGCAGCTGTACGCGCCTGTAGTGTGTGTGAAATCAACTGCTGCCCCCTCAGGAGTGCAGTCAGCTGAGGAGAAACAGAGTGTGGCTGCACTTAGAGCGAAGCACAGTAAGGATAGATTGTTTTTACAGGTGGCTGTGTTGTGTGAGAATAATAGGAGAGCGGTAGATAGACAGCCTGGACCCTAGAGACCCAGAGAGTGACGATGTTTAACACGGAGCAGTAGGGCCGAGCACGTTGCAGTCAGTGGAAAGGGAAGAGCCAGATGAAGAGGTGAAATCAGAGAAGGGAAAGGCAAAGTAGCAGGAAGGGGCAGAAGCAGAGCGGGAAGCAATGCATCTCGAGAAGGAAGAAATCAGGTTGGACGAGGAAAAGTTGTGACAAGCTCTAAAAGTATTGACAGGAAAAAGACTGTGAATGCGACTAATATTCTTGTGGGAGATACGGCAGTGTACAAACCGTGGTCTCCAGCCGAAGTGAGGGATATGCTTAGTAATGCCCCAGATCCGATCATTGGCTAACAAAAACAGCGACCGTATATAATGTACTGATCCCACATATGGACTTCATGGTGTTGTGACTCACATATGCACATGAATGGCCACTATGTCAAGATGCCTTTGTTTTCCCATGCGCTGTCCCCAGTCCCCACACTGCTAATATCTACAAAACGATGAACAGAGACTGGTGTTTGGAGTCGTTCAAAGAGACAATGTGATAAACACCACTGTGATGGATATGTATGATATGTTTTCAACAGCACAGATCAACTCATGTAAAACAAACAGCAGCAAACACAGCAGAGAGACACATAACCCATACATTCCCCACTGAAACCCAGAAGAGAGAGGAGAGGGGCACCTTGTAATTGTGGCAAAGTCGGACATTGGATACGGAAGTGTAGACCACCCCGACAAAATCAGACACATCAAAATCAGACACACATCCCACAACAATCCACACACACACAGCCAACCTATGCAGCAGGATACCCGGCTCTCCCCCCTTCTCCTTCTCCCCCAGGGGGGGAGACAGGGGAGACATGGAACAAAAACGTCTCTCTCTGCTGAGGCCCCTCCCTTTCACACATAGAGACAATAGGGAGGCCACAGAGAAGAGAGAACAGAATCAAAACCAGAATCTGAATCAAAATTTGATCACGTATTGCAAGCATTAACAATTAGAATTTCCAAATTACCCTCAGAGAATCCCACCATGCTGGTTGAAACTGATTGTACAAAAGCTGATATTTTGATTGATAGTGGAGCTATGTTGTCCGCTGTATAATCTGATGCAAATATATGTGAGCCCACATCCAGAACCGTTGTAACTGTCGGGGCCTCTGGGACCCCAATGAAAGAGCACATGTCTATGAGGACACCTGTTTCAGTGGCTGGTGCAGAACTCACACTCATTTTTGATATCAGAAGGTACTCCATTAAATTTGATGGGTAGAGACCTGTTGTGTAAATTAAATGCCACTATTTGTTGCACCTCTGATGGTTTGTTTCTCACATTGCCAGAGGAGAGAGTATTGGAGGCAATTCAGTGTTTACAGACAGCTAATGACTTTCATTTTTGCTGGACTGTCCCCGATTTCAACATGACTAGCACTTTTAACATAGCAAGTATCCAAATGATTGCAAAACTTTCACCAGCTTGTGCATCTTTTATGTCTGCTATGAGAGCGATGATGCAGTCTTTTTGTGTTTTAGCCACTGAAACATCTAAAAAAAATATGCAGCGAGTGTTGGAGGTGTGTTACAACTATCTGATCAATTGTAATGTGAAAATGTCTTAGTTGTGGGCCCTGAAGGTTGTGCTTTACTGATAAAATTATCATTATGTTCAAAATGCATAATTTGATTCCTCACATAGTGGTGGCAGTAACAGCTGGCAAGAAAGGTTACCAAGAAAAACAAGTGAGTGACATGAAAAAACAAAGTCATAACATGAGGCGGGCTGCAACTGGCCTCGCTCATGCTCACGCTTCAGAATCATGTTGGATTGGTAACTTCTGCTTCACTCCATGAGGTCAAACTCAAAACAGGTGTAAAATTTCCAATGATTCGGCACTATCAATTGTCAACGAAAGCTATTGCAGGTATTTAAGGAGTAATTCACTCTCTCATTGATCAGGGTGTGTTGGTGGAAACTCGGAGCCCATGTAACACACCTATTCTGCCCATACCAAAACCTAATTGACCTGATGAGTGGAGACTTGTCTAGAATTTACAAGTTATAAATAACATTGTTGTACCTACAGCCACGATTGTACCTGATACAAACACAATTTTGACCTCGCTGCCCTCAAACCAAAGTACGACACAGTCATTGATCTGAGTTCTGCATTTTTCTCTATTCCACTGCATCTAGATAGCCAGTTTTTGTTTGCTTTTACATTCATCAGTTGACGTGGACCAGGCTGCCACAGGGCTTTGTTGAGAGTCCGACAGTGTATGCTGCGGTGGTGAGAGGTGATTTGCGGTGATATTGGATTTGGAGTTTCCTGGCAGGAGTACTTTGTTGCAGTACACGGGTGACTTGTTAATTGTGTCCCCCTCAAAAGAAGCGTGGCACATAGACTCTGTGTTGCTCATGAAATGACTGGCGGAGCGTGGACATTGTGCCTCTGTGGCAAAGCTCCAGTATTGTAGTCCAGAGGTCATTTATCTGGGTCATGTGCTGAAGTAGGGACAGCGGGCTGTTGTCTCCTGAGAGAGTGAAAGTGCTGACTGCCATGTCTCCCCCTAAGACTGAAAAAGAGATGCTCTCTTTTATAGGCATGACGAACGACTGTCAACACTGGATCCCTGAATACACAACCATGGATTCTGTATTGAGAGCTGCTACATTGCAGGATGCTCCAGCAGTTATAGTGTGGACAGATGACATGCACAGAGCCTTTGTTGAATTGAAAAATGCTCTGATTTCCGCACCTGCTCTAGGTCTGCCTGACTACGCGCAGCCTGTCCATCTGCATATGAACAAGAGAGATGGTTTCGTTTCTGCTGTTCTGGTACAGAAACACACATCACATTATCACCTGGTTGTATAGTACTCATCTAAACTCTCTCCAGTAGTACTGGGCATGCCTGGTTGTATTCAAGTAGTAGCTGCAGTGGCTATGATGATTGAAAGAATGGTTGGGATTGTACTGGCTCATGATTGTGTAGTACATGTCCCTCACTCAGTGATACACATTCTGAGTGCATCTGCCACACAACACATGACAGCGGCATGCAGAGCAAGTTATGAATCAACCATTTTATCCAGCTCACACATAATTTTAAAACGTCCATGCCCATAAATCCAGCTACATTTCTTCCTGATGAAACTTTGGAAGATAATCATGATTGTGATGTTGTTATAGCCACCACTTCATCACCAAGACCCGACCTTAAACAGACACCGATACCAAATTCTGATTTGATCTTGTACACTGATGGCTCTGCACGTCGCCCATCTGATGACATGCCTCTCGCTGGTTATGCTGTTGTTAGTGATTGGAAAACAACTGAAGCTAATGCTCTGCCTCAGCATGCACAGAGCCTTTGTTGAATTGAAAAATGCTCTGATTTCCACCCCTGCTCTAGGTCTGCCTGACTGCCTGGACACTCTTATCAGAGCCTGTACTCTAGCCAAGGACAGAGTAGCAACAATATATACAGACTCTCGTTATGCTTTTGGAGCAGCTCATGAATTTTTAACATCTTCTGGCAAACCAATGAAACACCATGTTTTAATAAAAGCCTTGCTTCATGCCATTATGTTACCCAAAGAACTGGTCATTGTTAAATGTGATGCACACACTTCTGGTACTGATTCTGTCTCTTTAGGGAATGTGTGAGCTTATACAGCAGCCAAACAAGCAGCCACATCCCCAGTCTCTGTGGTACATCAGTGTATCGCTGCACAACGTCCCAAAAACGTTGTTTTGCCCTCCTTTGATGATGTTGCGGTTCGTCACGGCCATGCTTACGGTGAGGAGAAAAGCTTGTGGTTGTGCAGGTTGTAGGTTGTATTCGTCAGGAGTCTGGCTTGTGGCTCCATCCCGATGGTTGACCTGTGTGTCCCCGTTCGTTCCTCCATGTTTTAGCGCGTGTGGCACACAGGCCTACACATGTAGGTAAAGGAGGGATGAACGATGTAATACAAACACAGTGGTTTGCTCCAGGCATCACGTATGTTACACAGACATAGGTGAACACATGTATGATATGTCACCAAACTAGGCATGGAGGAAATACTATTCACCATGATCACCTGCCGCCTCCATCAGGCCCTGTAAATATGCAGATAGATTCTGTACATATGCCGAGTTGTCAAGGTTACAAACATTTGTTGATTGTGACAGATATGCTCTCAGAATGGGTAGAAGCATATTCAATGAGAAAAAAAAGATGCGAGAACAGTTGTAAAATGTTTGGTAAAAGAACTGATCCTGCGGTTTGGAGTTCCAAAAGGGATAAACAGTGACAGGGGACCAGCTTTTGTTGCGAAAATAACTCAGAGTTTGGCAGCAGTACTCAGTGGTTTCAGTGGCAACTACATGTTCCCTATCACCCACACAGCTCAGGTTAGGTGGAGAGGAGGAACTCTACCATAAAAAACAAATTGACAAAAACAATGAAAACTACCGGATTGAATTTGCCTGACGCTCTCCCCTGGTGCTTTAATCCATTCGTAGCACACCAAACGCCACAACAGGACCGAGTCCCCATGAAATTCTAATGGGACAACCTATGGGTCAGGGGTCAGTTCACCTCTGCCCCTTCACAAAGTTCCCCTGTAGAGGAGTATATATACCCTTTCCAGTGTGGTGATTTTGTAATAATCAGATCCTTGGAAAAGGAATCTCTCTCTCCTAGGTGGAAAAGTCCTTATCAAGTGCTGCTAGTTACTTGTATGGCAGTAAAGGTCGAGGGGAAGCCGGAATGGGTTCACATGACTCGCTGTTGCCTAAGACCTGCGACAGGGGAGGCACCCCAAAAGGCTGAATCAGCGTGATGTGGCTGATACTCTCCCTCCTGCTGATTGGCAGCTGCTGAGGGTGGGAGCAGGAAATACAAGGAGATCCTAGCCTGGAGGTTACACAAGTACTCATGGTGGTGCGCACTAAGGAGCATGAGGGCTCTCGCGTTTCCCTGATGCTGAATTTTGCCAGAGAGATGCACTAGGACCATCTCACACACACTCTGACAGCACATCATACACAGGTGTTTCTCCTACATCCCTGTGGGAGAGAGATGCACGTTCCAGTGCAACCCCCACACCACTCACACACGATCTGAGTGGAGAGCATGAAAGAAAAACAATGAATGAGTTTGACCTCGGAGATGTTGCTAAGCACCCACATACCACACAAACTGATAACGATGCAGAGGCTTTGCAGGAGGAGAGGAGGGAGACGGAGACGGAGACTGCGATCCAACCTCCCCCTGCTGTAAAGAGTGGGAGAGATAAGGGACAGAGACTATTACTTTTTTGTGCCCTTTGAACCAATGTGAGATGGCTGATTGTGTGATTGCATATCCATATCCTGATTTTGTCACTGAAAGAGGGTTGGTGAAGGACAGCTTTGACTCTGGGAGGGATAAGTTATCATCTCACTACATAAGTGTTACACTTAGTCTATCCCGTCCTATATGAGAAACTGCTGAATTGTGGTATTTTACCAGAACATAATTGTCTATACACCCTATATGTACTGACTATGCTGTGAATTTCCAACCCTTTTTCCAAAGCAGAATAACGCATAACTAACTGGAACAACCTTGCGGTATGAATGGAGGAAGGTGCCGACAACTGTTATTCCCCTGCATACCCAAGTGACATTTCTCAGTTCCGCAGATGCTCAGGTCTTATTGACTTTGTTGTGACATGAAATTAATGACCACTATCTGCCTGTTGACGTCCATAAATGCAAATTATTGCAGATTCGTTCAGTACGTTTCACTTCTTCCCTAGGAATGAGATAAAGCATGTCCCTAACTCTAGCCCAAACTAACTGTACTGCCCTTCAAAAGGATTCGTATTGTGTTCTGCAGGAATCTGTCCCCTCTTTGTTGACTGATGTAGCAGGGGAAGTGTAGCCTTGGTTTGGAACAAGACAGTGGTGAGCGTGTAGACTACGCTTCATCAATGCCCACAAGCTATATCTGGAGAGCAGGGCCACATAGAGATTGTTCACAGTATATGCCCCCAGTACGGATACATGCTTTACAGAATGTACCTCTTTGTTTTCAGGGAATAGGACCTCAACTGTTCGACAGTCTGGGTCAAAGCAACTGTTCATCTGTAGTTAATGTTACTGAGGCAACAACCTCTACCCAGGAGAGTATATCTAGTCTGTGGAGATAAGGCCTATGGATGCATGCAGGCTCCCTTCCTTCAAGGGGTTTGTTATTTGGCTAATTTAGATATGATGGTTAGGGAGGTGTCGAAGGCCGAACTCGTGGTCCTGCATGGTCCCCAAACAAGGCAGAGTTTTTTCAGTGTTTTGATACCCTTTTAGTAAGTGAAGTCTCTTTCTAGGGTGGTAGAGAATCATCTTAACGCCTCCCGTTGAGCTATGCTTGTAGAAAACAAAGAAGTACAGGAGATTAAACAAGGCATGCTGGAAAACTGCAAGGCTTTGGTCTTGATCTTAGTGGCACAAGGCGGAATCTGCAAGGTCTTAGATAAAGAGTGTTGTTCTTACGTTTGAGATGCTACGTCTGATGTGATGGACATGGTCCATGATACCGAGAAAGGGGTTAAAGAACTGCGTGAGACGCATGGATTCGACTTTGGTAATCTTGGTGGCTTTTTTGGTACCTGGTGAGATGGGTTAGTTAGAGTTTAATTTGACTACTGTTTTGGTGTTATAATCGACTCACACATGATCATGTCCAATCACCTTGTGATCATGTTCAGTCAATTCGTTCGAGGTTTGGTTTGCACTGACTTGATACCTATTTACTTGCAATCACTGAATCCAATGTGACAATGTACTGTATGCAGTTCTACACCATATAATCACTGTGAATGATTCTACTTTGAATTCCAATCTGATTGTGTTGAACTAAAAGAATTCATTCTTTTCATATTATTGCAACTTGATTATTTTCTTTTGATTAAAATGTTATATTTGAGTTGTGAATTATCCCTAAGGTGTGTGAGTTAGACTCTCTGGGGGAGTTGGTAATTTCCCTTGTACACATGAGAGTTACTGGACATTGCTCCAGTGACAGGATAATTCTGAAAGTTCTTCTTTTAATTATTTCATATTATACTCTTATCATAACCCACAGTTGTGATCATATGATTTTGATTTTGAGATTTTATGTATTTTACTCATGTTAGGTTATAGATTTGTTTTGATATGATGTTATGTTCTCTTTGCTGAGACTTAGGAATGAAGTGAGGGACAGACGTGGTAAAGACGTTTGTTGGAAGTGACGTGCTAGTAACCTCTCCTTCCTGGTTTGGGGACAGTGATTTTGAAGGAGACACTGTTAGTCACCGCCTGTTGTCACCTGTCACTTTTTAAAAATTTTAAGCCCAGGTAAGTCTCTCTTCGGTTTGCTGTTTTTGGTTTTTCAGCAGCCAATTTTATCATTTTCTTTCTTGTTTTATCACTATTAATTTTAGGTCTTCCAGATGATTTTTTTAGTGCCATATTCTTCAACATTGTTAAGAAAATAACTGACACTTTGATCATCTTGTTTGGGCACATATTTGCTCATATGTGAAATTTAATTTCTTTATTTGTAAAATGACAGCCTTTTCTTTTTCATTCAAACTTTTGCCTCTTCCCAAGTCCTTCTGGAAAAAAAAAAATGAAAAAGAAACGCAAGGGAAAATTATAGCTTTTGATAATTAATTTATTGTGTTTGTTTTTCGATTTTTAATAAAAAAATATTTTTTAATAAATAAATAGTAATTTAGAATATTACAGGAAGAAAAACTAGAATGTCAAATAAATCAAAATATTTTGATGCTAGACTCCTAAATCTGTAAAAAATTAGAATTTTAGTTACATGTTCTTATGTTTTTGTTGGGCACTGTATTTACAGTTAAAGTTTAATTTTATTGTATGCGCTGCATAGATTTGCTGTGTGCGGAGAACGTGTGTGATTGTGCAAGCGCACAGCTTAGAGAGAACATTGGGCACCAGGCATGATGCTGGTGACTTTTTTTTTTTTTTTGCCAGTCAGTGTATTTCATTTCAGTCAGTGGCTGGTGACATATGTGCATTATATGCACTCTGCAGAGTTTTGTGTTCTGGCTGGCTATGCTATGATGGCCTTTTCCTGTGGTTAAACTGCTTCTTATTTTTTTTTCTTGTCTGTTACTACTCTCCCACTCCCCCTCTCCTCGCGAATCCACCCACTTCCCATACTCCATACTTCACTACTTTTCTAATAGAGAACAATTAATCACATAAAAGTTTTAAAGATCATTCGCCGTAATATCAGGAGCCATCCATCAAAAATTGATCTTCTCAGGACTTGGGTCAAAATCCATAAGACAGACATTATTACTCTTTCTGAGACGTGGCTGCATGATAGAATCCTGGATAACGAGTTAATGATAGACAACTTTATGGAGCTGACGGGCTCCAAAGGAGGCAGTGTGGCAACCTGTGTTGATTCTCATCTTAACACAAAATGCGTCACTCCTAATGTTTAACCAGTTAATTTTGAATGTATTTTATCAATATTATCTTTCATGAAAATGAAAACATGAATTATTGGTTATATATACAGACCTCTTCAGCCCTAACTGCCTCTACGGAGTGTATTTGGTCAACTATTAATTCTTGAGAAATGTAAGGAATTCTTATTATTATTTTGGGTAATTTCACTAACAACTGTCTTAGCCATTCCTCTTTAAATGATAGGCATTTATGTCATGGTGCAAATTTCACCCAGTTGATAAATGAACCTACGGAGTAGCCCCGTCACAGACTGTGGGTCGCAGGCCGACACACCCACACACACTCACACACACACACGGACATCGACAGTCATACACCTGTCATAATCATCGTTACCGCTTATTCCATGTTTAATAAACTATTACCTCAGTCATCTTAGGTCTCCATGGGTGCACACATGCTGGCCTATGCAATCATGTCACTTAAAATAAACCAGTACTTTTCTGTATGCAGTGTCAATGCTGTGCAATGAAAGGCCTAGGGGTAAGTAAGAAAATAGAACCTGCTTGCGATGTTAACGGTTTTAATAACTGGAAATGCTGAAGTGAGATTTAAGAAGCAAACAGACGAACCAGAAGATCAAAAGAGATATGCTACTAAAACAGCTAACTTCTTTACGTTTTCTGGCGTGCCAAGGACTGGCCATAGATGGTAACGACCCCGAGTCCAGTAACCTGTGTAAGCTCTTGCTGCTCAGATCTGAGGATTGTCCATATATCAAAATATGGCTCAAAAACCAAAACTACGTGTCTCATGAAATTGTTAATGAGATGATTCACCTGATTTCACTGGATGTTTTACAAAAGGTTCTGTAACTTATTCAGAATGGAAATTATGCTATGCTCACAGATGAAACGAGAGACATTTCCAACAGAGAACCGCTTGTTACTGTTCTCTTGTTACTGTTCTCTGTTGGAGGGCAGGAGACTCCCCAAAAAGTGGCGGGGGTATGTTAGGTGGCAGGGATACACAGCACTCCTTTCAGAACACATCACAGTACTGCAGGAAACAGTATTTTGAGGTGTTGGACTTGATTGATAACGAACTGGGTCGTTGTTTTGATCAGCATGACTTTGGGGTTGTTGTGGATTTGGAAAAGCTACTGCTTACGGCTGCTTCAAGGAATGAAGTGACACTTCCATCATCCATGACATCCTTCTACTCAGAGGATTTTTGATTTCGATCGACTCTGAACAGGTGCACGTGTTGCCAGACATGATCAAGACATCAGCAATTCAAACTGAAAAAATCAGTAAGTGATACAATAAATGCTATTCCTGTAGCCAAAGACCTATTACCAGAAGTACACAAACTTCCAAAACTTTTCTTCACCATCCCAGTCAGCACAGCATCCGCAGAACGATCTTTTTCAACACTCTGTCGACTAAAAACATACCTTCGATTGACAATGACACAAAAAAGGCTGAACAACTTGATGTGCTGTCACATTCACCAGGACGTGCTGGAGCAAACTGACAGACATCACAAAGGAATTTGTGCAGCGTAATGAGAGATGCAGGCTGGCCCTCAGAAAGTTTTAAAAATGTAAAGTAATTGGTTACTTCTAAGTGCAGCACGGCCGAGTGCACTGCTTTCTCTGTGTTTATGATGTTTATCTCTAGAGCGGTATTCAGTGCTGGCACGAACAAATTGTTAATGTTGAGTTGCTCACAGAAGTGCTTTTGTTGTGTACTGTCAGATGTTTTGGCATTTTACTACTGCGCGTTTATGTGCACGTTTGGTCTGTTGTGGACTAAAGTGTCAGTTCGATGGGTTAGTCTGAGCCTAATGTATAACATTACGTGCATATCCGTGTATAGATGCTGCATGTGTGGCGTTGTCAGACCTAACATTTCTATATCAGTCATATAGACCTGTCACAGTTCCCATGCATATCCACTTCCTTGCGATTATGGCCCCCCCTTGTTCAAATGTGTTCCGCGGTCTATGCCCATGAGAACCATGAGAGTTAAAGGATCACATTTACCCTGGATCAACTCCAGTCTTATAAGCCTCTTCAAGGAGAGGGATATGGCTTGGGCAAAATACAGTTTATCCGAACAACCTAGAGACTGGGAAATATATAGTCCTAAAGAACCAATGTAAAACCAAATCAAGGAACGCTAAATCTTATTTCTATAATGAACATTTTTTCAAGATTTCCACAACCCTTGGCAATTTTCGGGTCATGTGAATAATATTCTTAACAAAAGCAGCAAAAGCTCTATCAATCAGCTTCATATGAACAGTAATACTATCTCTGATCCTTCTCTCATTTGTAATGCTTTCAGTGAACACTTCTCATTATTATGCCGATGTTGTTTACCAAAACACCACTGACACTACCCTCAAACCTTCTAACATATTACATAACTCCTTATGGAGATTTGTCTTGAGATGTCCATTCATAACTCACAACTGTCTCATGTATGAGGCCCTCAACTAGCTTCATTATAAATTCAGGTGTCACTTCCACTGGGGCTTGTTTCCTTTATTCTTTTATTTTTTTGAGAACATGTCATGGAGTCCATTGAGGCTCTGGAAGTGGTAGAGCAGTGTGTTTTTGTGTTTGTTGTGTATCATTGTAATGTGTATTATTGTAATGTACGTCCTGTGTTATCTTTGTATCTGTATTGGACCCCATCTAAAACGAGACAATGCATTTCAAGGGGCTATCCAAATAAAAGAAATTGAAAAATTGAATTGAAATGAACAGATAATCTGTTTCTGAGTGACAACCACTCCACTCTGAACAAAACCAAGGTAATGTGACTGTTACCAACATAATGAGCATGAATACATGACTGACCGCATGACAGCAGCTGCATGTGTCACATGATTCATCCATTCGCTTTCAAGGGAGATGATTACAGTAGCTATACTCTGGATGATGATCTATGGTCTGGTGCAAATGACAACACTGAGGTATGGACACTAAGACTAGTAAACAGGTTTTTATGGACAATTGGCTGCAGGTGTTATGATATGATACATAGGTTTTTGTTTTGTTTTTTTGGTGAATTTTGTGTACCTACTACACTACTACAGGCCAGAACAGGATTTATTGTAACTGATGAAACTTTAGGTTTAACTAGGAGGTTAACTTCAGAGAACCAGGTCAAAACCATAATAGCCCAAAAGCTGATCAATGAGATCACTGAAAACATGGAGCCAATGAGACTAGTGATCAAGAGTTGTACATACTTCCTGTTTGAATAATGTAATGATAATTTTACTTTAACAACTACTTGTAAACATCTAGTCTCTACTGTCTCTTCCTGGTCTCCCTCTTCTCTTCCTCCCACCTCCCCCGTCCTCCTCCCTCTCCTTCCTCTGTCTCTTCTCTTTCTCTTTTCCCTGTTTTCATTTCACTCCAACCAGTCGAGGCAGATGACCGTCCACTCTGAGTCTGGTTCTGCTGGAGGTTTCTTCCTGTTAAAAGGGAGTTTTTCCTCTCCATTGTCGCCAAGCGCTTGCTCATTGTGGAAATGTTGGGTTTCTCTATGTAAAGTGCCTTGAGATAAATGTTTTTATGACCTGGTGCTATATAAATAAAATAGATTGAATTGAATTGAATTGAATTGAATACAGCTTCTTACAAACTGAGGATGACTTGCACCATAAATGAATATATAATAACTATCACAATCCCATTTCTATTGAACACAGAGTGTTTGATTCCAGACAATGACTGTAGCTCAAAATAACAAGAACACTGTGATGATCATTGGACATAAAATGAATCCTTCAGTGTCAGTTAGACAAACCACATATAGACCATTTAATGTCTCATGATTATAAATGAACATTGCACTCAGACATGCTCTCAGCTTTGGCAGCAAAAACAGTCTGACTTACATTTTACAAAAAATTTTACAAAAAACTTACTAAGTAAAAACAAACAAACAAACAAATAAATAAATAAAACAACCAAACTATTATTTCTGTTATGATTTATTCTAGTTGTGTGATCATATTTTACATTTCACCTTGTTGAATGTCACCTGTTGACTCATTGTTCCTAAAATGTTGCTTGAAATCAACAACCCCACCTTTTTTCACATAAACACACTCACATCTAGAGTTAAAACCCTGAGCTCACTGTTGAAATGTAGGCAGTTGAAATGCTATAAAATGCTTTGTATGATCACTATGATCGTAAGACTGTGATTGTTACCCTAACTGCTTTCAGGTAACAGAGAGATATTATTATGTTGGTCCAGGTTCATAGTCTGATGTCTGTCTTGTCTAATATTTGTTCCTCACAATTAGAAAAACTATGTGGATGTAATGTATGTATGTTATAATAGTTAAAATATCATTTGTTCTCTTAATCTACAGCCTTTCTGAAATCTGTTTGTTTTTTAATATATTTTCACAAGTTCATGATTTCATAGGAGCAATGGAAAACAGTGCTTGCTAATGGACATCACTGTGTGGATTGTGTGGCCTCTTACAGCCTCAGTTTTGTTCTCTATGTGACTCTAATTGACATACATGAATATCAACACCTTAATTTAGGCTTAGACTGCAAGATCCATCCAATCAGTAATTCTTTGTTCAGTGGACAGATGGAGCAAAGAGGTGTAATTATTCCTTCATAATTAAATCATACAAAAAGAGATTAGGGAGGGATAAGTCTGTGTGTGACCGCTTAAATAACTATGTGATAAGCCTTCCCATGCCTCAGAGCTGAATATGTTATTTGATGATGAGACACAGATTCCCTGTCATCATCTCCATGGTATTTATTTACTTCTAGTATTTGACAATGTTGGCGTTGTTTTCAGACTTAACTTTAATTGGAGGATGTTACCAGACTGTCACTGTGTTACTGCGTGTGATTTGATGTTCAAGTTTTAACAGCAGCAGATACTGAAGCTACTGTACGTAACAGTGTGGTGAGCTCAAAGAATAATTCTGCTGGTGTTCATGATATATAATAACAGCCTGTCTCACATATTGTAAACCATTCAATACAAGTCAATAGTACATTTGTGAGGGATTATTTTCAGTAATGGATAACACTTGATAACACTTGTCGTGTATGTGAAGCGGTGTTGGTGTGTCTCAGTGGTGTTTTTGTTAATTGGTTAATGTTGGATAAAAGGAAAAACAAGAAAAAAAGGAACAGCATGTGTTGATTAATTGATCATTTCAGTTGTGTTTTTTAAGTGTAATTTGCTGACAGTAAAACTGTTTTTTTTTTTTTTGCTTAAAATTTATTTTAAAAAAATTGCTCTTTTTTTTTTTTTCAAACTTGACAGCTAAACAAAGTCTCAGTGCACACACCGAGTCAATCAAAACTACAAACTTCAGATCACCTTGATCACCAGTCTCTGCCACAAAGAGTGAAAGTATGTAAACAGGATACTTCCACAGCAGTGGATTGTACTAGTAAAAAAACTCAACACAGTGCCAACATTCAAGAAATCATTTGTACTAGCTGCTGTTTTCTTCTTAAATAACTTATTATGCATTTTTATTAGTTTTTTTATTATTATTATTTATTTATTATGTTATTAACTTTCATTACTGGGCTCTATGGAGGTTGTGTGAATGACAAACTGCCCTTTGGGAACTTATAAACTTTGTCCTTGATCCTTGACAGTTTCCTCAGTGTGAGCTGCTCAACAAACCCTAAACTTACAATCATAGATAAATTAGTGGTTATTAACTTCTTCTTCAGGCTCCATTATAGGCTGTGTCATTTGACTCTTCTTCTTCACAAAATACACTGATCATGTGAAAGAGGAGGAATTGAGCCAATAAAGAGTTTAATCACAGCAACGCTGTTGGTGTTTTAATTGACTATTGTTAAACGTTTGTATAAATACCAATTGACTAACCATTATTATTTTTGGTTGACAATTCAAAATGCAGTTTAATATATTAAAAACAATATAGCATCTGACAGTAATGATTACCTATTGAACCATTACAATTTTACAACATAACAAATCAAAAGTTCAAAAGACTGATACATTTTTAATCTAACAGCTGTGCTACCTACAGTTTACCTACCTGTTTTTTGCCTCAAGGACCACAAGATTCTCTGAGAACGTCGACACCATTGTCAAAGGAAGTGATCAGTCAAAAGGATTTATAGTCGATCTTAAGCCAAAACTCAGAACATAACCCTGTCTGAACTAGCTTAAATTTAAAGTATAGGTTGCCATGGTGATGTAGCCAACAGTTCTGGCAAGAAAATTCACAACTATATCAAAAAGTGAATGTTTTAATGTTGATACAGTCACTGTAATAATTCAAACATGATCTGATACGATTATTTGCTGGAACATCTTGGTGAGGGGTTATGGAGGTGAGCATAATTAAGTATTTACCTGTGATGAGGTTGTCCACTAATGTTGTAGGGATGCAGAAGATGCCCACCAGTAAGTCACTGATGGCCAAGTTGAGGATGAACAGGTTGGTGACAGTGCGCATGCGACGGTTTTCCATGACAATTAGACACACCAGGATGTTTCCCACCATACACAGCAGGAAGATGAAGAAGTAGGCCACGATGTAGCTGGCAGCCACATACAGGGAGTGTTGATAGTAGGGGAAAAAGGTCACGTTGGTGACATTGGTGGCCCCATCTAGGCTGGTGTTTATGTAGGCCACAGTGATGGCTGATCCCTCCACCTCTTCCTTACTCATGACGCCAGGTTTTGACATCCTTTGAATGAAGCAGTGCTGCAGGGAAATTCAAACAGTGATGAGAAGAGATCATTCACAATTCAGTTTGCAACAAATATGATCACAGACATCATATACATCAAGTCTTGGCCCGACACTGTAATTTTAGGATCACACTAAAAACCTCTGCATGATATAACCACATTTACTACTTCTCCTAATACTTTTAATTTGTCTGTCAGTAATAAAGTCAACAGACATAATCAAAGACATAAACAGTCTGGGGCACCTGCCCGGCCGAGTGGCTAAGGCACACCACATTGGCGTATATGCTGTGCAAATGCTCGCCAGTTCAAATCCCAACCAAGTTGACCTTTCCTGTGTGTGTGTCCTTTCTCCCGTTTCCTGTCTCTCTACACTGTCTTTGATTAAAGGCAAAAGTGCCCAATTAAAAACAAATTTTGTGTGGCCTTAATACTCAGTAAATATTTGTCCCTTTAATCTCCCCGTGTTCCCACAGCTCATCGCATCGATTCCTCCTCTCAATGTTGCTTCTTCCATTTCTTTCTTCTACTGGATGAAAATATACTGTGTCAACTTCCTGCGTTGATAGCTAGAACCATCCAATGAGTGTTTTCACACCGGAGACAATCTGAGCCATGGTTCAGTTTAATCCTCACTGTGATCCAAGGCAATTTTGAATAGTCTGAATGTTCAGACCAAACAAGGCAGGCGTGAAAGCACCCTGCACCACACAAGTAATGACGGATGTGTAACTGATGGATAGTTCTGCTGCAGGTGCTGGAGGTGACACACACAGCAGTGAGAGTGAGAGAGAGAGGTGATCACCCACAGAGTAGGAGAGAACAGATCCGCTCTGCATGACATATCTGAGAAGATTTTGGAAGAAAATTAACCAGAAAGGCCATGCAGAAGAGTGTCACAGCACCCAAGTGATTTCTTTGCAGAGGTGAAATAAGGTATAAATAATCACCTCTGTGGTACAAATGGCACGCAAATAACTATGTGGTCTATGCAGCAACACAGACAATGAGACTGTGATTCATCAGCTCAGCACCTCACATCATGGATGAGAAGAGAAACCGACTGAGCTACAACAAGGTAGAGGCACTTATGTTGCAAGAAATTACACCATAAGTAAATTTGATTATATTTGATCATAACCTGGTCCTCATCATTCAGTTCTTTGAACTTTAAACAAATGCATTAAAGCATTGACTTTCCTCATCCAAGAATAAGAATGTAGCTGAACAATGTTATGTTAGATCATTGATTTTTGGCTGGATCACATCAGGTGAGGGTCATAAACTTATATAATTGTTTGGCTGAATGCCACAAGACTGTGAGGACTGTGTTGGTCAGCCAACCCTTTGTTTGTTGCTCTTTCTAAGACAGCGTCGCCAATTGAGCATCTCAGCAAAACTTGACTAATATTAACAAAACCTGTGACTTTTTGGACAAAACTTTGCTGCTTTCCATAGAAGAGAGTTACCAGTACTGCCCTGCAAGCAAGAGGTTGGCGTCCCTTTCTACTGATCAAATGACAACAGACACAGACATGCATGTGAATGAGCCTCTATGAATGATCATTTTACAATTACATATGAAGCTGAAATCACAGCACAGCTATTCTCAAGCAAGCAGATAAAGGACTAAACCTAGACCGCAAGCAAATATGCTGCACTAGGATTTGACCTGGTCTGAGTGCATGTATACCCACAGGCGTAACTAGGACAGCATTTTAGCCAATTTAAGTATCAAACATTAACTAACTTGGCCACTGGAGATTAGAAAAAACACAACAACCTTCAAGCAAAAGTTTTAATTTCAGCCAGTAAATCTGATGTTTGCTTCAGAGAAATGAAAAGCTGCAGGAGTCAACATTAACCTTTTACTGAATAGCCTATAGCCTTTGTTACACACAGTCAGCAGCAGAGAGACTTGATCATGAGCTGTGATGCAAATTTGATTGCACAGTAGTTGAGGGAATCAGAGCTTTGCGGACAGGCGGGAGTGTTACACACACGTTATAGGTGTGTAACACTCCCGTGGGTCCGCAAAGCTCTGAGTTTTTATGGTCAGAAATGGGAGCGGTAATTGTCAGAATGGAAACGGGATGAAGAAAACAGTCCCGAGTGTGTCATGGCAGAGTTGACTTGGAGTGGAATGTTGTATTTCAAAGTGAAGAGCTGACCATATATTACACAAACATAAAAATGGGGCCTAAAAGACAAATCATCATCAGAGAGATTTCCAAACTAGTATAATCAAAATTATGATAACTGCTTATTCAGGCAATATTCTTCTGTATGTGAAAATGTCAAAATTACATCAGCATTACAATAAAATTCTGGGAAATGCTATTAAGAAAAATATTATAAACAAAAGTAAGCCTAAATAAATGAAATGCTAGACTGCTGACAACCCTCATGGTGCACATGTGGGAAATGACAGGAAATGCCAACCCATGCGGTGAGTCCAATGCTGCCAGCAAGACCCAGAAACACATTAGCAAGTGGACACCTGGGGCAAAGTATAAGCACTCCAGTATAAAAATACTGGCCCATGGAGAATTACAAAACGTGGCAATATGAGTCTACATTCTTCATGGGAGTCATTTATTCTCTGGAAGCATGGTCTCCTGTTTGCTTTATTTGTCATTCCTTGCAGGTTTTCTGACCTCCATAACAAGTAAACTAGCTTCTGTAAACAAGTGCAGGATTTATAGTTACTGTCAAAGACTAAATATAACGCCCTGTTTTTCTGATGTTACAATAGCTACAAGGGCAGTGTGGCATCACAGGCGTTAGCGCTGTTGCCTCACAGCAAGAAGGTCCTGGGTTCGACTCTCGGGGCCACAAGGTCTATCCTTGCAGTTTGCATGTTTGAGCATGCTAAATTGACCCTAGGTATGGAAGTGAGTGCGAATGGTTGATCATCTATAATTGCTGTTCGTCTCTATGCGACAAGCTGGTGACCTGTCCAGGGTGTACCCTGCCTTCACCTGTAAGTAACTGGGATAGGCTCCGGTCCCCCTCCGACCCCGAGTACGGGATAAATGGATAGAAAATGGATGGATGCCTGCATAGCTGCACATATTTTATCTGAGAAGATTAAAAGGAGGGAGAGCATTGGTGGGCTGTATGACAGCAATTCTTTCAATTCAACTCTAATAGAGTTAAATTCAACACTTTGAAAATGTCTATATTAGACCACGCAACTCAGAGTTAAAACAACACTTTTAAAATTGTTAAATTCTTTAAACTGTGGCAGTGTTGGAGAAACACGTGAACTTACAGTAGTGTGTAGTATCACAAGTTATCTGTGTAAGTTTTAACATTAAATGATAACATTAAAACTATTTTAACACAGTATGATATCCAACCATCTTATATAACTTTGTACTAAAGCTGGGCGATATGACCTAAAAAATCAGATTTTTTCAGAAAAATATCTGGATAAGCTGGATAGACGGGGTAAACGGAGTGAGACTTTAAAAACCGAAAAACTGTTTATATATATATATATATATATATATATATATATATATATATATTATTACAGACCTGAGAATAGAACCCACAATCTTCTTGCTGTGGGGCAACAGCTCTAGCCACCTTACTACCATGTCACTAACTATCAACAACAAACAAAAACCAAAGCTATCTGTTACTGCCTTTTTCACTGGAACTGAAGATACGTTTGAATTCTGGAATCAACTGATTAAACTCTGAACTGAATCAACACCAACTCTTTTTGAGCAATAACTTGTAGTTGTAGTGGAATGGGAGAGAGATGTGTCAGTCTACAGATACACAGGGGACAAGTACAAAGGAAAGCCCAGAGGAGGAGAGCAGATCTATTTATTACCTATTGTAGATCATTTAGATCAGTATGCCCCTGCTCTATGCTGAAACCTTAGTAGAGTGTTGTGTTGTAAATGAGGTTATAGTGTATGCTTGAAAAGCCACCAGACTCTCAGGAGGATGCTGATTCAGTGCTCATTCATTAGACACTTTACAGCCACTGACGGGTGAAGTGAATGACATTGATCATCTCATTGTAATGCAATGTTCTGCTGGAAAACATGGGGTCCTGCCATTCACTTTACTTTAAGACCAACAAACTACCTATATATTGAGGTCATATAAAATGGAAAAAACCTCTAGCTGAAAGTATGCTGAAGTAGTTACATTTAAAGATGAGTGTCCCATTACCTCCCCTATTTAGTCTTGTCTTGTCCCCCTTTGTCTGTGCCAGTTTGTCTTATCAGTATCTGTAAATTGTCCAGCCTTTTTGCCTGCTTTTGCCTTGCCCCTTGGATACTTCTGCCTGTCCTGACTGCCACACTGTGTACTGAACTATTGTTTGATTAAAAATACATTGACTGTATGTCTCTAGTGTTGAGTCTTGTTTCTCAGTCCTACCTTGAGCCCGTTCCTAACAGAATGCATATTACTGAGACATTACTTGTCAGGGTTACAAATAACCTGCTCTCAACAGTTGCAGGCTTTTATTTGCTTCTACTCACTTATTATACTTGACTGTGGCATTTGATGGAGTGGATGACAATATCCTGATCAACCATTTGAACAATGTTGTTGGTATCAGGGACATGGCACCCGATTAGCTCATCTTCTATTTATCTAACAGGTCATTTTTAGTTGTGGTGGAAGAGGCATCCTCCTCTGTGGGAGGATGCGGGAGTCAATCTTACATCTGATACTCTTTTTTTTAAACCTTTAATATTCATATATTACCTCTGAGCCAACTTATGTGTTCCATTGTTACACAGAAGATACAGAGCTAAATGATCTGCTAAAGCCTGGCTCCACAGATGTTATCTACCTCATGTCCTGCCTTTTACAAGTAAAAAAACAGATGTCCAAAAATTTCCTAAAGCTAAACAAAGCAAAAACAGAGATAAGTACCATCAACCCTTCCTGCCCCAGTGCTACTTGTGTTAAAATCCTGTCAGTGTGTACACAGAGGTCCATAATCTGGGTATTATTTTTGGCTCACACTTATCATTCATATCACATCATATCACATTTAATGCCCAGTTCACTAGAGTGGTGCAGTCTTGTTTTTCACAGTTAAGGAAGAACTGCTTATTCCTCTCATGTTTGTTTTTCAAACATCTGCTGCTCTGGCATACTTTCACTGAGAGACATCATTAAAACTTTAAAATGTAGACAAAACGTAAAAATTAAAGTAAAGGAGATATTGACAATCTTTTTCACCACCAGTGCGACAAGGCTTTAGTTAACACAGTGATGTAATTTCTTTTGTTCATAGTGTCAAAAATGTGGACAACACAGCAACTTAAAAAAAAAATAATAATAGTAATTTCTGCTTTTTACATAAAATCCCTCGCTGGATTAACATAGGAGCCTATTGGGCAGTTAGGCAGTCTTGTTTTTCACTTAGAGGCTTCTAATTCTCCTCCTAACTCCTAAATCCTATTGTTTAGATAGATGCATTGTGTGAAACACGACAAGTGTGACTACAACTTTGGAGAAAATTATACATGTAGAGAGAAATTTGTGGCTGAGAGCACCATGTAAAAAAAAAAAAAAAAATTCAAAGGATTTGGCGACAGCCTCGTCACTCTCAGCTCCACTCCACAATGACGCAAACATTCCGCACCACACACACCCATTATGAAATCTGAATTTCTCCAAAATTGATCATTGATCTGTGACTGATCAAAAAGTATACAACCTATACAAACACTTGAATTCCACATCAACACGAAGTTTAATAATGTCTCCATCATAAATAAAGGATAAGATAAGGTGAAAAGAATAATTTTTAACGACGCTAGTTGCAAAAAATTCTTTATAGCATCATAGCATCATAGCATTGTAGCATCATAGAAACATAGTATCATATCATCACTCTTGTGATTTCCCACAGGAGAATTGTCTAGTTTCATTTATAAAGCAATAAAAGGAGAAAACATCCCAGTTGGGTGAGAACTTTCTATAGGCACTGTATATCAAAAGACTGAATGCCTGTGATTATATCCTAATTGAGTATTTTGATATTTGACTGAAGTTTCGAGGTTGAAAACAGTAAACACTGGAGCCAACATTTCAATATTCAATATCTCTATGTACTGCTTTTTAATATTCAAAGTGACAGCTCACACAGGTATGTACCTTCAGGCTGACAGACTAATTCCAGCTCTCCCTGGGGAAGTTAGAAATGTCAAACAGGCGAAGAAAAAAAACATCAAGAATGACATTACGGCATTAGAAGTATACCGCCCTTTAAATGTTATAACACACTTTTTAATAAAGAATTTGAAACCGTAAAAGTAAAGAAATGTCACAAATGTCTTTTTATCTAGTGATTTAGTAAAACATTTATTCTCAACTCTCACTAAAAGAAAATATTTTGTAAAGTTCAGAAAAATTTGTTTTTTCCCTCATATGAGAACAATGAGTTCCTCTAGTTTCCTCTGTCGATTATTTTCTCAACAATCCTAAGAGACTTATTTTCTCTCAATGTTGCGGCAGATGCCTGTACATATAAAATGGTCTTTGTTATCTCAACAATGACTGTTCTGTGTTGAAAACCCTTCAGAAAATCAAATATGTATTTAGCTTCTCTTTACATGAGAGTCTGGATGGAAAAAAAAACATGTTGCTACGACAACAACAACATGAACTGGTCAAATAATTAAAATGGATAACAGAACAGTATGCTTACATCACAATACAAAACAGTGCTTTATAGACTGATATTGTTTGTATTGTTATAATTATCCTCAACTGACACAAAATAGACTTATATTTTTGAAATTATTTATATTTTCACGTCATATTTTATCACATCACAAATTAATTTAAATTAATGCATAAAAGCAAACTCCATTACAAAGGTACAGAATAATGTGGAGGTAATCTAATTTGTGTCAAACAACAGATAAGGGAAAATAAATGTTTACGGAGACACTGGAGTCACTGCTACAAAGGTCACAGTAGAAAACTGTTGAACACAACAAACAAAACGCTGTCAGGTGTGTCATAACAACCTGACATGGTGAGGCATCAAGACAGAGGATCAAAACTGTATCATTTGCATAACTCTAAGAAACCTGGAGTATTGAGTAATTGTGTGGTTGTGAGGGAAACTATATTATTTATTTAGCTGTGTGTGTGTGTGTGAATTACAGTAAAAACTGTTTTGGGAATGTCTAAGATGTTTTACAAAGTTAACAGACCCAAATGCTGTCATCTGTCATTTTCTGAGCTGCCTTTTTGAAAAATGACCTTAATATGTACCCTTTTCTCTTGTATATAACAGAGGTTTTTCTCAAAAAAGGGTCCACTTGCATCTGCAAAATAGGAAAAATGTACCATCATCAAAATGTTGGGTTCACTTACTCTCAATGGTTGATGCAGTGAAAGGCTCTTGTCAGACTTACACAACTCTAATGGCAGGCTCAATGTTTTACTTGCTGGTCACTGGTTACTGGCAGTGGCCACAGCTTATGAAAAAACTGTTCACTAGGTCACAAAGAGTGTTAATTAACACACAAAATTTTCAGTTCGGTTCGATACTTATAGTGTCACAGTTCAATATTTTTTTTGATACAAAATGAAAAATGTCCATGCCTTTTTTAACTTGTAGTTTATTAAAATTACCAACATTTGTTTCGACAAAAATAATCACAGGGTTTCACATATGATTAATGTGTGGCAGCCTCCATAGAATCAACCACTGGCCGCTACAAATTATTTATTTTTTCCAACATCAAATGCAACATTAAAAACAAATGGATGGTTCTGTTCTTTTGCATCCTCTCTGTTGTGGGTACGCGCGTGCACACATGCACTCACACGCACGCACACACACACAGGTCTACAGCGTGCAGTTTATGAAGCGATCACAGAGAAGACAATCGGTAAAATCGTCCAGCCCCCTGTCCTGTTACTGATCAGGGTCTCGGTGGAGACGATGCTACAGGGACCGAGTGAAAGAACGTTCCTGGAAAGTTACTGGCCCCTATACGTTACTAGGAGCTTACTTGGTGGAAATACAGCTATTGAATGTTGGAGACGCAGTTTAGTTGATCTGCGGTCAACAATGCAGTCTAAGGCGGAGTAGTCGAGTGCAGATCCACTGAGCTTTCAGCACAAAGCGCATCCTCAGAAGTTGATAAAGTAAATGTAAAATTATTTGAGCAGTAAGCAAAACTTACAAAAACTAATCATGCACATTACACTTTAAGTAAAGTTTGTATTTTCCCACACAATGACAAGTATCTTAAATAAAAAAAAATAAGACATCTTTGTAAAGATATATAACAAAAAATAATTGACTGTTTTATTCTTGGTTCTCTTTTGTAGATACCATATTCAAAATGTTTCCCTTTCACTGTCATTCACCATATCTCTGAATTCTGTTTAAACAAAACCCTTTTTATCTGCCTCACAACATGAAACAAGGATAAAAATCAATACCAAAACATTCTCAAGGAAGTATCCCTTAAAGCTGAACTGGCCTTATTTGAAGGGCTCATAGAATGCACTTTTATAATATTGTAAACTGCCCTTTGAGGTTTCCAAACAGCCTTTGTAATACTGGTTGGGCTGAGAAAAGGCCTGGGACCACTCTCTCTCAGAACTGACTGATGCTAGTTTTAGAAATTACATGTAAAGGTGGCAGAGATACGGTTTGATGTTTTTGAAAGTTTTAAAGGTATTGACACACTAAACCGTTTTTATTCAGCAGCACCAAAGAAAACATGGTTTTGGATACCATGAACCCTTTAACACAATAGAAAGGTCTTGGTGAATGATTTGAGGTTAGTCAATTTAAATTATTACGAATAGCGTTGACTTCTAATCACTGGTGCTCATAAGTTGGTGCATGGATGAAAAAAACAAATCTTTAGATCCTAAACATTTCATTTCACTTTGAGCAACAGTTATCTTTTAACTGCAAAATAAGAGACATACTTGTACTATTCTGGCCAACAAATATTGTCAGATATTAGAACATTTTAATGGGTAAAACTTGATGGGTCAGGTCTATTTCTCCAAATGTCAATCAGTGAATGAATATAATTTAAATACAGAACAACTGTATTATAATGGTTATAATGGTGAACTATTGAATATTGAAGACTATTAACCCTGATATCTTTATTTTTCTATTGTTCATTTGATTTGAGGTTCCACATCTATTCATAATGGCGCTGTTCGCTCGACATTTTATGTAGATCCACATTATCAGCTCATGAACACTCTAACTCTTGTTCCACCTTAGCTAACAGTCTGTCTTTTTCTGCCACATTCAACTCACTGTGGTGAAGCAAGCTATTACAGCAGTTCTGTTTGAGCGACATAATAACATCTTCCTGCTTCTCCACGGAATATTGTACAGCTCGCATTGTTATCATGTATGTACCTGATGCCGCACCACTGAACACTCACATTTTTATTTCCTGTATAATAATGGATAATGTCTACTTTTTGGTACCACTTAGTTTTTATTTTATTTTGGACATTTATTATATTCTTTATGTATTTTCATGTATATTCACTCTCTTTTAGATTTAATCCACTTATATAGTTAGCTGTTCATCTGAATTTACCCCATGTGGATTATAAAGGAATATCTTATCTTTGTTGTACACACTCTAATATATATGTTATTGTGAAATAAACTAAATCACTGCCTACTGTAAGACAAGCTGCAACGTTGTCTCTCTCTGGATGGTGGGCAGGATGCTCCAGTTAGCAGACACTCATCCCTGCATTTGTGTATGCCGCAGTCCGGTTGTACATGGAGCCACCAGTTCCACAATTGCAGAAATTATTTGGCTGTAGTTATAGAGTTTTTAACACAACTGTGGTACAGATTATGTGAGGGTTTTGGACTATTCTGAACTGTAATGCCACTTTTGGCCATGTGGGGTCCTCAGTGCCTCTGTAGTATCATTTGTCACTTTTTAAATTAATCATTAATGTAATCATTATGATCATTATGTTCACCTGTGTTTACTTACCTTCTTATATATGCTTCCTAATTTCCTTTGATCTTGCTCAGTCTTGATTGGGAGCTCTGTGACCTCTGAGTCTTTGCTGCTTAAACTTTTGAGTTTTTGCTTCCTTTTGTTTTTTGGATTCCTTTTGATTTTAGATTATAGTGTGGATGATCTCTTGGAGCAGTAGGGGAATGTTTGCAGTGGCTATGACGGCTTCACTGAAGAGATGCACAGCGTGTTTGATCACCCAGTGGGAAGAAGAGATGCCACTAACAGACGGTCCCAGCTGTGTCAAGGCAACTCAAGTGTTGCTGAATATGCGATGCTCTTTCGCACCCTGGCTGCTGAGAACAGGGGAACATGGAGACACTGATGGCAGCCTTTCAGTATGGTCTTTAGGGCTGTATCAAGGATGAGCTGGCTGCTAAAGATCAAGCCCCTGACCTTGATCAAACCATCCAGCTTGACAACTGACTGTGAGAGAGATGGGGTGAACTAGGCAGTGGCTCTGTTTCTGGAGCTTGACGGAACACGTCTCTCTCAAGCCAAGGGAAACCATCAGATGAGGCAGCGGCATTGCCTCTACTGTGGGAGGCCAGACCACTTCCACTCCACTTTCGGGAAAAGCTCAGCCCCATCTAGGAGAGGGAGAACCGTGACCAGAGCGACTCTTACTGCCTCTTCTTCAACATCATGCATGCAGATTCCAGTCACTATCTCCTGGGGACATCAACACCACTTCGCACAGGTCCTCGTTGATTTGGGTGCTGCTTGGAAATTCATGGGTCTTACCCCTGCCAGCAAGATTCACCTTCCCATGCTCGACCTTGACCATCCCCTTTCTGTGACTGCAATTGATGGAACATCCCTTCATGAACATGTTCATCATGTGAGGGCCGTTTTGCAGCGCCTGCTGGATAACAACCTCTTTGTCAAACCTGAGAAATGTGAATTCCATGTCTCCAAGGTCTCCTTTTTGGGCTTCAACTTGGAGAAGGGGAGTCTCCTGATGGATCCTAAGAAGACTGAAGCTGTCTGTCACTGGCCACAACCCACTTCTTCTTCTTCTTCTTCTTCTTCTTCTTCTTCTTCTTCTTCTTCTTCTTCTTCTTCTTCTTCCAACTTATATAGGAAATTTTTCAGAAACTTCAGTGCTGTTGCCACCCCCTTGACTAACCTCACAAAGAAATCCAGTCCTTTTGTCTGGCCTCCAGAAGCAGAACAGCAGAAGCAGCCTTCCAACACCTTAAGGGGAGGTTTCCCTCAGCTTCAGTACTTACCTTACCTGATCCCTCTCTCCCTTTTCTTGTTGAGGTAAACCTTGTTGAGGTTTTTCTTGTTCATGCATGATGCATTCACATAGCATCAGCCTTACTGAGATCATAGCATTCATGTAGCACTAGCCATAGTTGGCTCTTAGCACTCATGCAGCATTAGATATCTGGCTTATAGCAGTCGTACAACATTAGCCGTAGCTGGCTCTGAGCTTTCATGTAGCACTAGCCATAGCCGGAACATCACATTCATGTAGCATTAGCCATAGATAGTGCTTAACACCCATGCAGCATTAGCTATCTGGCTCATAGCAGTTGTACAGCATTAGCCGATCTGTCTCTTAGCATTCATTGGCCATATCTGGCTCATAGCATACATGTAGCACTGCTGTAGCTGGATCACAGCATTCACCTAGCATTAGCCATATATGTCTCTTAGCATCTGCACAGCATTAGCTGTAGCTATCTCCTAGCATCTGCACAGCATTAGCAATAGCTGTCTCCTAGCATTCGTACAGCATTAGTCATAGCTGGCTCTGAGCTTTCATGTAGCACTAGCCATAGCCGGAACATGAACATTGATTTTCCTTTTGTCCTTAAAACCACCTCAGACCTTTACTATTTCTCCATCATCTCTTTCCTTGCTCCTTGCAAAAGCCATGTCAAATAATTGGTTTATTGTAATTTCAAAGACTCTCCTTTGGGCCTCACCCTAAGTAGTACTCAGGCATTAATTGTAGGATAGTGGCTGCCACTTCTGCTGTAAAGCAAGGAATCTCCTCTGCCTTTCTACCGCAGTTGAGCCACTGATCATCTTCCACCTACATTTTTCTTGACTCAATGTTGACAGCTCAAGATCTTTCATATTTTGACAATGATGTAAGCCATGCACATCCCGGTGGTATGTCTCAATTCTCCTGTATCACAGCAATTTCATCAGCCTCTCCCTGCTGCATTATAGCTTTCCCCTGCAACAGCATCTCGATGTCCCTGCATCACAGTAGTATCATCAGCCTCTCCTATACATGCATTTTCATCTTTCATTTCAATTTCCCTGTATCATGGCATTATCATCACCCTCTATCTCCCCTGCATCAATCGCATCCCTTCCATCGCATCATAGCCTGGTTGTTGTTATCATCATCACAATATCCTAGCTTAATACCTCCCTGCTGAGGCTTGTTACCTTTTGCGTTCTGCCTGCTCCATTTAAATTTGTATCTCTGCTGCTTAGTTCATACTTTCTGTCTCACCACTTCTCTTCCTTCTATCATAACTGACCCCTGTGTAGGTAGAGCTTATTCCCCAGCTTCTCTGAAACTCCTGGTTAGTGCTATATTCCATATTATTGTCCATAATCCTTGTTGTATCCCCCACCTCTAGCTCTACATATTCAGGTACGATATACGTTTTGTTCTGTCCCTTCATCTGTTTGGGGGGAAAGGTCATCCCAAGGGAGATCTTCTGTCCATGCATCGCCTCCACAGTTCCCACATCCTGCCGGGGTCTAAGCACCAAAGATTCTTGTGCTGTCAATAAAATTAATTTCATAATTGCACACTCTCTTGTTAGTCTCTCCTGACTGAATTAATGTAATTCTGCCAGCAGTTGGCTCAACTTAAAAATTCTAGTGGAAAACGTTAACATTTTTCTTGTTGACACAATATTTTATTCTTTAGAGTGCATGTAGTCAGTTTTGCTGGCCATCAACCATTAATTGCAGCCCTGCTCCATATTACACTGCATGTGATGAGTCACACCTGCCTGTGTTCAATCCAAGCTATTATTGCTCTCCAGCCAGGTGTGTTTCCCTCGAGTGACACATTTGAGAAAGACACAAAAAACTCCACTGAAAATAAAATGTAGGGCTGTGGAGTTAGAAGACTTCTGCTCCTCATTTTTGCTGATATTAGCTGTCACATCTGAATAACAGACCAAACTATCAACAGTTGACTTGCACTGTAAACAATATAAGTCCCAGGTTTGACAAGAAAGAAGAATGGATCCATACAAAACTGCATTCACATTATCAATGTAATGACCACTGTCATCAATAGTTAAATAACTTTGTTTTACATATATACTGTGTATGGATAAAAACTGCTTTGTTAATAAATTTTTGAGCCAAATTTAAAAAATATGCTAAAATGTAACCATCTTAACCATGTTTCTACAAGTGACAACTTTCACACATTAAAAAAGGAGGGAGAAAAAGAATAATTAGGCATAATTAGTGCATGGTGATGCTTCTGTCATGTTACGGAAGCTTTTGAGGGCCATGTTGACAGCCTGTATTATATTTCAGCCAGCTTAATAAGATGTATGTTAAACTGTCATGTAAAACTGCAAATGTATCTATCTGGTTACAACAGGCAGAAACAGCAACAGTTCAAAAATTGGCTTTAAAGTGTCCAACGTCACACTGAACTGTTAAAACACAAAGGACACACAAGACAACAACTTCTCTTAAAGAAACGAAGAAAATGAGATTTGTATAACTTTTTTTTATACTGACTTTTATGATGATCATTTTCAATGTTGTCTGACAAGCTTTCACACCAGTCACATAATGTCAATGTAATTTGAAAACATTGAAAGTGATGTAACATGAACAGTCAGAATAGAGAAGAGCTTTGAACAGTTGGGAAGATTAGAGGCAAAGTTAAATCAATGCAGCACATTTACCTTTTCATTTATTTTGGAAATGCCTGTATAAAATGTGATAAATGTAAAGAATCGAGGGACACAAATGTGGGACATAATAAACCTAATAAAAGTATTACGAGTCAGGAGAATTAAAGTGAGCAAAGATTCATTTTCTTTGCATGTACCTTCATGCATCCTATAGTTTGTGTAATAATTTTTGCTTTTTCAAATTTGTTGAGAAAAAAGAGAAACGATAGATTCAAAATATAGACAGACAGATAGATTTTTCTGTTGGAAAAAGTTTGAGCTACTTGTCTGTGGATACTCTTATTCATCCAGGTCATAATATCCATATTTTTGCATACAAAACTAGATCTAACTTCCAGTGACATTAAACATATGTTGTCATTATCTTAATGTATTCAGCCAGACATTCACAATCGCTGGAATTACTATTTTAAATGCTCTTATTCTTTTAAAAAGCAATATTTTACTATATGCAAGCAGTTTTGAAAGGTGTGAATCTGCAAGCAGTGGTGATGTTAATCGAAGACAGTGAGTGAGCGAATGCTGCATCAGGAGACAGTTCTGAATTGAAGAAAGAAATTAATGTTGATTCAACGCCTTGGGATTCAAACCAGTCGTTATTTCCTGTTCATTTAAAATTGTATGAGATAATTTAAAAAGTATCTAAGAGCAATCCCTTTAAGAAATGTAAAGGAATATAAATTGTAAAAGCCAGCGTGTTTCAGTAATGTGTATAATGTCTTATAAAGGACTCACCTCAGATGCGCCTCTGTCAGAACCGATAATTGAAGAGCACAGAGAAGATCACGAGCACGCGACAGGTGCTCTGCGTCATCCGCGACGTTGTCAGGTATCAGACCGGTTAACGCCAATAAGTTTCAACAATAACCTTAAAAAACACAGCCACAGTCCCAATTTAAAGCCAAAAGTTTGTCCGGACCAGACGCACAGACTGACTCTGCTGACGAGAAGCGTGGAGAGAGTAAACACAGAGCAGCTGACACATGACTGAGCCCTGCTCACTGCGTCCTAACACTTTATACTGCAACAGATCCAAAGTGACGGGAAACGACACAAACCCCTCGTGTTGGCGTTTGTTTTTAATCCACACACGTTATTATTATCGGTTTGTTTGAACGTACAAAACAAAAAATAAAAATAAAAACACCAATGTGAAAAAAAATACTCGCTGTGAGATAATTGTCCGTGCATCGCCTTCAAAATAAGAGTTATATATACTTCCCCTTCCCAAATTAAAAGCCTCTTATTATATTACAATTAATTATCAATAAATGCTTCGATTTTCAATTTAAATTATATATATATATATATATATATATAGGTATCATTAAACACACCAGTATAGACAGTACACCTTATAACTTAAACTATACATAAATTAATCTATACAAACACTGGTCAACATATTTTACATATACCTTAATGAGCAAAGGGAATTCTAATCACCTGACAAATTAGAGCTCTGGCTTCCATCATTACTGAATCTTAAACTGAAGATGAGGTGCTGTGTTCACTCCTGGTTCTGCTTCTTCTTTTTGTGATTGCAGTTTACAGAAAGTTTGGTACAGATTCAGAGAATAAAACAAAATCTAGTGGAAGAACATTTCAGGCCTCATGGGCACAGATATTTTGAGGGAATCTAACCTGAAAAAAGGTTATGCCCTTGTTCGATGTCTCCTGAAGCAGCACTGTCTCCACCACTATATGAAGTCCACAACACCACTGTTCATGGTGTTTTCTATTTGGGGCGTTTCCACTACAGGAACTTCTAGGTAATATTACGGAAAAGTCAACTCAGGAACCTTTCGACCTTTTACTTTTTTTGATGATTGGTTGTAACTCAAGACGGTACATGACGCCGTCAACAAAGAGGCGCTGTTTTTAAAACCCAGTGGCAGAAGCGTATCAATAAATAGTTTCTATAAATAGAATCGAAGAAACAAACAAAGTGACACAGTTGAAACCGCCACAAATGATCGCAGGGTTTCACAAATAATGATCAGTGTGTGGCTGACCACCACAGAATCAACACTGGCCGTCACAAATTAATTAATTAATTTTTCCAACATGAAATACAGCCTCTCTCTCTCTCTCTCTCTCTCTCTCTCTCTCTCTATCACACACACACGTCTACAACGTGTAGTTTATATAGTAACAAGATGAAGCTGTCGCAGAGAAGACGATTAGCAAAGTCTGCCCTGTCCCCCGTCATGTCACTGATCTGGGTTTTACCCTCGGTGGAGACTAGTAATGTAATACTCAGATTTTTGGAGGGGTTCGGATCATTGTAAGTCTCTAACTGATATGAGCCGGGTTGTGTGAGTCACTTGAGTCACTTAACCCAAGTGAAGAACCTTGGTACATTCACTTGAGAAATAAAGTATACACTTATATATATATAATCACATATTTTAATTTCTTATGGTCTAAAATGTATGCTAAAATGTATTCACAATGTAGGCAACAAGCTTACACGGCAGCCATAGAAGTCAACAACAGGAAGAACTCCTGCCTTTGTGCGAGACTGAGTATGTATGCAGGGATTCACTCAGTCTAAGCTACAAGCAGAAAGCCACGAGTCAAGCCAGAGCCGCCCGCAAGTAGAGAGCCACGAGAAGTGGCCTCAGTTATGAGTCCTCTGTCGGTAGGGGCATGGTGGTGGGGGGAAATGAGGACCTGACAACCCAGGGCCCGAGTAGGGACAGGGCCCATGAAAATCCTGATTTTTTTTTTTCTTTTTTGTGACGTTTTTATTTCAAATGAATTGGGCTCTCCAATTAATTGGTGTCATAATTTATTTCAAATATTCTGATAACATTAACTGAGAGATTGAATTTTGTATAAGTCCTCCCAACAAATTGGACATTCTGGGCAGCCCCCCTCTTGGAGACGCAAAATGATTTAGTGAGCCTATAGACAGTGGCCGGTGACGAAGTACGTAAGTCAGTCCTGATTGAATGACCTGGAGCTCTTGTTGTCATCATGCCACCCAAAAACCTTAAATCGGGGTACCAGGAAAAGAAAGCACGGAAACAAAAAGAAACAAGGCAGAATGAGGGGAAGCGACTGTTAACTGTTTTCTTTCCGAAAGGTGAACCAAGTTTGCAATTAACGTTAATGTTGTCAGTCCAGACAGCATGCAGTTTTGTCAGTTGCTGATGTTTGTATGGTAACTTAGTTAACTTTAAGACTTAAAGTTAGCATAGCAGCCTGGTTGGCAAGCTAAGCTTGACTTAAACTTTAAGTCAAGCTTAGCTTGCCAACCAGGCTGCATGCTGTTACAAGTAAGAGGATTATTGACCAGCTAACGTTAGTTGTCAACATAAGACTTTCAGAAAGAAACAGTGGCGCAGCTGGAGCAGCAGTGGCCAGTAGTGGCGGTTAATCTGTTGAGGCTGAGAATAGAGATGAGTGAGCTAAGGCAACGAAAAATGTTCCTTCCCCTTAGTAACACATTTGGGTCATAAACACTGGTCTCAAATTGTCGTTGAACTTAACAGATTCTAACTCCTCTGCACCCAGACCAGAGCATGTGAGAGGAATCAAATGTAGTCGGGGTACAATGCAGGGTTTTTTTTCAAAGACTGGGGCGATTGCTCTGTCTCGCTCCGGTTCTACTCTGATACCACTAACACCACAAGTCTAGGATATCACAGGGCTACGCACATTTCAAGAACAGATTTTCCTATTCTGTGTAGAGGAAATGGGAAAATGCACCTCTATGAGGATTATTAATGTTGATCAACAACTATTAATAATTAACAATTATTAACAGTCTGTTAAAGCCAGGGAACTACCTCTTGCTGACGTCTAAGAGGAATGTTTTACATTGGAAATTTAGAATGAAATTTAATAAATTTAGACTGTTATTGAATTGATTTTATCTCGATCTGAAGGTTGAGTTCTGATTCAATAGATCTGTCTGTCCTCACCCACAAAAGCACCAAGCACAAGAACTTAGTATAAATATAACTAATAAAACAAGCAATATTAAAAGTAGTAAAATAACAAGTAAAAACTATATAAACAACTGAAATTAAATGCATAAATGAACAAATTAATAGGTGAATGAACCAGTGTGAATGAATAAATGACTTAGCGTGTGTGTGTGTGTGTGTGATAAATCGGGTCAGGGTGAAAGGAATCTATTTGAACGGGACAAATGATTGTAATATCAAAGTCTACGGATAAATAATTTAAATAAACTGTAATTTAGGTTTTATACTATCAGATCTCAAACCCATGAGCACATAAGATAGAAACTCAACCTTCTTGAGTTGGTGGTTCAGGGGCTCTGCCAGACTCGGGAACTGACGCAGCGGAATGACGAGTCCAGGGCAGAATATCTCAGAACCAACGAATCACAGTGCAGAGATTTGGTCCTGGGTGTATGTGAGTCGGACTGACTCAGTCTGCCTCCTGGTGGCAACCACTGCCAATGCTCAGGCTGGTAGTGGATGATTGGATCAGAGGTTTCTGATCTGCTCAAACTCTTTGCGGGTCGATGAGGATGATAGCAGGCCCAATTTAATGAAGATGTTTAACAGAACAATACAAAACTCAAATTATACAAAACTTTAAAAAAATCGACGCACTACTGTAATAATAAAAATAACATATTATAAAAAGACGAACAAAAATAATTAATGTTGGCTGGCGAAATTAAGGAAAACTTTTGCGAATTGCGTTTCAACTTAGTTACAAGAGGAAAAGTATATTTATGAAAAAGATTGTCTCAAAAACTTAAGGAAAAGATAAAATAAGAAGAAGACTAGAAGACTAGAGCTGAAGAGGATAACTATAAGGTGTGTGGCAGAGAGTGAGCCAAAATAAAAGAGATGTGTGCATCCAAAGGAAAAAAGAAAAGTGAGCGAGAGCTGCAGGTAACAGTCTCTTTACACTTTGAGGGGCATGACGTCACCCACCCTTAGTTACACTAAGATTTTTAGTCAAACCTTAAATGTAGAAAGGGTGTCTGCCTCCCGGACCACAACTGGGAGCTGGTTCCATAAAAGAGGAGCCTATTTACTGAAGGCCCTACCTCCCATTCTGGTCTTAGAGGCTCTAGGAACCACAAGTAAACCAGCAGTTTGTAATCAAAGTGATCTATTAGGATAATAAGGAACTATGAGCTCCTTAAGATATGATGGAGCCTGATCATTAAGGGCTTTCAATGAAGCCAATGAAGAGCAGCCAATACTGGAGAAATATGATCTCTGGTCCTACTTCCTGTCAATACCCGTGCTGCAGCATTCTGGATTAGCTGAAAAGTTTTGATGGAGTTACTGGAACACCCTGATAGCAGGGAATTACAGTAATCCAGTCTAAAGGTAAGGAATGCATTAATTGAACTTTTCAGAATCCTTTTTAGATAGGATGTTTTTGATTTTTGCAATATTACGCAGATGGAAAAAATCTGTTCTAGAGACCTGTCTAATATGAGATACAAAGGTTGTCCTGATCAAAGATTACTCTAAGGTTCCTCACAGTAGAACTGGAGGCCAAAGTAATGCCATCCAGATTAGCTATCTGATTTGAAAATGATGTTCTGAGAGGCCAAATATGATGACTTCAGTTTTGTCTGAGAAAAGTAAGAAATTCTGAGTCATCCAGGTCTTTTATTTAAGATAATCCTGAAGTTTGATGACCTGGTTATTTTCATCTGGTTTCATAGATAAGTACAGCGGGTATCGTCCGCATAACAATGGAAGTTTATATTGTGCTTCCTGATGATGATTCCTAAGGGAAGTATGTACAAGATAAAAAGGATTGGTCCTAACACAGAACCCTGTGGAACTCCATGACTAACTGCAGTACGTATGAAAGACTCATTGTTTACATGAACAATGAACTGGAATCTATCTGATAGATACGACTTAAACCAATAAAGTGCAGTGCCTCTAATCCCAACAACATGTTCTAGTCTATGTAATAGGATGTTATGATCAATTGTGTGAAACACAGCACTAGGATCCAACAGGACAAGTACAGACAAGTCCATTGTCAGAGGCCATAAGAAGGTCAGTGGCAACTTTCACTATGATGAGCTCTAAACCCTGACTGAAAATCTTCATGAAGACCATGTAAGTAATCACATAGCTGAGCTGCAACAACTTTCTCAAGGATTTTGGAAATAAAAGTGAGATTTGATATGAGTCTATAATTAGCTAGATCAACTGGGATGTATTATAATGGTTTGATTACTGCAGCTTTAAAAGCCTGTGGTACGTAGATTTTTAGTAAATAGATTGATCAGACCCAAGATGGAGGCGCCAATCTTTAAACAGCGTGGTTGGAACTGGTTGTTGGTCTGAATGAAGAAACTGTTGTAGTCAGATCAGACAGATCTAGGGGAGAAAAACTGTCCAGATAAAAAATCAGCTGTTACTGCTGATTCCAAGTCTATTGCTCTGTACACTTCATTTGTAAAAAAAAAAAAAAAAAAAAAAAAAAAAAAGTTCATAAAGTCATTACTGCTAAGGTTTATTGGAATAGACGGCTCCACAGAGCTATGACTTTCTGTCAGCCTGGCTACAGTGCTGAAAAGTAACCTGGGGTTGTTCTTGTTTTCCTCAATTAAAGAAGAATAGTAAGAGGCTCTGGCCTTTCTGAGGGCTCTCTTATATTCTATAAAACTATCTCTCCAGGCTACATAAAGTTCTTCTTGTTTGGTTGAACGCCACTTCCTCTCTATAATCCGTGACTGTTGCTTTAAAGCCTTAGTTTGTGAGTTAAACCAAGGAACTCTCCTCTGATTCATTACCTTCTTCTACCTTCGGAGCAACAACATCAAGTGTTGAACATAGGCAAGATGCAATGCTGTCAAAACCATGATTTACTTCTGCAGCAGTAAATTTAAGATTGTCATCTTCTATTGTATTTGTATATGGCACTTGGATGAATAACTGCTCTTTGAATTTAGCCACAGCATCATCAGACAGACACCTACTGTAGTGAAACTGCTTCTCAGAAGGTGTGTGATCTAACACTGTAAACTCAGTGAAAAAGTGGGGCCATCTGGACAATCAGAACTGGAGCAGGAGGGATGACTGTGAGAAAAGCTAGTGTGTGAACTGGGCAACAGGCTGGTGGGCAGATGACCAAGCATGAGGTATTTTAACAAAACCCCTAAGTTGGTCTGGGAATTGTTCAAGCAGCCAAGGTTCCTGGGCCATTTCTGCTTCAGCCATCTGTATTGCAGGCTCTCTGACAACCAACGAACAGTCAGGGTTGCTTCAGATCTTATAGGCCATTGAGAAAGTCTCATACATTTCTGATACTTCATCATCCAACAAATTATCTGCCGGGTCTTTGTTTTTTGTCTGATTGTTCTGTCATGATTTGAAGACAAGAGTGAACCCAAATGCAGGAGTATGGACTATGATGCAGAGTAGATATTATATTAGGATTCAGACACAATGGAAGCACACTAAGCCCATCATCCAGTAAGCAAAATCCTAGATTTTTTTTCCAGATTTTTTTTTCTCTTTAAAAACCAACCTCTACACTAAGAAAGAAAGAAAGAAACTTCTAGCTCAGTGTTTCAGCACTAGAGATTCACAAGGTACAATTAACATGGAATGGCATAAGTCCTCGTAAGTGCAAGTTCTTCCCTTAACACAGGAGCATTAGACCTGAGTTTGATGATCATGACCAAGCTGGGAACCTAGGTGGCTAAGTGACAATATACCTTCATAAAGTCTGTTAGATGCATATGCAATACAAAATCCTTGTCCTTAGGTCCATTACCGAGACTGCTGGGGGTAGGTGTTGCCATGTGTCTCAAGCAGGGTGGAATAATGCAAAAAACAGAAAAAAAATGTTTAAGCAAATAAATCCAACCTATTTAATTCAAATTAATAGGACTATGGACAGTCCATGAACAGAGCTCTCAAACTCATGTGTGCTAACATGTCTCTCTCCCCTAGAATAAATCACAGCAGCCTTAAATAGTCTAGGAACACCCCTTTGCGAGTGGATCAAACCAAAAGGTGAGCACAGGACAGGGTATTTCAGTTGAACCACCTTTCACTGGCTACAACAGCCAAATTACACCACTCCAAAGCAGAAAATACAGACGAACATTCCTAAACATTACAAATAGCCTTTGGCCCAGCCGATAACAATAAACAAAAAGTCTGTGGTTACAAACACATGAGCTTTGTCCTTGAATGGCAGCGCTCTGGACAGTGACGGAGCATAATTGTCCCGTCACAGAGACCAACAAGCTGATGTACACTACAACAGTTATGATCATAGAGATGCTTGGCTATAGGATTAATATAAGGAGGATTACCCCCGATGGAGGAATAGGCTGGAAGCCAGGATTAAGGCACAATGGAAAGAAGTTAGTCAGCTCATAGATGTACAGAAAAGTGTGATGAAGAAAGAAGTGCCTCTGTCATAGTAATCTGTAAATGCTAAAGAAACCAACTGGATTGTTTGAAATCTTTAAAGACGCTCTATCTATCATTCAAAAGACTTGTGGCCAGTTCCAGGTACTCTTGCTGAGGTGGAAAAAAGAAATCATAGGACAAGTAGTTGAGGCCACACTGATAGTCGACCCTCCTAGTTATCTTAAAGGTCAAAGGGTCACTGGAGGCTGGGTTCACAGCAAGACTTGTGACACCAATGACTCACGCGAGAAGACTGTAAAAACAGCCACAGCAAAAATACTTTCATGAAGTAAGACAGGACGAGTAAGACAAAAGTGTACTGAATGGAAAAAACAAGATCTAAACAATTAACACATATGTCCAGTCATTCATCAGATATATGGGTATAATAAACTGGCTTAAAGCGGAGATAGAGACTAAAGATATCAAGACAATGGCACTCCTGCTAATGTATAAGGTTTCAATGAAAGTTTAGCATCCTCAGCCTGTAGACTGAGCAGAATGAAGGAGGCTGAGGATTACCGACTATAAGAACCAATGTCCATTGAACAGATTCAAGAAAGATTCAAGAGTACATCAGTAAGATGGTCCCCAAAGATTACCTTATCTAAGTTAGTAACTCAGGAACCCAATGATCAGGAGGAAAAAGAAGATTTACCATCATGGAGAGAAAAGTCTCTGCACGAAATGTACCATCAACAGATTGGGGACATGGCTGATATTAAGAAATCCTACCAATCCTGGCTGGAAAAGGCTGAACTGAAAGACAACACAGAAGCACTAATCATGGCAGCACAGGAACAGGCATGCAGTACAAGATTGATAGATGCACCAAGCTCAGGTACACTACAGAAAATAGAACATGTCCATTTGCTCATCATTTCATCACAAATTAGCTCTTAAATAGCCAATATTAGAGGCACACTCACCACACATGTGATGCCAGCAGCATACCTGAGGTGTCAGAAGTACACTCATAGGTCAGTTCTACATGTGTGAAAGGGCAAGTTCAAACAATCTCCTGACCTCATTCTCCTCAAAGTTCATGAGAGAATGGCTTCTGTCAGAGCATACCAAGGGTGAGGATGGGTTGCCATGACAGCTATGAAGTCTGATGGCTTAGATTGCACACATTCAGGGCAGGACAGAGCAAGCAAAAGCACACAGGATCCCACTGCTCATCAAATAATCACACAGTATAAACAAAGAACAGTGCATTAAACTTGTTGTAACTTGTGTAAATTAGAACAAATTAATGTTTAAATATTAATATAAATGTTGTTGTCATAGGATGCGTAAAGTAAGTTTCTTTTGTGAGCTGATCTTTTAAGCTTTTAAAACTCAAGTCTGTCTCTGGAAAGTAAAATGCAGGTCTGTGATTTATTTAATTTTAACTCTTTATCTTTCTTTTTTTGTAGAGCTAAGATTAAACGCTTAAGAATGCAAGTAAGAGCTGTTTGCATGTACAAATGTAAAAATCAGCTTTGTTTTTATCGCTAATAGTTGTGCTGCTCAACTTTTTTAATCATGTTAATATTCAACATCATATTGATTCAACATTATATTCTTTTATTTTAAGAAATAAACTGTTGCAGCAAGAATGAATATTTAAAAGATAATTGTTTACATACAAATAGATACCTCCAAGGAAGATTGGGAAACCGCATGTGCCGACTCTCATTTTGCATCCACAAATGCACAGTTAAGAAACAAATAGTTATGACCAAAATATACCAGACATATGCACAAAATGTAGAAGACAGAGGAACGCTGTTTCTGGCAATGTAGAATAATGAACATGTTCTGGGAAGAGATAAGAGTCATAATTGAAAAGATTATCACAAAATCAGTTTTACTGGACCCTAAGCTTTTTCTGCTGGGCTTATACCCAGAGAAACATAACTACAATAAACATGAACAGACATTTATAGACCTCTGCTTGCTTAATGCCAAAAAATGCATTGAATTATTATGGAAAAGGAATCATAAACCACGTACCATTCAGTGGTTGAGACTGATGTTGTCAAGCCTACCATTGGAAAGATATACTACATACTGAAGGCTAAACAACACAAATTTGAATGTATATGGAGGACCTTCATTGAATTTGTTGAGGATTCAGACTTAATAGACAACCAAATCAATGACTAATTACTGTGGATATAGCAGTTTCCAAGATTGTGATTAATAATATCTGCTATTCTTATTATTATCCTCTTTCTTTTCTGTTTATCTTTCAGGAACCAGTATTTTTTCATTGTGTCACTTAATAGGACTCCATTAAGTACCGTATATTATCTGTTTAAATATGAAGAGAAGTGTATTGTTTTGTGTTCTCTATGTGATTTATTGTTTTATGTTGTGTTCTGAACATAATATGGCATAAGGCAGCTAATGTGTTGTATGACATGTTGAAGGAATGTCAATGACTGTATTTATTTTTGCTGCTTAAAAACTCAAATAAAGATATTATGGAAAAAAAAAAGATAGTTGTTGCCATGGTGCCGCATGAGCAGCAGCCAGTTTGACAGCAGCATCTCATTTTCTTTCTTTTTTCATCTTTTTACCTAAACTTTTTAGCATTTTAACTAAAACCGTTCTTCTGGCTTTTTTCTCATGTTTTTTTTTTTTTTTTTTTTTTTTGCCTGTTTTTGTTTTTGACCATGACAACTAGAGAGCAGTTGAGCCGTTGCCTGATTGTTTCTCCAGTGACCAGCTGTGTTGGAAAAATTTCAGGAGCACTGTTGAAAAATGATGAGGCAGTCAGGAAAACACTGGAGACTCAGATGTCTGAAGTTGTATAAAGTTTACTGATATCAGGAGAAATGGCCTCAGCGTACAGTGCAATGCATGCTGTGCAGTCGACACCACTTCTGATGTTCTCCCAGGAAACTGAGGTCAAGCTCAAGGTCTAATTGGTGTTGTCTGTTTCATGAAAACACATTCAGTTTTCACTCATTATGCATGGGTGCTTTGAAATTAGTTTCATGACTTTCAGAAAGGGAATACAGGTGTCATGGCTCACCATAAATAAAAGACTAATGCAATACCATAATATTGTTCTAGTATAGGATATATGATCCTAACCTCCCCTCAATATATTAACTATGCAAAGGTGTATAATTCTTATTTTAGCCTCTAGCCTTAACGTGAGGTTATGCATGTCATGCCAGGTGTTTTAATATAAAGGTCTGGATTTCCCTCACAAACTGATGGCACTGTGCTGCTACCCAACAAGAGACCCCGGATCCTAGAGCAGTCAAGATGGAGGAGAAGTGGTTACAGAGTAGGATTGAACCATCAACATTCCCTGTGACTATGAGGAATGTACGATCACTACCACCTACGACAAAGAACTCACGGTACTGACCAGCCTACAGAGCAGCATCATGTGTCTCACTGAGACCTGTCAGAGGACAGGAAGCTAACGAGACCAGCAAGAGGAAGAACGTGGGGATTGCGATGTTTATTAAGGAGAGATGATGTAACCCGGAGCACATCAGTGTTGCAGGGCTGCTCACAGGACATTGAACTGTTTGCTGTTAGCATTTGGTCGTACTACATCCAGAGGAGTTCTCGCAAGTCATCATGATAACTCACATTCGGCTGACGCTACAGCTACCTTTGAACTCTGTCATGTCGCAGCTACAAACATCACACCTGCAAGTCTTCCTCCTCCTTTTTAGGCTGTTAAACAGATAAATTTCCCCTTTAGAGACAAATAAAAATATTTTTTCAGCTTAGTTCAAATTGTGTGTTCAAATGAAAATGATAAAAAAAAAATTAATGTAATGTGCATGCCTTGATATATCACTATGATTTATAGGACAACCCTGGCTGTAGAATAAATTACTTGTCAGAGGTAAAGGAGGGGTGAAACAGTAAGTACAATGGTAAAATACTGTAGACATAGAAACATACAAACTGAATTGAATTAACAACAGTTGCATTATGTAACTAGTGTGATTTAAGATGCTGCTCCTGCTCTCTGCCATTTGCTTCATGGAAGGATGAAACAGTGGTTTGTCATGATTGAAGATAATCACTGGTGTTTTGTAGTGAATCAGTGCTGTACCCAGACAGAGACAAATCATCCATCGTTTGAATGGTGGTCAAGCATTAAAACTGACCTCTTCAGATGACAAGGGCAAACACTGAGGACCATGACGTACATATGTTGACGTGTAGATGTTGCTTCTGAGACCTCATGTGCTTGGCTGCTTCTGAGAAGATTAGACTTTGGGTTTCCACCTGCTAATAATTTCTGTCAAAGAATGAGGAAATAAAGCTGTGCATACTGCTGGATGATGGCAGAGCAAAGATGAACAATAAGAAAGTATATCATCATATCATCATCAGATAAAAGCCCCAATGGTACAATTAAAAAAAAAAAAAAAAAAAAAAAAACAGTGATATTATGGGCATCATAATATCACTCTAATATTGAAATGATCTTACCAGGGAATTGGAGCTGCTGCTCCAGTTATACACACCCTTCATACATGCCCCTGAATAAAAAAGGAAAATGTAATAGACTGGTGGGTTCTCCCCAGAATGAGCATGGACATGTAGGCTGGAGGACAGTTAAATTGTCTTTTATTTACCCCCCCACACACACACATATACCCACTGAGTCTCTGAGCCCACCGCTGTCACGGCCCAGTCTCCCAGTTCTGTCGCGTCTCGTCTCTCTCCCATGACCCTCTCTCTACTACAAGAAATACACACAATATCAGTCACATTCAGTTGCAGCCGCTGCCAGTGCTGCCGTCCGCCCCGCCCCCATGATGCACCTATCAGCCCTGCCCCGCTCCACCTCCACAGAATAATAATGTTTTTTTCTAGAAATGCTGATGGAAACAACCCTTTATCATCAATGCCCTTTACCTGTGATTCCTTTGTTCAGAACCAGTGGTATATCCTCAGCACTGCCAATCATCATAATAACACCATGGAACCGCAGTGATTAATGTTCCAAAACCTATATTTGTGTGTTTTATGAACTTCCAAAATAAGACACAATCTTTTGTGTTGTGTCTAAAAGTTGATGACTGGCTTTTTTCACGCTCAATTATTCAGTTATTCGGTTATTTTAGGATGAAGTTGTAAAGCAAAACACCTCAGGTATTTTGCTTTCGAGCAGTGTGATTTCATGATTCGTGATCATGATTCTAAACAGAGTTGGAGCTGATGGGAGAAAAATTGATATTGCAATTTAACAGTCACTTCTTCAATAAGGCCTTTCTTCTGTACAACTGCAGTGTTTCTTGGAAATTAAGTATGGCTCAGATAAAGTATTATGAGGGTTAGCAAACTGTTAAAATAATCAAGGTATGATGGTCAACACATCATCCAAATCAAACATCAAAGATATTTTGTGCAGAGCTGTTGATCTGTGTTTGGAAGTCACAATTTTTATGATCTGACAATGCTTTGGTTAAGGTTTGATAGTAATTCCCACACCCCCATACACACTCACACAGCTGTCTTCACTAAACATCCAACTTACAAATGCTCAAAGTGCCTTGTTACTTGCCAAGCAACTAACAAGGTCATAGAAAACATCTCTTTTGTCACCAACCTTGATTTCTTTACAATTCAATAAAGCTGTGCAGACAGTTCTTGTTATCACTTGTAGAGCTGTCAGCTACATGCCTGTGTCAACTGCTTTCCTATTTCACCAGTGGATCTCTCTGCGGGCAAATTCTTCCAATTCAAAATGCCATATTCTTATTATGTAAATATTTGCATACTTCAAATTTTGTTAAGTTATGTCTTCACTCACTGCTGAAAAACTGAACTGGAAATTGATCTTGCAAATTAATCTTGGTGCTTTTGAAAGGATTTGCATAAAATGTGATACACACATTCATGGTTCCCAGACAAGTGTGTAATTCACCTTAAAAAAAACGATTTAGTAATCAAGGTGTCTGTCTAGTCACCATTGTCCAGAAGAGAGGTGACCTTCAGTTGATAAAATGTTAATACACTTATCTGGGCTGTCACAATGAGCAGCAGCAGATAATGAGCACTGTTCTGAACTTCAGGCCACATGCACATTGGCCTGCTTTACTGGTGGAGGTTGTTGAGGTCTAAATATAGTCCCTGCAGACATGTTTAGATTAGAAGAGGTAATCACAAATTAATCTAAAAAATAATAATAATAATTTAAAAAAACTTACATAACATATAAAACTTATCTTAAGAGTTTACATACCCTTTCTACTTGAGGGTCTGGACTGCAGTCTGCAAATATCCACTCTTACCAGCTGTGTATTCTACAACATCTGACATCTGAAATCAAATAAAGATCCATATTTTCAGAACTTACATGGTAGGCTGACATCTTCTCTCACTTTACTCCAAAACCCTCTCCTTTTTTTCGCTTTTTTCTCCTTGAAGTTGTATCAAGCCTGGTGCAATCTGTATGTTCACGGACAGCAAAGCAAAGTTTGTCCTCTATTTATGATTCTCTGTGATGTCAGGAGAAACCAAAGTCAAGTCGAGATATTTTCAAATCATGCGGACACATCTGTTTGTGTCTGGATCTATTTGTCTTGTTGCCTCATGAAAAGTTTTCTTCTGGTTTGTTCTGAACGCATCATAACATTTACATTATGTGGAGATGTTTGATTTTGAGTGTGGTGTCTTAACAAGGATTGAATTAAAACATCTTCTGAAGATGTTAAGATGGACAATGAAAGATGGCAGTACGATAGTATGCTGATGTGTGTCTAAGAGGCTGGTAGTAACTGTTTGCCAAATAAGTGACTGGATATGGAGATTGACACCATCATTCCTCTGTCACTTAGTTGTCATTATGTATGTACAATGTTATTTAGGTTTCATTACATGGTCATTAGATTTCACCCAAACCTGTAAGGTTCTGCCATTAACTTCCTGCTTCATGCTTTATCTTTATATCTCAAACATTTTGAACATATGGGTCATCAAAGCTTACAGATAGTGAGCATTTATATACTTTTATATACTGTGGACATAATAGATACAATAATAACATGTGTAACCTTGAATTAACAAGGTGAAATTTCCATGTCCCTAGAGTTAGACCAATGCCCCTGCTTTCAACTGCCGCCCAATCCACATAGCACCAGAACCTGTGGTTCCTCCAGTGGATGGTGGGCCTTATGGGATTTGGTCCTATCTCCCTGTTTTGGGCTTTGCCTGGCCGGGCTCCATGGGTAAAGGCTCAGCCACCAGCCTCTCGCCAATGGGCCCCCTCCCCAGGCCTGTCTCCAGGCTGAGAATGAGCCAGTTGAGCAGTGACGTCACTGCTGTGTTCTTCACCACCTTTACTGTGTAGATCTGTTATTGTGTGGGATGAGCAATATCCCTTCAGGAGAAGCTGTAGGGTACTGATGGTAGAGAGCCCCTTATAAAGGATATAGACCAGCGGTGTCAAGATGCACAACTTCAGATAAACAGACATCAGACCATCAGACCTCTGATTTTTTTTGTACTTTTCTTTGTCAAAAAACAGTTACAAATGATTCATAGTCACCAAAAAAGGCGCATGTGGTGATGGTGGACAGCCGCCTCCGTCTCCTCAGGTGCAGCTGAGCTCCAGCAGCAGCCAGCCTTCGTTTCTCCCCCTCGACACTGCTCTTCCACACAGCCTATACTCTGACCAAAACCACTCCACTCAAATCAGTGAGCTAATTAACCACTAAATAATTACCTTTAACAAAATTGATTACATAACTATTTCCATAAACAAGCGAAATAACTGAACTAATATAGATAAACTAATAAACTAATATAGATAAAGTAAAATGCGTGCTAAACCAAGGAAATGTCTAACAAAAACCAAACTAAACCAAATCCTAATCCTCCTTCCTCCCACTCCTTCCAGGCCACTTGGTCCCCTTTTAACAGGCTGATTGTTCCCTGCTGTGACTGCATCCACATGTATGCACCCAGTGTGGACACGCCCCCAGCAGTAGACCTCAGAGAGACAGTGATTAACAGAAAGCAAAACATAACAAAAACTAACATCCATTATAAATGTAAATGTGTTCATTTCACCTTAACAGTGAGGAGGATGCTATACAGCTTCCTCACAGAAGTGTTCCAGTTTTCAGGTTGCAGACCAACCTCCAAGTATTGTCCTTGTACACCACTGATGTGATGGCTCTGCTTTTATGGTGTACAGCAGGGCTCCCACTCATATTGTTACTTTAGTAGAACATTCACTGAAAATGTATTGCCTGAAAATCTCCACGAAATTATTTCAGACATCTCTGTGTGAAGCCTCAATCAGCGGCAGGTCAAGAATGAGGGTGAAAACATTGAGACACAGCACAGATGGGATTTGAAGATAATGCATAATCAAAAGAAAATAGAAATTGCCAGATGGAATTATCACCATGTAATTTTATGGTATTGGCACGCCTGCCAATACCATAGAGTCCATCCTATAATCCACTCAGTGATCACAGAACAACACACTGCACCATAACATGAAGTGTTAGTAATTTCGCTGTACAGAATGCTGTAATTAACATGAATGAGTTTGTACTCACAGTGGGGATCACAGTCACAGTCAATCTTTAACTCCACCAATGTTGCATGTGAACTTCACGTTACTTCACAAAGTTATACTGTGGTATCTGTGAAAACATAGAAAACTCTTAATGTGAAGGCTACATTACAAACTGGAAACATGATGATATATTAACTTAACTTTCTGTGTGTTCAGACCTGTATGCGTTGATGCCATTTTCGGGTCACTGGATTTTTTGTACTTGTAGTCTGTGATACCACGAACTCCTCAGGGAGTTGAGTTGATGTCAAGCTGCAGGATGTTGCTGGTGTCACACAGAGCAGCGTTCCTCAAGCTGTGTGGTGACATCAATAATCTACGCAGTTTTCCTGACAGCTGTCTGCCTGAGAACACCGTTAGTGAACATGTACCTGACTTAAACACAGATTTAATGAGCTCTGACTTCATTTTCCTTCAAAGGTCAAATTTCACACTTCAATTCACTTTTCACTCGTTTCACATTTGTTGTATCATGAACAGGTTTGAATGAGCATCAAATGCGTCTTGTATATATAGAATCCCTAAAAAGACATGTGAGAATATTAAAAAAAAAAGCATGTATTTGCATAGACCCCCCTGCATTCATGGAATAACCCCCCCCCAGTTGGAGCAGCTCGATGGCAGCTGCTCCAACCTCAACGACTGCATGAGTCTCCTGAATTTGTATCATTATGACAAGAGGTGTACACAACCTTCATCCTTCAGCAAGTAGCAACATGTAGTAAAAGAGGAACAGTTTTTATTTGGTGTAGTTACACAAACTAATTGCACTTAATATATCACATGCTACAACAAGAAGGATGCACAGTATGCAGATCCATCCTTAACTGATGCCCTGAAATCTGTGAAGCCTCCACCACTACATCAACCTCCCGGTTCACTCTCTCATCAGAAGAAAGTGACTGAGGACCCTCATCACTATGCATACAAGCAGAGCGGTTCCACAGCCGACACATCACTGCTGTGATCCATCAGGCCCTCTTATAAAATACATGGAAATTTCAGTATCCTATATTTTCCAGTTTAATTTCCATGAAAAGACTATCAGTATTCAGAACATCAAATCAGTTTTCATGTGGATTGTGGACTTCTTGGCTAACAGGCCACAGACTGATAGAATCAAACAACAACGTGTCCATCCATCATCCTCAACAATCAGCCTTTTGCTCTTCACAGTGTTGACACACGATTGAGCACCACTATCAACAACAAGCTCTTAGTGAAGTTTGCAGGCAACACAGCAGTGATGGGTCTTATCACCAATGGCAACGAGTCAGCGTCCAGGCAGGAGAAAGAGCTGGAAACATGATGCAAAGAAACTTCATCATCAACATCAGCAAAACCAAAGAGACAAATTACTGCTAATTTATTTATTCTATAGTTGTTGTTTTATTCTGGTACAGTTAATAATTTTTATGTATTAGTAATGAATTGAGTACACAGACCTGAAAGCAGGTAGTACTTGCATGTTGTTCTTTGCATATATTTTTTTACACTTTTTACTGTCAGAATGATAGTATAAAACTATTCCATCTTTAAACAGATCTTTATTATTGTGACCACAAATGACAGAGATCTTCTGACTAACAAAATAGTTACTGTAACAAGGATTCAAGGAGAATTTCATTCAGGGCAAAACTGGTTGTATCTGGTTGAACATGAAATTCAAACAGTCATTCAGTTGTAATCTCATACACGTTGTGATATTGTTATTCATTTATTATTCATGGCATTTATTAGTTTTATAAAAGATGGCAAACTGTGTAGCAGTTTGATCAGAATAAAGCAACACGACCACACATATATATATATATATATATATATATATATATATATATATATATATATATATGGCCACTATGACAGCTGAAAAAAAAAACACCTGCTAAAGAAAGCAACGTGACATGAGCTGAAAGCGTCAGAAAGTTGTTGTTTTGTCAAAATTTGCTAAATTTCAGTCAGAGAAAAAGGGGTCAGTGGTGATAATAACAGGTATTTCCCCCTTGGGCTAAAGTTGGAGTCACAGATGGATCACAGAAGAATCCCATTAGGGTTAATTATGGTCTATTTTGTGTTACTCGCCTCTCAGCCCTGTACATTTTTTTTTTCTTTTTGTGTTTCTAAAGCTGATTTCTCCTCATCCTCTTCAATCTCATCCTGCACTGTCTGGCTATAGTAATTAGATACAACAGAAACCCTGTTTTGTCTTTTTACCGCAACATTGTGACTATATGTCAGAGCTGACTGAAAGTGTCTGTCTTCTCTGTCCGATAATACACCTTGACTCACTATATTCCACTAATAAATACAGACATGTAAAATGAAATGTAAAAGTATGAGATCATTTCTCTCACATTTCAACCTTTCTTTTCTGATCAGTGAGTTGGTCTGTGCGGGTATCTGGTCCTCTGTTACAGCTCACGGCAGGTTTCTCACATATGTGCACTAGCATGTTCTGGTAGATTCCACCAAAACATCATTTGGTTGGCGAGTCATATCGCAGCCAGAGTCACTGCTGTTCGTATTCATAGTAACAATTCAGTTCCTTGATTAAAAGCAATTATTACATATGGGGGAAAATATAAAAATGTGTCAAAGATGCAAGCTCTCCTTCACTCCTGACTCTTTGGTACCTCTGCTTTTTTTCTTCAGCAGGTGAGCAGTGTGGGAGGTTAAGAAGGCCAACGGCATTGGAGCTTTCTAAATTATATCCTTGTGACGAGACCACCTCGAGATTTCTAATAACACTGGAGGCACAAATCAGTGAAATTAGTCTTCGATTGGAACAAAATGTTCTCTCAAGGAGCTTTGTGCTGCACTGTGACAAAAATCACAATCAGCTACAGCTCAGCCAGAAAAATAAAGTCAACTAAGTCACGATTTGGCCATTTTGACTTTATTGATAAGCAAGCGAAGGCAGGGAGAAGAGTGAGGGAATGACACACAGCAAATGACTGTCACAGCCATTATTTGAATTGACGGTTGCTGCACAGCTTATGTGCCCTGTGGTGTGCCCTAACCACTCGGGACAGTCCTTTTTCTTATTGAACATTAAAAAAATGCTGAAAAGTTAGTCCATGTATTTGTTAACTCTAGACTAGACTACTATATTGCTCCAGAATGGGAGGCAATTCCTTCAGTTATAAGGCTCCTCTCTTATGGCAGCAGCTTCCTGTTTGAGTTAGGGTTAGAATGAAGTACCCTGAGATAAATTCATAGTACTATTAAATTTAATTGAAGAGACCCAAGAATAATCCGAGACCTTTTTTGTGTTGCAACCCAGAATAACAATTTACATTTAATTGACTGTTACTCTGAAAAAACTCAACTGTCCTTGGTTTTACTCCTGGCTGTTTGGAACGTCTCTTCAAACATCAGACCCATCACTGCCTAAACACTCAATCTGCTGCTGTCATTACTTAGAAGTGATTCTGTTTCTTTTCTTTCTTGTACATGTGCGTTGAGCAGTTTTACCTCATCATTATTGAGTCATTATACATTATTTGGATCATCAGTTTGAAATAAAGTGGAAACAAAGTTGCATTTGACAGATCTGGTGCTAGTTTTGTTAAACCATCATAATCAACCTCCAACTGTTTTGCTGCAGCCAACGCACCTGCTGCTTTCTAACATCTTTCAACTGCACAATAAATCCTTTTGGTTCACTGTGCTCTTTCTACACAACACATCATGTATAGAGAAAGGCTCAATTTTTATACTGACACACTATAAAACTATATTCATGCAAAAGAAAGAAAGGACTGTGAATGTAATTGTCAGTTATTTTCACAGTATTTAGCATGTTCATTGTGCTCTTGCGTCACAGTTTCTAAGGAACTCCTTAGAAACTGTGCCATTTCTACTTGTATGTGCACAGACAAGTGGAGCGTATTATATCTCATTTCACATTTCTCATTTCACCTCCTCTGGCACAAAGTGATGCCTTAATTTTAGGATGGGTGATCATACAGAAATAGAGATTTCTGTAATTCAATTTTTGTCTGTGACCCTCGGTTGTTGAAACAAAAAAAAAAAAAAAGAGGATACCACTTGGATAACAGTAATGATTCCTTGATATACTCGCCCACCCAAACTTGCTGAGAGGTTCCATCAGCTCCACCACCACAGGATCTGTCTCTTGCTCTCAGTGCAGATGCTTCACATGGACTGAGTCTAATCACCAAAGTGTTTCTCTGTTGCTCAGTCAGTGCTATTATACATTTCCAGTTGATGTCACTACATTAAACTAATAGTGAATTGTTACAATCAGAAGTCATGGTGATATATTTGATTCATATTCAGAATTAGAATCCAGCTTGAATAATTGTTAGAATTTAAGAATATTTACTTTAGCTTATTTCTGAGTACTTTGATTGTTTCCCAGTTTCCAGTCTCTAAGTTTAGCTACACTAAGATGCCTGCTTATAACTACACATCTGACTGCCAGGAAACATAAGTAAGAATATATCCTTAACTGTCAAGACAGCTTAATAACACCTTTATGCCATTCAATCAGAACAGCCATCTCTCTGTTGCTGATCTCCACATTTTGATCCGTGTTCCTTCCAAACTTACCTATTATAAGATTCCCCCCTGCCCCACCCACATATCTGTATCATGTATAACACAGCTGCTGGGATCCAAACCAGATAATGAGCTCATATCACACTGAGGTTGATCTCCTGATCTTCAAAGCTGTGAATGGACATGCACATGTCTTTCATTCAGAACATCAACAACATCATATATTGAAAACCTGTAGCACTCACCTTGCTCTCTTGATTATGGTTGCATACCCTTTAGTTTAGACCAACTATGCATCATCACCTTGATGTACGTATCAAGGGGATGATGCATACTTGATGTATGTTATACATCAAGCAGATTTACACACAGTGTAAACTACGTGTCATTGTGGAACATTAGTCACATGTAGCCTCTGCTTCTGACTTCTGACGTCATCCCTGTCACCCTAGAAGGTGAGTAGAGTGGGACGTCACTGGAACTTTCCAAAAAAGACCCTTGTGGTGAGATCACTAATAACACTGGAGGTATGAATCAGTGAAATTAATTTCCAACTAGAGCACATTGTTCTCTCAGAAGTCTGCAGCTGCTGTGATCAAAATCAGAATTGGCTATAGCTCTATGCAATCAAATCAATGCCAGTAGTTCAGTTTTCTATTCTAGTATACTTGTCCTTGGACAGTTTTACTTTCTTTGCTTTTATAAATGAAACCATGGTCAATACAAAAATGTTTTTTGCCTTTAATATAACCTTTAAAATTTTAGTTCAAAGGAGGACTAACCAACTGATGCTTGTCTGAGTACAGAAAAGGAGTTGCATACAATTGCTTTATGGAAGAGTGGCAGAGAGAAAGTGGCTGTTGTAGAAAGTTCACATTAAATCTGGACTAGAGTTTTACCCAAAGGCCTGTGAGAGACTCTATGAACATATCAAAGAAGCTTCCGTGGTCTGATGAGACCTTCCTGGCCCTCACACTAGTCACTGTGTTTAACTGGTGGTGGCAGCATCATGTGGTGGGGATAGTTCTGAGCAGCAGCCCTCAGACGCCTCATAAAGGTAGAGGGTAAAATGAATGCAAAGTGTAGGCGAAATCCTGGAGGACAATGTGATTCACAGTGAATGACATATGACACTGAAATGATTTACAGTCAAAGGCCAGAGCTCAATCAAACAGAGGCTGTTAACATCTGCTCCCTGTGCAACCTGACAGAAGAACGGAGTAAAACTGCAGTGTCTACATGTGAAAGTCTGATGAGACCTGTCTACTCCCCTCATCTGCTAAATATTGACCTGAAAGGGGTTAATTATTATGCAATCATTAATTATCACATTATATATTTTCATATTAAGAAAGACACATTTAATTTATTTTGTAGAAAACTGTTTTCACTTTGACATTAGAGTTTTTTTTTTTTTTTTTTTTGGTAAATTTGGTAAATGTCTTCAGTGTTATTTCATTCAAACTAACAGAACTATCGGCCTCGACTTAGATCTGTATAGTTCGGGCAGGAAATAAAGAAATTAAACCAAAGATAAGTTTTCACTGTTTTTATTTATCGCGCAACATAAAACAATATTGTGGGCTTTTTACCACATACACTATGTATTCACATAATACACCATACAGCTACAAAGAGAGAGAGACTGAACAAAAACACTTTTTTTACATACTGCATCCTTGACATGAAAAATAAAGAACCAAGAACAATCCCAGAACTCAAAAAGGAATGTAGCTGCCAGTTGTGTAAGTTCGTTTTCGTTTTTTCTTTCTTTTTTCTTTTCTTTTCTTTTTTTTTTTTTTTTTTTTTTTTTTTGTTTGTTTTTGTTTTTGTTTTGTTTTGTTTTGTATGGGCCAATGTCCAAGTCTCTATCCCAAATTTGGAGAGTGGTCATTAAATTAAGTGTTCATAGACTTCTAAAGGTGGGCCATACACAGTGAGATGCAAATGTATATCTACGTTTGTGTGTGTCAGAAAGACAAAATATACAAGGTGTTAAGAGAAAGATTAAGGGTCGAGTAAAGGAAGTGCATGACTAGGGAGAGGAAGAGGGAGGCAGTACACAATTGCTATTCCTGTATTGTTCAAATATCTTAGCATTCAGTTAACATGAACATGTACAACATACTCAAAAGATAATTTCAATAGCCTTTGGTACTTGCTCTGTACCAAACATGAACCCCAGATAACAGTCTTCATATTATATGATTCTATATCTCGTCCTAGTTTAAATGATTTCAAGTACAACATGGAATGAATATTAATAGAGAATGTGATCAACTGTTTGAGTGCCCCCCTGCCCTCAAAAAGAGATGTGAATTTGTAGCGTTGTAACAAAAGACTTTTCGTAAAGTCAGCACCAGGGCAGCTTCTCATCCTGTGAAACTGCTTGAATCAAAAGTATAGTTCTCTTGACATTCGAAGAGCTCAGAAAAATATTTGTGGTAATCATTTATCCCTCACATTGTTTTTACACAGTGAATTTAAGGTGTAGCATCATCATCATCATCATCATCATAGCACCAGCTGACCGACCCCCCATCTTGGTACGTGCTTGGGGAGGTGGCGCCTCACATGAGAACCATCCACCAAACTCGTGAGACATTTAGAAATTTTACATTTATCAAGTTATTAAGATATCATGTACACCATCAGCACCCTTTCTTAGGCAAGTGTGTATGTGTGTAATGTGGGCCATGCATCATTGTAAAAACGTAAAACGGGCCCAGCCCCAGCCCCCTGCACCAATCAAACTACTGTGTGTCATATAATTATCATTACAAACTAAACACCTTGTTTCATCCACAGGGGCCTCGTGATTTTTAGTCCAAGTGCATACGTACTATTATGAGAACTAGGTTAGATAATTATGACAGATACATCTAAACCAGCAGGGAGGCAGTCTCTTACCTGATAGTCTTACACAACAGACAAAGATTGCGGTACTTTTCTTACTTGCTAAAACATCACCCACTGATTCACCTTAGACTGGCTCTGCAACTACCAGTATGTTCCTAAACATCCACAACGTGGTTCCCGTGTTTAAACTATCAAGGGCAACTCTACAGATATCACAGGAAGAGGTCAACATTTTGGGAAATATTATTTGTTGATATTATCTCGCTGAATTACTGGACAAGATTGATAGCAGGGGGAAAAAGTTAGTTTTACACTGTGAGCGTCTTTAAAGCTCGTTAATAGTAACTTGTTTACTGGTGAATTTTTGAGATGCTCGTTACATCTGGACTGAGCCAGGTTAGCTGCTTCCCCTGTTTTCTAGGCTTTATGTTTACCTAAGCTAACTCCTAGCTTCATATTTGGTGTAAAGACACAAGTTGTGTTTACCAAAATGTTGAACTGTTCCTTTAAACAACATACAGCACATCAGCTTTATGGTTACCTATTTAGATTTGTCCTTAGCTTACTGACAGTACACCACTATTGTTGAGTACCACGTAACTGCAGTTTGGCCATTGCTTTTAATTTGTAAAGAGAAAGACAACACCTGCTCCAAAATATGAAAAAAAAAAAAAAAAAAAAAAAAAATCCATTGTTGTCAAACTTTTAGAAAACTCTGCAATCCACACTTTTTGTAGAGGTTTGGGTCAGACCACTGCGACACAGGACGGGGATCCTCTCGTTATTTTCACTGTCGTCTGAGAGTAAGTCAAGTGTGGTTTCATATTAGATAATTGGGCTAAGGAATTTGTTTTCAGAAAGTGACAGGTCTCTGTCAGTTGCATGCTGACGTGGGGTACAGTACTTGAAAAAGCAAAACAGCAGTGTTACTAAGCACACATCTACACACAACACATTGGGTCCAAGTGTTGTTTATCGTTGTTAAGGGCTGTCAGAGACTTCAAAATACCCCCTTGTCATTCATGGTATAGTTACTATCCTCACCAGTTAAATAATCTTACCTAAATATTTTAATATTTACATTTTTTTTTATCTCTCTCTTGAGAAAATTAAAACAAAAACAAAACAAAACAAATCAAAACAAAATGAAAAAAAAAAAAAAAAAAAAAAAAAAAACCCTAAGCTTCAAGTTGACAATAATCGGCTCTTTCTTTTTGTCATTAAAATCAAGATTAAAAGTGCTTTTATAAATCTTTTCTTCTGTATGTACAATTTGTATTAGCTATATAAAAAAAGATGAAAAAAACCCATCAAAGACAATCATTATCATCATCACCATGTAGTAATAAATAAGAGTAAAAAAACAAAACAAAAAAAAGCAGGTTAAAATGAGTGTGGAGATCTAGAGCACACAAAGGGACATATGCATGATTCTCTGCCCTCAGTAGCAAGTTGTGATTGTGACCAGTGTCTCTACAGCGTGAGGTAGAGAGCTGGAGACCCTCAGGAGAGGTAACAGGGTCTTTCACAGATGACCAGGGCTTTGACCCAAACAACCACCCAGCAGCCAGGAGTTAGCCTGTATCAAGTTCTATTATTCACTCATTTTCATTTTCATTTTCATCACATTGACCATGTCACTGTTTCAAAGTTTTGTTAAGAGAAAATAAAAACGAGTGATTTCCAGGACTCTACCCAGGCCATCAAATGGTCTCTCTCTTTGGCTCTTACCTTTCACACACATATACATACACACACACACACACGTGCACGCACTCGGGCACATACACACACACACAAAGTGAGAGATTTATTGACTCGATGCATTTGCATTTGGTGCCAACTCCAAGAAGCTACAGTAATATTCTAAGATCTCCCTTTAACTCTTAGTACTATTGTTTTCTCTGTGAATGAGTTACCCAGAATGCATTGAATGACTGTGCTTTCTCTGCCCTGTACAGTGTACTTAGTTTGAGACAAAACCACTTTGCCACAATAAACTGCAAAAACACCTCAAAAGGAACCAGTTCTCAAGCCCAAATGACAAAGCTGCAACAGTGAGCAGCCACTTTGACTGACTGGCTCGGTGATGACAAGGTGCTTGCAGAAGGACACACCTCACTCTGCTGAGGATGACAGCACCATGCAGAGGAAGGAGTGGGCCCTTCACAGTAAATCAAGTGTAATAGGAGAGCACCAGAGTGTGTAGGAGCACCAAAAGCACTGCTATCCCGACTGTTTCCCTCTGCTCTAACCCAGGACGAACTTTGCAGAGGCATCTTTAGCATCTGGCATCTTTGTGCCTCTAAGACAACTTTACCCTGAGCTGCTTCAGTGCATCCACTGTCTGCAAAGATGGAGAGAAGTCTCCCTCTGCTGACCAAAGAAGGCTAAAGCATCAGAGCAAGGCTGTACTGGATTCTGAATGGATCCCAAGTGCTTAAAGGTTTGTTTGTACACACCACTTTAAAAAGGCAGTCACTGCTGCCCTCTAGAGTTTACACTGGAAAGTGCTCACCCCCTCTTGGCTGTGATAGGAAGTGAGTGCCATCTATTACATCTCTGTGTGGTTGTAGCTGATCTGGGTCAAATGGCATTTGAAAATATCAAATATCAACAGATTACCAGACATATAGGCAGATTTCCGCACAGGAAAACATATGTAAAATTTTTCAAGATATTTCAATATTTCAACTTTTTCTTGCATGAAAAATTTGCTGCATTTAAGTCTTGAAGCAGTTATTCCCATCATTCTGGTACTCCACGGTCAAAACAAAAGTAGCTATCTGCAAATACTATTTGAGCCAGATGTGAGCTGGAGCACCTAAGTACAGCATCAAGTGCCATGAAGAGTGGTGGAATGAAAATCGGTCAGAGCTGGAAGTTGAGCACCAGTCGAAAGCTGGAAGGGTGTAGAGGAGAAAGGAGCACATCATCTGAGGACAAGAGAAGCAGCAACATTTCTCCCTCTGGAGATTCAGAGATAATGGTGATAACTTGTCAGCGGGGGTTTCCGTTTGGATTTCTTTATAAATTTTTAAGTTTTAGCCTCCTGCTACTCTTCTACTGTTTACATGGGATATCAAAGAGGCAGAAAAGCTTTCTGTTCCACTTGTTACTGCAGATGTATCAAAACAACAAGATGGATTGCATCAGCAAAAATACAACAGACATAAACTGTCCTGCTTCTTTTCTCCCCATCTGTATAGGAAAGCAGACTGAGGCTTGCAGTAGTGCTGGTAAACGGACTCATGCTGTAATGCTCTTACAGCAAAGAGAATTTGAACACAAGCCAAATTTAGGAATTTGATTGCTCCTTCATCGAGGCCTATACAAAATTAAAGATATGTATCTGTACACTGTCGCTATAGAGATAGATGTCTATGTCAGGCCTGCTGGAAAGGCTTTTCTATACGGTCATTTGGTTACTGTAATATTGATTTGCTGCCTTGTCGGGCAGATAATGGCTCCTCCTCTAAGCGCTGTTGGAAAAAATTGACAAGAACAAAGAAAAGCAAACAGAAAAAAAGGTACGTTTTCCAAACATGGAAAAAGCAATTGTCTGAGTCTGACTGATTCAGACTAATTTAAAAAAATATATAACCAAAAACAATCACATCATTAATAACATTAATGAAAACAGCAATAATAAAAAAAAAACAAGTCTTCATTATAATAATACCTGTAATAACAACATTGACAGTAACAATAGCAATCATAATAATATTGATAATAATAGCAATAATTAGAATCATTAAAATTCTATAAACAAGAAAAAGCAATGGAGTTCCTCTCCAGGGAAGTGAGAGGAAGAGCACCACAGGCAGTGTGTCTGAAGCCCAAACCACTGCCTGACATGAGGTAAAAAACAATAAAAATGTCCCCTCCTCCCAGTGGACTGTGGAGGGGGCAGGATGGAGAGATGCCAGACTGCAAGATGGCTGAGAGACATACATCCTGCTCATCACTCTCTCCAGCCCTTCACTGCACCACTCTGTAGCTATCAGTCTGTTTGTGTCTGGCTGACCTCAGACAAAGTGGCTGTAGGGCCCAGTGAGGCGGGTGAAGGCATAGGGAGACACAGTAACCATAGAGGAGGTGTGGAACGTGGGGGCTGACCGCGTCACCGGCCCCTCCCTTTTGTCTTTAGATTGTCCAGGTCCTGGACTGGCACCTGCCACCGTAGCTCCCCACTTGCGTTTCTTACCGAGGGCCTTGATGTCTTCCTGGGAGAGGCCAAGCAGCGCTGCTTCCTGCTGCCTCTGCAGTGCTCGTTCTGCCAGCAGCTTCATTTTGGCCTCCCACAGAGCCAGACCGTGCATGGGCTGGTTGAGGTTCTTGTGCTGGTAGAAGACCAGGGAGATGCGGGTGGGGTGTGAACGATCCGGCTTTTTGATCGGAGTGGTAGCATGTAGTTCACGACGGGCACATTCGATCAGGATGGAGCCATGGGCTGGTGCTACCGCTACACCACCAATATTAGGATCCAGGAAGTTGTGCTCACTGTCAGACCACACCTCATCCTCGTCCTCATCCCGACCCTTGGTGCTCTCTATATCGCTGTCAGCTCGCCGAGGGTCCCAGCAGACCTGATCCGACTGCTGCAGGGCATCAGGGAAGAGGCGGCCCTCAGGGGCAGGGGACGGGGTACTGCCCGCCATTGAACCTCCACAAGACTTCCAAGCCTTCTCTTGAAGTCCAAGGGGAGTGGAACACCGACTCTCCCCAGTCTTGGACCAGATTTTATCAGGGTAAGCTCCTGCTGGGTTGCTGTGCTTCAAACCAGGGCTATATGCAGCAGGCCCCATGACCCAGGCATTCGGCTGAGGACTAGGAGCAGGGCTGGCCCAGTGCCTGGGAGTGCCTGGGCCTGGGGTACTTGGCTGTGGTGTAACTGAGCCTGAGTGAGAGGTGCCAGGCTGTGGTGTGCCTGGGTGAGGGGTGCTTGAGCGTGGGGTGAGAGGGCGTGCAGGGCCTTGGTATATGTTACCCTGGATCGGGGTACCTGGGTGTGGGGACGGAGATGGAGAGGGAGGTACCTGGAGTGATGGTGATGGAGCAGGGGACACCATCAAGGCATTAGAGCCAGGGTAGGATGTCCACTGCTGGGGGAAAGGAGAGGACTGCTGTTGCTGGGGGTGCTGGTGAAACTGCTGCTTCTCTGGGTTCAGCGATGAGGCTTCAGGATTTTGTTTGTGGTTTAGATGGCTGTCCCAGTTCGTGGGAATGATATTTCCATTGAGCTTATGCCCTGGCCAGGCAGCAGGCTGCGTGGCCGTGCTAGGTGTGTTGGCCCGAGCTTGGTTCGGCACAGCGCCTTCATAGACAGGCACATCCATAGGCTCCTGTTTGATTATGGGAGTGCCTCTGTTGGAGGGCTCAGAAGAGACTGAGGAAGGACGGGACTGGTTGTAGTCTGAAGGCTGGCCATAAGCACTATGGTTTGGTTGGTTGGTTTGCTCTGGGTGGGTGGGGTAGGACTGTGCCAGTCTGGCCTGAAGGCTCTGAATATCAGGTTTCTTGTCTACTTCGACAGCCTTACTGCCTGCTTTGGGTACAGAGCCATTTCGACCCTCATAGGTCCTAATTTTAGGGGGGAAAAGTGCATTGGGGGGGTAGTTGTAGTAGCCATAGGGCACTGCGTGCAGATTGGGTGGTGGATGGTATCCATTGACTGGGTCTGACACAGAGGGCTGGCCAGTTGTAGGAAGCCCTCCCCTTGCATAATAGGCAGCAGAGCGTGAATAAATGTTGTTGAATGGGTCTGATGCCTGCACAGGGTATCCATCTATCGATCCGTTGAAGGGCTCCTTCTTGATGTTGGGCTTTATCTCTTGTTTTACAATTGCTGAATGTTTAAAACAAATGAAAAGCAAATTACAGACTAAACTTTTTTAATAATATTTTAAAATATAATTTTCTCTGTTGACGTTTACTTGGAGATGGTTATATGTTGGAGTAAATGCATTGCAACCTGACCCAAGTCAAGCAACTTCAAGTAATTTGCCTCACAAATTGGATGTCATTTTAACAAAATTAAAGTTGCATTGTGAGTGACACAAAAAACAGACAAAGCTCTGACTAACCTTTATTGCCTTGGAGTTGAGGGGAACCAGTGATGCAGAGCTCAGTTTTGATGACTGTCTTCTCCGGTGTCTCTCCTGCTTGATGCATGAGTTTACTTTTCTTCTTCTCTGAGGCGGCCTTCTTGGCCTCCAGTCGGCGCTGTCGGCAGGACTTTGCAGGTTCTGGCAACTTGCGTACCTCACGACGAAAAGCCTGAAGCACCTGGATGGCTCCCGTCTGAATCTTCCTGCGTTGTGCCTCCTCACTGCCAAACTCATCAGTGGGGGAGATCTTGTACAGAGGCAGCACATGGAGCTGCTCGTCCTCAGGAATCTCTCCCACTTTACGGTTGTCCTCCTTAGTTAAAGTGCACACCTAACAAAAAGAGAGAGGGAGAGCAAGATGAAGTATAATCTGCCCCAAGCCACAGAACATCAACACCTTTCATTTATCTAGGTTCACACAAAAGAACGTCATGTTCCTCATAATCCTCACATTAGCCCCAAAACACAAATGTACGATTATCTTACCACTGTGCAACCATTGTGGAGGTTGTGCTGATCCTTATGAGCGTGGGCACAGAAGTCCATGCAAGCAGTAACTCCAGAGAATGGCCGACCCTCCTTTAGGCCTAGCCTGCAGTCTGGAGCTTTCAACTCTGTCTGGCACTGCAGGAGAAGACAAGGACAAGAGGGAACTATTGAAAAGATGTTCTTAAAATTATCCAGGATAGACCACCATTCTCAAAGGCACCCTTCACTCGCATCATACTGGAATAAAAGCTTAGGGCTGAGTCATACCCTGCCAGTTACTCAGGTTTCTTGGTGAAGAGCAGTCAGTGTTATTATATGGTCACCAAGGTCTTGATAAGTCTAAATGAATTAGTCACTCGTTGTGTAGATGGTGGTGACATGTGGTTGCTATTGTGTAAAGACTTTTGTGTACAACGAACCTGGTTACTGTATGCCTGTGGGGCCAGTTGTTTGTACAAAGGAGCCACCTCAGTTGCCAGATTCTGAAAGTTATCCCTGAGTTTGTCCTCCTGCCAAAAACATGGATCACAGGTCAGATCAAACACACACAACATTAAATGCTATCTTGAAAATTCCTCAAGATCCCAAGCTGGCCTAACTCTAAAACAAACAAGACTTTTAAAAATTGACAATTACTACAAGTGTTTTAGATGCAACAGTTACCTCTTCAGGGTGATCTCCTTGTAGCCTGAACTTGCGTGGCATTTTGCTTCGAGCGTACTTACAGCCATTAAAGTACATACTCCAAGAGCAGCCAAAGGAGAAGGAAGCACCACAACTTTCCGGATCCTTGCCTTGACAGGCACAGGTACGACTGCAGGGGGAGACAGTGAGCAGACACTAAGCTTCATTTATAATTGATGTGAACCCTATGAATCCCTTTATATTATGTGTACAGTATATGTTAATTGTGCCGAGTGAGGTATATACTAAATATAAAGGGAGAAATTTAAAAGGGTACATTTGGGCAACATTTCATTTGGAGATCTGATGTATAACCATCATTGTAACCTCTTTGAAATTTAAATATGTAGAATTTAAACATGTTGGGTGATAGATTAGCGAGTAAATAGACAAATACAATGTCAAGTCCATGTGCACACTAATGAGGAAGATGCATAATAATAATTTGTTTTAACAAATTGATTTAACTCCATGCCTTAAGTTTCTCAACTATCACTCTCAACTATCAAGTTTATCAACTATCCACACGACAACAGTTTAGCAAACCCATCCACACTTTATTTTTTAACATAGATCACTTGGTGACATAGGGTTAGGGTTAGGGTCCTTCAAACTCCTGATAAAGAGGGCCTGAGATAAAATATTTTAAGCACACACCAACTAACTCTTCCCCTCTCTTCTTCCATGACTGAAATACCTGGCGTACATGCAATGTACACTAATGCAATATAATGCTGATATACAGACAAGTTGCATGTTTGTTTGCACATTCACAACTTTGTCAGCTACTCACTCCTCATTTAGGCCGCAGCGCCTGCTGGTGGGGTTGCCATATTTGGTGAGGGTGTCAGAGATCTCACGGTACAACTTGTCAGCCAGCATCTTTGGAACACCTTCCCAGGCCAAAATGAGGATGATGATGACAGCATTGTCACAGTGGTGGCCTGCACGGTGACGAACCAGACAAAGCAACTTCTCTTTTTCGCTGCCACGACGGATCACCTGACAGAAACAGAGGTCATTATAATTTGAACTTTTACTTGCAAAGCATCAAAAATAACCTTAACCTTTGCTCTCTATACTTAATGCAGATATGCACACACAAATCTAAATTAAGTCATCCAAACCAAATTCTGCAAAATCACTTATTGTCTAATACTGTAGTTACTGAATTTTATAGGAATAGCCTGTGATGACATTGTAGTATATAGCAACACTGTGCAGGACACACTGCAGTTGATATTTATGCTGTATTTTGGGGATTATGTTTGAGATTTATTTTGGTGAAACATATCAGTCCTAATGAATGCCTGTTGATATAGTAAAGGGTACGTATTTTCACTTATAAGTGAAAGTAAGTAGTCTTTACTATATAAATATTATCTCTCCACCCCCCACACACTCTCTCTCTCACAACACTCTCACCCTCCCTCAGAAGAATCCATAAAGTCATTAGCAGGATGTGTCAGGGTGACACAGGAGGGGAGAGCAAGCAGTTGTTACAGAGTGAGACCTCCTACTGATTTACTTACTGTGGGTGACAAACTTGTCTGACTGTCTCTCAAATCCTGACCCCACATACACACTGGGGTGTCATGATTTCAGTCTTACATTGGAAATTGATTGCAACAATAACCTTTTAAATCAAAAGTGGGATCATCAGTTCAATATGTATTTATTTTATTTAAAATCAAATCAGCTAGAAAACACTTCAAAGTTTCCCCCGCTAGTAGCATTAGCATGTGACAACAAGTTATTTGTTAACACTGTATTTAATGGATTTACTAGAACCAAATAACCAAGCATGTTGCATTTTACAAGTGTAATGCCCTCCATGTTTGAGACAAAAGGCCAAAAAGCTAAAACACCACTCATCTTTTTTTCTCTCTAGTTGCTGAAAAACTGTAAACCCTTTTATGAAAGTCACAAGCCATTTGTCTTTTAAAACGCAGTGATGTGATGTTACTTACCCACTTCGCAATAGGGCATCCTCGCGAGCTCTTTCCCTCTTTGCCCGTGAACACTACCTTCTCAATCCGGATGGCATCACCTTTCTCTCCATACCTACACAAAAGGTGAGGGAAAATTGTTTCATCTGTTCAGTTTTCATCCACTTAGTGTTGGGAGCAAGAATGGCATCACCACATTTCAACACATGCTCTGATGTTTTCTATGTGTCAGGACCCTGAAAGCTGAGAAGATGACCTCAAAGAACTGATGGTCAAAGTTGCACTGGAACAAGCCACAGCTGGCTGCCAGTGTGGATGTGTGTTCTGCACTTCAATCCAAAAAACATTAAAAATAAAAAAAAAAAAAAAAGAAACTGAGTTCATGCTGTGAAAATGCTGAAACTGTTTTATGCTCAACATAAAAAACAGGAAAGCGTAAAATTACTTATTTACTGGCCTGAATAATCTGATCTAAACTACTGCCAATGGTCTCATGCTGCAAAATGTATGAGTGACACATGGCCACAGATGCTCAGTAACAGTCCAACAGAAACTCAGCAGCTGCTGAGTGCTGGACGGGTGCACCAGTGCTGTAACAGGAGACACGATACTGTTGTGCAGAAGTTGATCAATGATTTATTTTGTCATGACTGACCTCATTAAGAGTGTTTCTTTTTTTGCCAGCTATTGCTTTTGCCTGTGTTTCTCTGAATCTGTGATATTGTTTGAGTGCCTGCATTAGTCTACAGGGGTAGTAATATATGTCAGCTCTAACAAAGACAGGCCAACCTCAGCAGGTTTGGCTGGAGAGGAGTGTTCACAAGACTGTGCTGAGATTCACACAAGTATGTGAGTGTAAACCAGAACCCATTGGACTCTGCACAATGCCAGACACAAGGCTTCTCTTGGAGGTAACTCTGTTTTGTCTCTGTCCGCTTTACAATGCGATCAATTATTTTGAGTCCACATTTGTTCTCTGTGAGTGAGTCAAAACCTGATTGCACAAGTAACAAGGTGTTGGAGAGTGCTGGAGCTGGCAGATTGTATTTCTGTCCATCTTTTGACAGAGTGTGGAGGTGTATAGGAGAAGGGAGGGGTCAGAGGTTGCATTGGGGTGGGGGTTGTCCATCACAACCTCAGTCAGATGTCATATCAGATCCCTTGGCTGCCTGATACCTGCCATTGTGAAAACTTCAGCCCTGAGCAGATTTGGCACGACAGTGGATACAAGGGGGTACTGCTGAATAGGACTCACCCTGAGGGGGCGAGAGAGTGGGTGTGGAGTAGGCTCTTGCACCACAGGGGTGGCCTTATGGGGTCAGAGGTGGGTCAAAGGTCAGCTAGGGACTATAGGGTCTTAACATCTCACATCATCTCTCAAACAACAAAAAGTGGTCTCTGGCCTAACAACCCCCACGCAGCCTGTCCTCTCCAGGGACTAATGACTCATTGGTCTTATTGAAAACCAGCCTTTCAGTGAATAACAGGCGAATATGTGTCTCAGTACAATGTCCAGTACTGTTTATATGAAGCATGACTCAATGAGGCATCCAGTTATAGAAGGATACTACATTAACAACAAGGTGTTTTTTGTCTTCTGTGGTTGCAAGTAACAGAAACCATAAGGCATCATCAGAATGTGATAACTAAGCTATGACACATATGGCAAGTGTTCATTCACCCAGCAGTTGATGCTATTCGGTCAGTGTTATGTTTGTGTTCAACCTGTCTTCTCATAACATTGCAAAAAAAAAGTTTCAGTTTCAGTTTGATGAGGCTGTGTTAGTATGGTTTTTGAGACATACATTAGGTTAGATCTGCATTTTTGCACAAAAATTGGGAATGTTCAGTGTTATAGAAGAAAAAATAGAATATATTAGAATGCTGAAATATCAAAAGATATGTGTGAAATATAAAAAACAAAGTGAGATAAAGACACGTGACAAAGTGTGTGTAATAATAAGGCCATAAGTGTTTGGTATATGTGAAAGCTAGGATTTTGTGTATTTTCTTTCAGATTGACAGTGACATTGTTGAGCTTGATTGTTGATTGTTTTCATATAAAAATTGACCAAGCATCACACATCAAAAGTTCACATCTAAAGTTTTGATGTGATAATTGCCAATATCAGAGAGGTATTATACCATGAAAAATAAATGAATGAGAAATTGATCTTAGTGCAGATTAGTAAATTTTCACTTTCTCTTCCCTTCCCTCCCTTTCTCCCAACTTCCTCTTCCACATCTCTCTGTGATTTCTATCATTTTTCTCATATAAGTATCAACATCATCATCATCTGCAGCTACTTCTGTGCCTCTTCTTCTGCCTCTGATATGCTGATAATGCTGATATTTCCTGTTCCTCCTACTAGATTCTGGGTCACTGATTCCCTAAGGATAAAATGTGAGGAGGAGGGAAGGAGGAGGAAGGGAGGGAGAGGCACGGAAAGCATGAACATGTAGGAGGAAGAGAAGTGAAGAGAAGACAAGAGAAGGGAAAAGACGAAAGAAGAAGAGAAAGAAGAGAAGACAAGTGGTCACCTTGTTTCCATCAGACTTCGTATGGAGGCTACAGTGGGTCCAGATCCCAGGTGATTGTAGTAGGGACCTTCATCTTTCTCCAGGATTTGTTCTAGAAAAAGACACAGTTTCAGGAAACAATACATAACTGGAGTGTTCTGACAAACTGTCTGTTTTCTGTCTGACTGGTATCTCTTAGTAATGATGTGGCCTCCATCGGTTGACTTATATCTCTTGTTTATGCTGGATGCACACTTCTAAGTTAATATAAGAATTAATACCATTCTCATATCACTTTATGGTTCATTTTCAACTTCCTCATTTTACAAAGGAGAAATGTGCAACTGATTGCAATATTTAGTTCCCACGCGCACACACAGACAGTGGGCTGTGACTGTAGGGTGTGGTCCATGAGTGAAGATACTTTGCAAAGCATAAGATTTTTGAGGTAGGCATGAATGACTCAGTGGAGTGTTAAAGTGTTAAAAAGAACTGAACTAAGGGTGTGTCTGAGTGAACACTGTACACATGAGTTTATGTTGTGTGTCCGTGCATTACACATGAATCTGTAGTTGTAAACCAAACCATATGGCCACAGTGCTGATAGTTGTGTGTTCTACATTAACTGTAATACTATTAATAGACTTGATTAATGGACTTGACCGTCTCTATTTGCACATAACACCTCTGTATCATCTCTCAGCTGATTATCTGGACGTACACTCGGTGTTGTGTGTGTCTGGTTCAAAGGGAATATGAGGTCACATTCCCCTGTTAGTGTGTGGGGAGGCACCGGGCGTGGCTCAGGACAGGAAGTGGAGGAGTTGTACTAAATTCTTGCGTGGAAATTGTGTGCTTGCATGAGTGCACATCATAGTTGTGTATTGTGTCTGTGTGTGTTTGTGGGAGCCTCATTCCAGTGTGGTGTTGTGCCACTAGGAGTTGCCAGGACAGTATGTTACCACAGTTTACCATGAAAACTTGTCTGCTGTGCTTTACTCTTAGGAACAGCACACAACTAGCAAGTGTTTGACTGCAGCTGCTGTTCCCCTGCTGTGCACCCTCTTCATTGTTTAGGGCTATTTACCAGGCCTTAACCCTTCATAGTCTACAGTTAACACCCAGCAAGTACACACAATTGTGTCAATTTCTTAGCTACTAGACCCGGTGAAAATAACATATCTAATTTTACAGTTACTGTAATGGGTTAATGAACTGTTACCCACAGTAGCTACTGTAGTAATATTGTGATTAACTGGGTTATCAATTGATAACTTTATGGACAATGGCAGACCAGGTCATTATAAATAATAAAAACCTAACCCTTTAGATTATGATAAGGTGTGTGTATTGGGGGGTTAATCAACTCACAAACTTCACCCACTTGTTGAGGATGAATTTTTTTCCTCACTCATTTTTATTTCATCTTTACATTTCCTTACAGTTTTGCTGTAGGACCTCCCTCTTTGTTGTAAATTAAGAATCTGAGTAAGGTTTGGGCTAAACCCTTTCTGTCAAACAAAGACTCTGTTCTCCTTGCAGATCTAAACCCACACAAGCTTGGGTTTAAATCTGCCACAACCACCATTGCTCCTTCCCAGTGCCTTCACTGCCTCACACTGGCACTGTATGTATAGTTGTAGCCACGTGCCCCGGCAGCACACACATTCTTAGACACAGTCACAAGCATCCAGAGAGAAAATCTAGAGGAGGGGACTGAGAAAACAGCCCAGTATTCGACTTGTTTAGATCAGTTGGTGTAGTAAGGCCCCAACAGGGACAGCATAATCAGTGTTCCTTTGTATAGACCCAGCAAAAACATTTATAGAGAAAAACCTTTTGCAGAAAGTGTCTTGCCTTCAAAATATGCATGTTTTTACTATGTAACAGTGATCAGGTTTACTGTGCTAGCAGGCCGCTGTATTTAATGTATAACTGACAGACACAAACACAGTGACTTACCCACACAGTTGCATAAGGGGAAATCTGTCTGTTGATCCTTGGAAGGAGTATCCAGCAAGCTCTTGGTGGGGGTATCCAGGTAGCGTAGAGGAGACTCTAGGAAGCCTCTAAGAGATGGAGAAGAAGGCAGACTGTCCTTTGTGGGTGTGTCCTCCTCAGAATAGCATGTGGTGGACAGTACTGTGACATCACCAGAGGCTTCAATCTTCATGCGCTTAGGGAACGGGGAACATGGCATGCTGAACCTATCCACTAACGTGTTGGGCTGCTGCTGCTTGTCCAGAGCAGCCTCTTGATGCAAAGAGACCTGGAGCGACCCCTGCTGCTGCTGCTGCTGCTCGTCCTTCGGGCTTTCTGTGGATGCCTGATTCAAGGTTGCTTCATTTTGAGTTCCTAGCTCAACCTTGTTAACTTCCATCTCCTGATCGCTTGGATGAGGTGTGGAGCTGGCTTGAGTGGTGAGAATTAAGGGAGCTGACTGAGAGGTGGATGATGATTTGGGACTGATGTCTTCAGAACTGGTCTGAGACTGATTTCCCAGCTGAGGGGGTGTATCAGTCACCTGCATTGACTGACTGGCAGATACATTTGGATCCTGGTCACCAAATTCAGCCTCAAACTGGCGGATCAGCTCTTCATACTTCGGGTCTAAGTTGACAAGTAATTGTGAGGTGCTAGATGGAGATGTGGAGGTCAGAGGTATGGTGGTGCTGGTGTTACAGGAGGCTAGACTGCCCGCTCCTTCTGACATAGCATAGGCTACAGGCGCCACGGGTCGGGGCAGAGGGCCCATGAGGGCTGGAGTGTTTTCTGACAAAGCAGAAACTGTGGAAGAGGGAGTCATTGAGGAGTTGGGAATGGATACCTGAGATTGGGCTGGGGCAGGGAGGCCTGCAGCAGCAGCCTGAGTGGAGTTATTGTGGAGGGGAAGAGAAGGGAAACAACCTATTTGCAGGCTGGTCAGGGCCGGGGCTCTGTCCATCATGAGGACTGGTGGTTTTTGTATGGTGATCTGAGACTGAGGCAGGAAGGTTGGCATGGAGGCTTTCTGCTTGGGCTTCTTGATGATTATCTGTTTGGGTTTGGGCAGGGGAGGGCCTGTGAGCATCCCGCTCATAACTTTAATGACAGGAGATCCCTGGTTGCTTTTTTTCTTCTTGGGTTCCTTAGGTTCCTGTTTCATGGCTGGATGTTGCAAACCTTCTGCTCCCACCATCTGTGGCCACCATTTTTTCAAGTTTTGGCAAGCCAGCGGTGCGTGTGCACCTGGTGCTCCAAAGCCAGAGGAGTGGTTAGAGAAGAGGTTCCTCTTGTAGTGAAGGTGCTGTTGCAGAGCTGCCTGAGTGGAGTGGCTGATGGCTGGTTGGGCAGGCGACAGAGGAGTGCCAGGGTAGTGCTGACCCTGCTGCTGACCATTAGCCATATTATAATGTCCCATGGAGGCAGTGTGATGGTAGTGCTCACCAGAATCTGGCTCTTGCTTTAACCTGGTCAGTGCTGGGTTATCCTGGGGCTGGATACCTCCATTCTGGTTCAAGCTGAGCTGCTGTGTGAGTGGAAGCTTGAAAGGAGCATTGAACTTGCCACTGGTGTCACCAAGCAACTGTTTGAGCTCTGACATAGGGTCTGAGCTACTGTGAGGTGCAGCAGCTAAGTGAGACTGGGAGTCAGACTTCACACACATCCATGAGTTCCTCTCTTCTGAGCCTCTGCCTGAACTCTGCTGCCATTGCTGAGAATTGGGGCTGAAGCCTGGAGGTTTTCCCTGACCTGGGAAGGGAGAGGTAGAGGAGGGGAGAGGGGTAGCATGAGATGGATGACCCTGGGACTGAGGTCTATGGTGCTCACAGGACATTTGGGGCCTGCTGGCTGGTGTGTAGTCCTGGAGGGACAGACTGAGAGCGTGAGGAAGATGGGTGGGTGCCAGGAGAGGGTGGAATCAAGCTAGAGCCATTGGGAGGTTGGGATGGAAGATTCTGGGTATGTTGGTGGTGATGGAGGTTACTGGTACTAGATAACTGGGTCAGGGCCTCTATGGCAATGGCTGTCTGAAGACTGACGTTCTTTTCCTTGGCTATGGAGAGCACCTGGGGAGAGCACGGTATTGGGGGTTTGGAGCAGGGCACTTGGTTTGGATGAGGGCCTTGAGTTCCATGTTGCTGCTGGGTGTATGAAGTAGACAGATGGAGGGCACCATTCACTTGTGTGTAGGGCTGAGGTTGATGCAAGAGGGGTTGTTGTTGATGGGGCTGTAAGTGTGTGGGGGTATCAGCCATCTTGCGGGCACCTTGATCCTCACTGGTTGCCAATTTAATCTTCTTCTCCAACCACTGAAGGTAGTCTGGACAGTCAGGCCCATCACAGTTGCAGTTAGGGGGCTTGTGTCCGTGTTTGGCTTGGCTCAGTGCTGTTTGTAGGGTGTTCAGGTCTTCTGGAGGTCGGCAGCTTTCCTCAGGAGCGCCTGCAGAGAGTCTGGCTTGAGCCCCCTCAGCTTCCATCTCCTGAGTGAACCTCTCATATAGCTGGGCTGTGTTAGGCTGCACAAGACGGCATGAAGAGGAAGCGGAAGAAGGAGGCAAGGAGCCAGCAATAGCAGAAAAAGCCACCAGATTGTGGGCATCCTCCATGTTGGCATGGTGGACAGGTTCACCCGAGGTTGGACCACTGCTGCTGTTCCAACATAGCTGCTGTTGTTGGGTGTCATTGACCTTGCCATGTCCTGGCACCCAGCACTGCCTTGGAGGCACGCTTCCTGCCCTCTCCTGTTTTGCTTCCATAGATGCCTCATCATCATTACGGTAGCGATTCACCCCGTTGGCCACTTCCAGGCTCAGCGCGCCTTCCTGGAGGCGGTCATGTGACCCAATTTCCATCTGGCCTCCACTTCTGGGGCCATCCACTGAAGTGACTTCGCGAACAGTCTGAGAAACAAATAATGAGCAAGGTTAGTGAAGTCATAAGACAAAACATTATATACAAAATTAGACATCACCTTCCAATGTCATCCATCTGTAGTTAATAAACAAATAAATATTACTATGATCCACTACTATGAATGTTAACCATCACACTAATTTTACTCCATTCCTTTTTTTCCCAGCTCTGTTCCAGGTTTTCCCTGCCACCTCTAACACATACAGATCATACTATGCTACAGGGTCAGGTCAGTAGGGCTATGGAAAACTGAATTATCTATGGCTTCAGCAGAGGGATTTCACAACAGCCGTGTTTTGTCACATAAGTTACAGGTCATGTGACATAGTTTAACTGTTGTTTATAACACTTAACTATTTTTAACTATTTTTTTTATAACACTACACTATTAGGAGACTCTGTGTGGCGCAGGTGGGGCTTTAAATACACATGAGAGGGTGAGGAAAGTTATAATACACAAAGTTTAATTTATTAAAAACTACACAGAGGCTGTGTGTGCTGATATATATATATATATATATATATATACTATATATACTATACAAAAATACACAGCAAACTGTGTATTTTGTTATAGAAATGTTCACATATTAAAATGAAATGTGAATGTGAATGACTTTCATTAGCCAAAACCAGATATGTTAGTGCTGCTTTAACTTGGGATTTGTTGATTTTAATTTGCACCAAAGTGTTCTCGTGTGCTGAACATTATTCTAACAGCAAACTGCAGTAAGGCTTGGGGTCTGAAAGAGTGCAGAACAACTCTATTCACTTCAGCAAAGATCATAAACTCAAATTTATTTATTTTTTTATCTACAACAACACATTAAATGGAAAACCAGCTGAATTTCTAAAGAACGGTATTAAATACCAAGATAATCTGTAGCCTAGCCGCTAATCTGAGCCAGGTTGGTGAAAGTAGAGTCATAAGATGGATGGAAGAGAGCTGCTGACCAAGTGTAGAGCTAGATGTAGTAAGAAGAATGAAAAAGGTCTTGTTTGAAAATGACCTGGAGATTTAGTATTACAGTTGGTTGGTCAGGACACACACATAAAGGGTTTAAACATTAATTGTAACAGCGCTGGGTGAAGTTTGGTGGTATGGCTCTGTTTATGTGATGCTATGAAACCTAGGAAATACACATTTGATCAACATTATCACTTGTGTAGACTGTGCACAATAAATGCCAATATACTGTAAGAGGACTGTGAGAAGGTAGAAATAATGAAAATGCCGCAAATTAGTGTCGCGGAGAAGATCTGGAACCCAAAACTGGTTAAGTAAAGACAGTATGAGTGTATGAGTAGGTCAAGGTCAAGGTATCTTTATTGACCCAAAATAGGGAAAGTGGGTTTGCAGCCAGAAATATGCACACATAGATATTCACACACAGATGGACAACAACAGATAAAACGTCATGAGCAGAATCTATACAAATTAAACATGAGCACTAGGCAATTACAAACATGGAGCTAACTGCCATTCAGCACCTGAATAGCAGTGGGGACAAAGCAAACCTTAAATCTCTTAGTCCGAAGAGCAGGCACCTTCCATTGATGGCCTGAGGGCAACAGTACAAATTCAGACTGAAGGGGGTGATCTACACACTCTAATCAAAGAAGCTTTCCTAAACACTTGTCTGTTATACAGGTCAGTTAGCTGGACTTGACTCCTCCATGTAACCTTACCGGCCACTTTAACAAGGTTACCAAGCCTGTTTTTATTGGCCAGGGTCAGCTTTCCATACCAGGCAACAATGCAGAATATAAAAACTGATTCAATAAAACTTCTATAAAAGAGGGTGATCATCTCTGAGCAGATTTTAAGAAAGTACATTTTCCTCAAAAAATAGAGCCGTAGCTGAACTTTTTTGTCGTGGAGGCAACGTAAGCATCAAAACATAATTTGTTATCCACAACCACTCCCAGGTATTTATAGCTGTTTACCAGCTCAATATCTGCACCTTTAATGCTAGTTAATTCAGGACATGGATTGGACGTCCTAAAGCTGATCATCATATTCTTTGTTTTAGACACATTTAGTTGGAGAAAGGATTCATCGCACCAAGATACAAATCATATACAACAGGCCCATGAATTAGCTCCTCCCCTTCAAGAAGACTCATGATGACAGAATTGTCAGCAAATTTAATATTGTGTCTATTTGCATAGTTGCTACGACAGTCATTAATGTACAGAATGTACAGTAATGGGGAGAGACTGAAAGATAGCCATTTCCTGATGGTGATGTGTGAGGTATGAAGTATAATTAAGGGCCACATTATGTTACATGTTCATGAAAAGCTGATGAAGTGAGAATGAGGAAACAAAACACATCAACCTGAACATTGGAGGAAGGACAAACATACTCTAACCTCATAATTCACTCTGTGGGATGTTCTAACCATAATGTTAAAATCTTACTGTAGTGAAGCCAAACGGTGGAAAGAGTTATACTGAGGGACACAAATTACTATTAGCCCCACATGTCATCCACTTTACTCTAACGCTCGTTTTAAATTTACAATATATTGGTGAAACATAATCTCAAGAAACACTGTTTGACTGCACATGTCTTTGTTTTCAAGGACGAAACACAAGAGCTCTTTAAAGAAGTGGTCTTAATACTGTATTGAATAGACACTTCTGTCAATCCAAAAGTGTTGTGGTCTGACAAACAGTTTAATACTTTCACAACACATAATCCTGCTGATAAAAATAATGAGAATGTGATGTATTTATTTGTCTTTTAAAAGCAATAGCATTTGTTGAGCTCTCTTGCACATCACTTTGGTCAGTGTTTTGTTGTTTTAAAATGCTAAAGTGCTATAGAAATAAACTTTATTATTATTATTGTTATAAGTAAGTATTTCAGTAGAGGCTTGACCATTCTCAATCATGTGGTAAAATTTAGGGCGGAAATTTAGGAGCCGTAACCACACACACACACACACGTGTGTGTGTGTGTGTCACTTTGTTACTAAATTAAAAGAGAGATAGTAACCATCACCTCACCCTGTGTCAAACTTCATTTTCAAAGAATTCAGTTTATTATAGTCTTTGGGGGAGTACAACCACTGAAGTGAGACAAACTTACAAATCATTGTTCCATTACTTGTTACTTTAATGCAAAGTGTTATTCTGTAACTATGTTGAGTCCAGTTTAGCTCTTCACAGATTATAATGAAATGAGAGAAGAACAGTAAACAAAGATAATCCAAGGGCAGGCTGTGTAATCATTGACAGAGTTCATGTTGTGGCTTAACAGTATATTCCTTCGTCTATAATTGCTCTTGTGACAGGGAGACAATAGCACTCTCACTATGTAAAATCATTTTTGTGTTTGGTCTATTGTAAGTAAGAAGTGTAATTGTATATAAATATCCTTTTTAGTGTCCAAGTCTTCAGTTATATACCTTGAACCGGTATTCTCTACTGCATGTTTCACATTCTACTGTAGTGTTAACTGTAAAGGAAACCTCCAGGAAACAAAACATTACTGCTCTGCCACTAGACATAATAAATACTGCACTATGATAATATGAACTAGAATTTGAGCAAAAGATTCTGGTCTAGTTTCAGTGTATCAGTGTATGACAGCAGAATGAACCTGACTTCCAGCTTCCCCATTATTTGAATATTATTAAAATGAGCCTTTGAAGTGGCTAATTACTGGACAGGCTGTGTGCTCAGTTCTTTTGAATCCACGTTCTGCACCGGGTGTCTGATGGGGGGGTCCCAGGGGGAAGGTAGCAGTAGTGTTGCTGAGAGGTGGTGTGGGGCTGGGGTCGGGGGTGGCAGTGAACAGCCGGCATGCAATACGTGAGAGGCCCCATGTCTGCACTATCGGTGGCATCAGACGGGAAAGAGGAAGGGGGGGGTTGCTGCTGTGCGCGGCAGTTATGAGAACTGCAGTGTTGAAACAGAGTGACTGCAACACTGCACAACCAAACATCCCACAATCACGCACTATCAGTCACACTGACACTCTCCTTTCCTCTTTTTCTTGCAGTTACATACATAAAACACAGACAGAAGTCACGTGGGTTTAAAGCACCTCATACTGAACATTTAGAACAAATGAACTTTTCTCAGCTGCTCTGGTGCAGATAGCACATTACACCACACACAAAAAAATTAGTTAAACCCTCATATACTCTGAGCTGCGATTAACCTTGGGCGACTATTTTATGACTTTAAATCTAAAAGCTACACTCACACCTGTAGCACTTTAAACCTGTCCAGGTTCCTTGGACTGTACACACCACGTGCTATGACAAATATTTACACCGTCACAGAGCTCTCTCTCGTGAGGACTGTGTCCCTGTCTTCTCTCTAACTGTGTCAGTCAACAGTTTTACGCACGCACACACACACAGAGACTTGTAAAAGCTTCACAGCCCAATAACTGTATCAGAAAACATCAACACGTAAAACCAGATTGGAGCTCGCACAACTTGGTACCAGACATTTGAGTCTGGGAGCCCTTTAAACGAGATAAGGTTTTACAGCGCTGTGTGAGAGCAAAGCGAGAGCTTTTTAACACTGACACTGCAAAAAAAAACAACTAGAGGGAGGAGATAAAGTGTGTAAAGATACTAGTGGTGGTGAGGGGGTTAAGTTCAGCTTGTGAATAGACAGCTGAACCTAAAGCCTAGATACACAACACTCCCCATCCTCCCTCTTGTCCTCCTCCTTCTTCCCCCACCCCTTCCTTTGCTGCCGTGCTGAGTAGGAACATGAAGCAGAGACGCTGACAATACGAAGCCGGCTGAAAGACCGACCAGCGACGCATACTTACATGGTCCTAGACGTCCAGACAGAGGTCCCGGTCGGAGAGCAGAAAGCAGAACAGGAGACAGAGAGGAGCATGAGACTGGCTTGCTTGCACAGCAGCCTACAAACGATCCGGCCTTGCTGGGTTGTTCCTTTTTATGTTTTCCAGCCTGTGCAGCGCACAGACAGAGCAAGTGCCGAAATACACATGCATACGTTCACACACGCACACACAGCCAGCCACTCACACACAACACACCTCCCCCCAGCACAACACACACGTTTCTCATTCTCTTGCCTCTTCTTATGGCCGATGCTTTCTGCTCTCTCCTTTTCCCCTTCTCATTATCTCTGTCTGCTCCTCCCTTCCCTTTTTCAATATCCTCTTTCTTTCTCTTGGCTACACATGCAGTCGGCTTCTCTTCGCAGCCCCCACCTTCCCCCCTCTCTCTTGCCCTCCCTCCCTCCATTCCCCTCCCTCTCACGCAGCCTCTCCCTCCATCTCCTCTCCTCTCTCTCTTCAGTGTGTGCAGAGCGAGAGGCCATTATCTGAGCCACAGCGGGCACGTACGATGGAATGGAGGAGTGTGCAGTGAGCAGAAACAGAGAGGGCTGTGAAGGATAGTCGCTAGTAGTGGCAGCCTAGGAAACAGCACAGTGCAGCAGAGCTCTTACCAATGAGAAAACCTCTCTCTGTTTCTTTCCACGCCCTTCAACATTATTTGGTCTACTACATTAGAAGATGTTACATATAAGGCTATGCTGTGTCCTGTTTATCCACAAAATCCAAGTATTGGCAATCAGCTATGACACAGCTTCTCTGCTTCTGAGTACAGAGGTGAACCGGCGACTGACAAGCGAATACACAGTCTCAACTCCCAACAACACGGAAAAGAGAACGGAGCAAAGAAAAGCAATGTTACGTTGCTTATTCATGCCTCCTGCAAACGGCATCTGATTTTCGGCTCAGTCCTGGGCCAAAGAAGAAGCCACCGATAATGGTTCTTCATCCTCAGTCACACCGGTTGCCCATTCATCGTATGAAACAAGAAACTTCAATCTCACACCAGGGGTGGATAACAGATCCTCTAGCAAGGCTGCAAGCACAAGAAAGAGGACGATTGGTAAATGAAGAGGGAATGGCTTATTGGCGGATCCAAAAGGATACAGACGAAGTGGAAGGTTTCTGACAATGTCAACTTCTGACAATGTCAACTCACTCAACTACAGGGGGAAGGGAATGGAGAGATGATGGTGATATGATTACAACAAGGTAAAAGAGCAAGACAACTGCGCTGGGCGATGGAGATAGAAGAACAAATGACATTTCGACATCAGGAAGAAAGAGTAGCGGGAGAAAGGGAAGGAAATAGAGGGAGACACTGAGGAGAAGGATGACAACAACAGGGAAGTCTGTGGAGATAACAGTTAAAAGCAAGACGTCCCTCGGTAATTCATGTGACTGATTCTGTGATGGGAGGGCAGATGATGAAGAGAAGGAAGAGGGGACAAACAGAAAGAGGATCGTCAGGTTGTTGCTAAACGAAGACAGCGACAACAAGTAATCAGCCCATTACAGTTAGCTGAGGATGCAACACTTTTGTCCTCTCCTGTCCACCTGCCTATGATAATGTCCTCTTCATGTTCGCTCCTCACCATTGTTCTGTCTTGGCGTCACTGCCATTATTATCATCAACGTCGTCATGATCGCTGGATGTTTCCTCTCACCCACTGGCTGGCTGACTGGCCTTGTGGTCCCCTCTCTTCTCTCCAGCATTGCTGGAGTTTTGGAGCAGATTTAACCAGAAGGAGGACGAGGAGGAGGGAAAAACATGGCCGTCTCCCCCATGCAGATCGCTGTCAGCTCCTGCGTAGTATTTTTCTGTTATATTACTGAGCATGTGGCGCCTATGCTGCGCTATGGCTGGATTAACTTCAGTTACCTTTCCCTGTTTCTCTTGGTCTCTCTTGATGTCTCATTTTCTGTGGCTTTCTCAATCTGCCTCTGCCTCCCTCTCTCGATATGCCTCTCTGTTTTGTTTCCTGAGCCTCTTCTCCGTCTAGCATAGCTTATTGCATTACCGTTCCAACACTTTCTTACGCACCCGCTCTCTGGCCCTGTAAACTGTGCACTGTCTGTCTTCTCTGTTGCCACACATATTCGTATATACACACACAGATGAGCGTCAATCCCAAAGAGAAACACATCGCTGCCTAAGCTGTCTAAGGGAAGGAGAGGAGAAGTAGAGCATTAGGTCACATGACCAGCCACTGCCAATGAGCACGAGGGAGAGCAATGAGCAAGAGAGGTAGGAAACACATGTGGCGATGACGTAGCTGCATCGTCATCGTCATCAGTGTCTCCCACCAGGATGCTTGCCTCCACCACTGGGTGGGCACATGTATCATCTGACACATGCCCACTCTGTACTATCACCAACACCACACACCAACGGACACTCGAAAACATGCTCTTTCATTCACTGACTTGCTCACGCTTGTGCTTGCGCTCTCCCCTGGCTGCAGTGACACTGCACTATCTCACGACTCGACTTAACCCCTGAATCACATGCTCTCGGAGCACAGTTCCTCATTTCAAACATCTACTGAACACAATAGACTTTTTTTTTTTTTTTTGTCCTTCACCGCTGCGCTGTTATCACAAAAGCTAAATCTCTCGGCAGAAGGAAGCCGGGCAGAGCACTTGCCAACATAAATAATTTTTCAGAGCTAACGTGCTAATTAGACTAAAAGAGCTCTCAGCGGAGCGGCAGCCATCAGAGCTGGATCTAATGTAAACAGTGCTAAAAATGAATTACATAACACGACTTACACGCTTTCACAGTTTTGAAATGACCATTGAGAAAAGAGAACAGAAACAGAGACTGAACTCGCGATCTAGTCAGGAGTACGATGCTTTAATAATATTCATTAACATGCTTACTGCTGTTGTGAAAATGTGATCTCTGAGTGTCACTGTCCACGTACACAGCTGAGTAAAACAAAGAAGTACAATTTGATCTAAACATAGAAGAGGGAACCTCCACAGTAGTAAATTCAGCTGTTTCCCAAACATGATGCAGATGCTAAAAGACCACACAGTAAATACAATTTATATCACATAATGATGACACAGTAGGTGACTTCTCAACAGGAGAACATTATGTGACAGTTAACATTATAACTGAACCCATCATGACACACACAGATAGAGTCTGTAGCCACATTTTAGTATCCCTTTGTAGTAGCCTCAATCCAAGTATTATAACATTTTAGTGAAAACAGAAATGGAAACCATTACACACTTACAGTAAACCTGTAACCGGGCATTGAGGGAGATCGAGGACGGCACAACAGAGACTCCAATCTCACATCGATCACTTCATCTCACAGTGTAGTCAAATTATCATCCAAATGAGTTGTTTCACGCCCTCGTCTCTCCATATCTCTTTCTCTCTCCATTTCTCTCACTTCTCTGTATGTTGCTCACCGTTTCTCAGCAGTAAGATTTTTGGTTGTAGGAGGGATGACTGAAAACAAAAGTCCATCCTCAGCAGTGTGTGGCAGTTGGGTTGACTTGCGAATGACTCAGCCTGAGTCATCTCTGTCTTTTCTTCTCAGCACAGCCTTGACACACTGAAACAAGCTTTTTAATTTTTTTTTTACCAGCACATCGTTCGTGGGAGGTTTGTATGTGTATGTGTGTGTGTGTGTGTGTGTGTGTGTTTGAGAGAGGGAAAGAGAGAGAGAAATACAAAAGCTAATTAAGAACACATTGTTTAGTTTCAACAACTAAACTAAACTATTTCACTGTCTTCACTGGATCTTCATTACTTATTTAGTGGGAAGATTTGTATCATTTAGGGTAAAAAAATAAATAAATAAAATAACAGACTTTCTTTGTCAGCCAGTAGCCAACAACTCACATGAGCATCACAGTCATGACATGAGGGTCCTTTCCCTCCTCCCATCCCTTCCTGTCAGCTGACTCCACCTCTCTCCACCATTGCCCCCATACACCCCCACCCTCCACTACCTTGCGGTCTAATAGCATCAAGGTCATCTGATCTGACACACTCTGACTATGTCTCCTTCCCCCTCACCCTCTCTCTCTTTTTGCTCTCTGTTTCTTCATCTTTCACGTTCTTGTTCTATCCTCCCCCTCCACCCCCATAACACACACATGCCTGTTTCTCATCATGAGCATGCAGAGAAAAAGACACCAAAAGCTCCTGCAAATGCAGAGGCACACTTTAATGATTTTTCTCCACACACATACATGCTGGTATGCATACAGTATTGGATTGTTCAGTGAAGGTCACTGGGTTTATTGGTGGGAGGGACAAGAGCCTGCGGGGCTGCACTGAGCACATTAGATTTAACAGAGTGCTTGAGCCTTGTTGAGCAAATTGGGGCAACCATTTGACTGAAAGCTCTTATTATTATGATCTGTTTATTGTTTTTATACTGTTTTTTTTCTGCTTTTGGAGCAAGCCAGGAAATCATGAGAGAGGTAAAGAAAGTAGAATGACTGCTGGTACAGGATATGATGACAGAATTCCTCTGTGAGGAAGTGTGTAGTGTATGAGTAACACTCTGAGATCACCTTATTATTTTATTCTTGTGTCTGTCTGTTTTTGTCTGTTTTCTCTCTTTGTCTTACCCCCCTATTCCATGCAGGATGGTGTTAGGTTCAGGGTGTGTTTGGGTGTGGATCGTAGTAACGAGTGTAGGGTATCCAGTCTGAGTCATACCTCCTGACATTCGGCACGTGCAAGTCAGCACGAACAGCCCAGCTGGGGAAGGCCTATCCCTCTCAGACCCCCTCCCTTCATTGCTCCTCTCACAGAGAAAAGGAGGAGTGGTTTGAGAGAGAGGAGGGAAAAAATGGAAAGGTGGTGATGGGTGGGGGGCTGTTGGGCAGGGTGGAGCTGCTAAAAAATAACAAGGAGGAGGATGAAGAGGAGGGGGCGCTGTTTTTAAGAGGCGGCTCTTTGTGCTTGAGGTTGGGTACATGAAAAGAAGGAGAGGAGTCTAATCAATATGTGGCATGTGTTAGAAAAATGTGGCTCTGAAACAAAAGAATGAACAATGGACAGAAGAGAGATGAACAGGAAATACAAGTTCAAAACGGTTAAAAAACAGAGAACACTGTGTACTACTACCTGCCAGGGTTGTGTGTGCCAAGTCATGAAAAAGAGCTGAGCAGTCAAATCTGATTGGACAATGATGTAATCATTAACGGAGGACGTTTTTAAAAACATGAGCCTGAATGACTATACAGTGAGTGTTCAGTGACAATATCTGAAGCTTTGATCATAAATTGCTCTGACTTGAGAGAGAAAAACAGATTGAGAGAAAGCAAAAGAAACCTTCCTCAGCCCTGCACAGTGGCTGGTTGCCAGCCTTGTCTCTCTCAGGACTTGGGCTAAGATTAGCTTCCCATATGTTCAAGTCAGGCGTAGCCGGGCTTAAAGGGCCAGTGCTCAACTGTGACAAAACAAAAAAAAACCTTCACCGTGCACTATGAAGCAATGCCCTGGATTTACAGACATTTTTTTAGTAATTGAAATGGAAGACAGGTTCCTCGATGATGACAGCTGATGTTTTGCTGGTTTAAATGTATTTATTTGATGTGGTTTATACCTTGTCTTATATTAGATATCAAACTCATATTAATGTGCTTCTGAAATCAATATTTTTAATAGTGTGTGATGAAAACTCCAACAGCTGTGGTGCTGCATTACATAAAACCTGGCAGTGTCTGGCAGCAGTGGGATTCAGGACTGAATAAACTGCGCGCCCACTGGGAGCAGCAGAAGAGTCGCCAGAGAGGTGAGAGTTAAAGAGCTCCAGCAACAGCTGAGGGCTCCTCCCCCTTCTCTTTCCATTCATTTTTTATTAACTGCGGCACCAGGCGGCTGACAACCTCCCTCTGACATCAAACACAGATACCACCAACGATGCCAACAAGCCACCAACCACTACTCGTCGTGCCCATGCAGGCTATCGATCCAGGCCAGGAGGCAGTGTAGGCTCAGTGCTACGTTCAAAACTATGAGCGAGACAGAACAGTGCAGAGATGAACATCTGCTAATTAAAAGGAAATATAACACTGCAGAGCTTAGGAAGTCCATATTAATGACTGCACTTAAGTGCAGTAATTGTTGGTGACTATATATGTTAAAATGTCATGTGGAATCTCATGAGGATTCCTGTATAAGCCCTTGGTTGTCCATTTGATGAAATGGGTCTTTTACAACCAAGAAAGCCTGAGCAGCAACTGCTGGCATTTATACACACAACAGTTATTCGGTGCCTGGCAGCAGCTGACGCTGCCTGTGTTTTTGTTGTAGAAGATAGTGTCACCAAGTTAAGGATACACATGAAATCAGAATTTTCTCGAACACATAATTGATCTGTTCATATTCTGTTTTATTTATTTTATATATCTTTATATTATTTTGTATATTTCTGTTTACTCTGTATATACTTTTAGTGTTGTTTCATTGTAAACATTTTGTGAGAGTCAGATGTGCCCCTCATTCATCTTCAAAAAACTTTTGAATTGAAGTCAAGACCAAAGATCGACCAAGACATCTAACAACTGACAAACAACTTCAGCATCAAAAGAATGACAAGACACTAAACTCATCCTGAAAACCAAAACCTTGACTACTTGCATCATGTTAAAGCGTCTCCACACATGTGACACAGAGCTGCAGTTCTTTACTGACTGAGCGGAAATCTTACTGAGCAGTAAATACATCGAAAGCCAACAGTGAATGGAAAGGGTGATGTCAAACACTCCACTTCCTGAGTTTGTACTATATACCAAACCACTTACTACCCAACTACACACACACACACACACGTGTATGTGGTGTCGGATAGTTGGTCATGTGACCAACCTTGGATGCTGGACGCGAGCTAAAATTAAAGCAAAGATGTCATCAGACATTCAGTGTTGCCACGGAAACTAGGTCAGCATTAACCCTTTGCGAGCAGGGCTGGGGATTCCACGCGAGGCTAAACATATGATTAACAAACGTCCCATCTGCCGTCACGTACTCAGTGGCCTCAGCGTTTCTAGTCTGATTCTGAGTCTTTCAGACCAATGTGCAGCATGAAGTTTATCTCATGTATCAAGAGGAAATCCTGTGTACGGGGGTGTGAAAAAAAAAAAAATCACGCGAGTGCAGTCTCTCTGTCTGTAACCTGCTGTGGTAACCTCTTAATTCAGTTTTATTTCCTGAACAGCAAAGAAAACTAGCAGACAAACGTTGTGCTATATAACTGAAATAAAAAACTGAAACAAATCCTTCACTCATCATGTCTACTGTCATGTGATGTTTACATGCTACACCATCTTGGGAGCTTTTGTGTGGCTCCTGCAAATACCTAATGATACTGTATAAGTGCTTATTTAAAACATCAAAAATAGTGCCCTCAGCTTGTTGGGTGTAGACCATGTCTTTGTGTAACCAGGGAAATGAGCGATGAGGAAACAGATCTTCATTGGATAAACACTCCACCAAGGACATGCACAGCAACAAAGAGACTCTACAAACAGGAGCTCAGGAGAGTCACAAAGACACAAACTAGTCAAACAGCTTCTCTCACAAACGCACAGTTCAATGATTTTTTTTTCCCCGTGAACCAGATGGCTGTATATATCTTGGAGATTAAGAGCCAGTTTACACATGGACAGGGATTAGCGCAGGCTTAGAGGTGAGCTAGAGTATGTCAGTAGGGCTAACCCAAACCCATTCATAATATTTGAAACTGATTGACAAACCTCTATTTCCTATCGCTGCAATGACGCAGATGAATGTACCCGCTTCAACATGTAACGTCATGACTAGTCACATGAAAGTTCACAAAGTTTCACTTTCTGATGGCGAGTCAAAATCAAAGCTTTCTTCCTTCTACTTGAAGAGAACATCACAAAATTCTCATAACTTTTAAATTCATATAATCCTTTTCTATGAAACCTCGCCGCTTCAAACATCCTTCGCACATAAACACACAAGCGTGCCCTGACTCGGCAAGCTGTGGAACAGCAGCTCTCAGCGGCCACACGCCACAGGTTACTACGCCCGACAATCAAACACGTACGCATGCGTGACCCACTAACTTTTACTCCCTTTACCTCATTTGACTCCAGAACCTAGGAGGAGAAGGACGGCCCCCTGGCTCCTGAGCCAGTGCGTGAGGTTCCTCCTCCTCCCTCCTCCTCTCCCTGGTCTCTTGCATCTACACATGCCTGGCTCTGGCACCAATCAGTGGGCAGCGTGGGACGCTTTAAACTGAGGACGCCGCCACTTCATCATTGAGGTGCTCAGCTAACTATGGTTTGGTAGATAAAGCTGAAGTAGCTGATTTAATATATTCCGTATCCGAGTGGGGTGACTCGGACTCAGGCGACAGAAGCCTAAAGGTGAGTAACGCACCTTTATTCCACCCTGTGATGATATCAAGACTAGTATAATAAGCTCATGACTTCATTGGAGAGATCAGAAAATAGTCATGCATGGTAGCGACACGGCGACATGATCGCAGATTCTTTTGTGTGACAAGTTCCGATGGTTAAACTGATTCTCACAAACACACACACATACATATACACATACATACATATACATAAAAATCACATTCATACAAATGCATGTGTGTAGTCGCAAATCGAAAGAGAAGAGGAACTGGTTGTTCACTGACCACCACATTTACAACTGTTAAAAGCTTCACTGCCCTGATGAACCAACAGCTGAGAATGAAAGCAACATGGACAGACATTACACACACATAACAGAGATGACACACACACACCCAATGCCCTCTCTTACCTCAGCTTCCAGTTTAGGGTTTCCCAAACAGTCTCGACTGTTGTCTTCAAAATATTCCACCTTTACAGCCATTCAACAGAACAAGAGAGGGGGTGGGGGGCAGGAGGGAGACAGAGAGAGATGGGAGGGGGAGAGAATAACAATCAATAGAATAATGCGACAAGGGCCTGTTCAAAAAGACTCGTCATTAAGGACTAGGACTACCAGGTACAACATGAACGCTATCCTACACACAATCCTCCTATAATTCCTGTCATCTTCAGCAACCATCATAAAGCAGCCGTGCACATTAATCTCTTTTCTTTGATTTGTGCTCAGACAGTGAGCCGGCACTTCCCTCTACTGCTAGGATAGAGAATGAAAGATGGCAAAGCGAGGATTCAATTTCAATTATGGAATTATGTAATGTCTGTATCCCGACCTGGTGCAGATCACCAATATATGCATTAGACAAGTCGGCATAACCCAGTTTTTTATTTTTAAAGGGCAACTTACCAAGACATGCAAGTGTCAGTGGCTACATCAGCAGAGAGTGTGTAATAGATGGAAATAGTTCATGAAAGCAGAGCTGATCATTGTAAAACAATAGCATCATCTTATTTGGCACAGTCTGTCCCCCTTGTCTACATGGCCCTGGCTGTCTCAATGTTAAATGATGTGTTTTGTCTCGAGCTGTTCCCCAGTCCCGCCAACCTCATCTCCCACCCCCTCCACCCACCACCCACCCACCTATCAATCCTAAAATAGTCTGGAGTGATGAATATTTACCCTCCAAGCCTCTGAGCTGCCTTGGTTTGTACTCCTCCGTCCGCTGGCCGAATCCCCATCAGAAGACTCCGGCTCCCACTCGTCTTTACCTCTATCCCTCTATCCCTTTCTTCTCTCTCTCACTCTCTTTCTCTCTATCTCTCCACTCTTCTTTCACGGTCTCTCTCTCTCTCGTCTGTGTTCCAGCAGCCCATTCAGGAAGCCATCTTGTGTTTTTAATCTGGTTTTACATGAGCCCTCGTACGCACGTTCTCTCTCTCTCTCTCTCTGTCGCTTACTCTCTCGCTCTACCCCCTCCCTCCTCTCTCTCTCTTTCTCTCTCCCTCTCTCTCTCCGCACACACTCGTACATGCATACGAGCACACACTACACACAAGAGAGGGATTTTTTTTCTCTGTGATCATTATCACTTCTTCCTCCCACACATTCAGTTTTTTTCTCTTCTTTTTCTGCATACATGATGTGTGCCCCCATAACCACCCCCTCCCCCGCTTTCTGTCTCTTCAAACATATACATTCATGAACAAATGTACACAAGCGCGCAAACACACACACACACACACACACACACACACACACACACACACACACAGAGCTCTCGCCGGAGAGACGTCACGGTAGAGATAGCACACAAAGGCAGTCCGTCCACCAATCAGAGGCCGGGCTGGGCTCTGCTGCTAGGGTGAAATTGAAGGAGAGCAAGTGAGGGCGGCGAGAGAGCGAGAGAGAGAGAGAGAGAGAGAGAGAGAGATAGTTGAAAGAGAAGGTTGAAAAATACAAAAAGGGAATAACCGTGAGTTTGTTTGCGAGTGTGTGCAAAGCCATAAACAAGAGAAAAAGAGTCTGACAAAGAGACAGAGTGAAGGTGGACAGGAGTGTGTGTGTGTGTGTGTGTGTGTGTGTGTGTGTGTGTGTGTGTTTGTTGGGGGATGGGTCTTCTCTATGCCTGTCAATTATCTCTTAGAACTCGCCTTCCCTAAACAATGCCTCTGGTATGTGGTATTGCTGAGCACCATCTGTGTCAGGGTTGCCTGCAATAACTGGACTGGACTGCACAGCGCACACGTGCACACACACACATTCACACACAAACCCTCTCAAACAGCCACACAACCCCCCCCTCTTCTGACGAGCAGACTGCACAATTACACAGCAGAGCCCAACTTGCTGACTCAAAGCGAGCAAAGACACAGAGAACGACACATACGTTGCACCAAAGTTGTCATTTTGCTACAAGATCAAATCAAATCATCAGCTGTGATTGTGTTCACGTACATGAATCAGTCATCTCCAAAGCAAACATGTGCAACCTCAACCTTTAACTTAAAGGAAAAAGCTGCTGGGGACTGAGATTTCCTTTTCACACTGACTGTGCAAGGACGACATACCAGACATATTTTGGAAGCCTGCGCTTATGATGTTTACATTCTGAATGTGACAGATCATCTCCAGCTATTTAAACCGACAGTGCACATTTATGTAAAACACAACCACAAGAACCAAGGGGAAATGGCTTGGAAAATTATATCCAACTCAGAAACCAGGTACTTCTGCAAGGTTCCATTTCTCTTTTTAACAAAGCGCTCTGAAAACTGAAATGAAATGGGAAGTTTAACGAGAAAACAAAAGATGAAACAGAGCTGTCTGCTGAGATATGAAAGAAAGAAAGAAACAAAAAAAAAAATGCATGAGTGAAAATTGTCGGCGAATTACAGAAACCTCCGAAAGGCAAGGCAAAGTCAGCGAAAGTTCACGCAGCCTGGCGAAGACGCAGCGGATCAAGGCGAAAAGACAGACAGCGAGAGGCAGACAGAGGCGCAGAGATACAGAGGGAAACGAAAAGAGAGAGGGAGCTGTGTGGCGTGGGGAGGTGAAGCAGCCACACAGTGACACAGCATTACTAGTGTCTGTCTGACGCTCTCATGTGGCATGGGAAACCCCCTCGGCTGACGTCATATCACGTGTATGAAAGTGTGTGTTTATGTGTGAGCAGAGGCGTGTTTGCGCTAAGCTGGACAGCAAGAGCCGCTGCTTGGCTTCAAGCACGCTTCGTTACAGGTGGTTGTAGTAATTACGTCGGCAGTCGTACTACGACTTCTGTCGTCACAGTACACGCGCTTTAGTAATAGTGAAGCAAAAATAGCAGCAGTAACTGTGGTTGTGATTTTAGAACGAGTGGTATAATTAGGATGGAGATAATAAAAGGAGCGACTGTAACTTCCCAGGGAAGTGTGTGAACGAATTCAGAATCAAGAGGAAGAAAGATAATCTAACACGTCTCTCGTTTGATCAAACCCTCCTCACGCCCTCAGTCAAACCCAGTCTTCAACAGACACCTGGCGGGACATAATCATGGTGGATGTAAATCCTATCTCCTCACAGCCGGCATCGTAATCCTGAAGCACACACGCCTTCATTCAACCTCATTTCATTCACACACATCCTATCTGTTGCTGTTACCTGCTCATGTTTAATAACTGGTTAGGGTAGACCTGCAAACATCACAGTCAAACGCAACCACTACACACACCGAGAAGACTAAGGGTCATTACAGCCACTCAAATCAAATGTTTGAATTTCGTTTGCATTTGGTTGCAGGAGGACGGACAGAGGGAGATGGGTAATGGGTTAGTTTGCCTGTTATTAGACTAATTGGTGTAATTAATGATATAAATTAATCCTACTCTCTGTACTGAAAAAGCACAGCACACACCTGCTCTCAAGCACATTAGTCACAGCAAAGAATCTCAACCAGGCTGTTAATTAAGGAAAGGGTTATGTAAACACAAAGGTAGGTACAAGATAACACCTGGATAGTAGTATATTTTGAACAGCCAGAGGTTATCAGCTGCTGCTGATACCTTAAATGCACAACAGTGAGCTACCGGGCAGTTGTCAGAGGAGAAGATGGGGGATGTGGTTGCCAGGCAATAAGAGACTCAGCTGCTGCATCCATACTGAGGTCAGAGGGCATCAATGGAGGCACAGTGGAGAAGGGTTACTGATGGATGAATAGATAGATGGATGGACATGTGGTTAAAAGCTGTTTACAGAGGAAAAACCACACCTCATCTGCATCATGATGCTCCATCTCACAGCACTCACCATGACCAGTACACATAGGATACCAATTAATGTGTATGAGGCCCAGATGAAATAGATGGATACTGTTCTGTTACAGTACTGAAAATCTGATCACTTATCAGACAGTAGGTGAAGCCACAGATGCTTGTAAAGTAAGACTTGCAATCAGTCTCTTTTAATTTTTCCCATTATCCAAAGCAACTTACAGCAACTAACGTCTAAAACTTCAGTTCATTTGGGGAAATATACAGAAGTGAACAAGTGCTGGAGTGTTTATTGAATTAGGGATGAAGATGATGTCAGGAAACATGACTTTTTAAGATATTCTCGAGGTTAGATAGGGGCTTCCCTCCTCTGACAGTATTTGGATGTTGAGAAGACTCTGCCTTATGCAGTGGTTAGGTCAAGAAGGACCATAGCAAATATTACCACATTAGACGGTGCAGACAAAGAGGACTGAATTTGATTTGGGCAACCATAGGTACAAAGTGGAGGTCCATGAGCAGTGGAGTGACATGAGTGTTTTAGGCTGATCAAAGACCAGATGTGCTGCTGCTTTCTGGTTCATATGTGAGGGTTTCACTACACAGGAAAGGAGGCCCACCACAAGGGTACTACAGTAGCCAAAGCAGAGAACACCAGAGTTGGTAGTTAATGAGTCAGATAGGCTAGTTTTTTCTTGTGTTGTACAATGCACAGCAGCACAACCAGGAGACAGATGAATCATGGTCAGGGAAGGATCACAGTCGTTAAATGTGACCTGCAGCCTTGGTTGGCTTGAGGGGTGAAGGGGCGATTTTATATTACTGCCTGTTTAAATGTTAACTATTATGCACATCAAAAGTCAACAAAACTATCTATCTATCTATCTATCTATAGATAGATAGATAGATAGATAGATAGATAGATAGATAGATAGATAGATAGATAGATAGATAGATAGATAGATAGACAGATAGATAGATAGATAGATAGATAGATAGATAGATAGATAGATAGATAGATAGATAGATAGATAGACAGATAGACAGATAGATAGATAGATAGATAGATAGATAGATAGATAGATAGATAGATAGATAGATAGATAGATAGATAGATAGATAGATAGATAAATAGATAGACAGACAGATAGATAGATACTGGTTAAATAACTAAGAGGAAGCAGGGACAAGGTGTGGCTGAATAGGGGAAGAGTTCCCTCAGAGGTCAGGAGTTTGGAAATACGGAGGCTGTAAATTTCTATTACCCCCCTGAGCAACAGAGGAACTTTGAAAAAGACAATGGTTGCAATTAGAAAACGTCTTTAAACAAGACAGTTTCTCTCTCAGCTGCTGAACCCTCATGACAACATGATCCTAAAATTTCAAACTGTTAATCCCACTGGGTATGAATGAGCTTTCAGTTTTTCTTAGTTGCTTTGGTGCATTTCTTGAATTATCTTTAACATTTGCACATCAGTTAGTGCATTTCTCAAAACAATATGTGCAAACTAGACAACATAGTGGATTAGCTGTAAAAGCATGTATCTTTGTCAAAATGGTTAGTTTATGTCTCATAAACAAGTATTCATGTCAATGAAACTGTCAGTACAACCAGAATGTCAAGTCATTATGTCACTGTAAATGAACAAGGTAGTGAACACGACTTTGTCATGTTGTCAGTTATGACAGTTTACTCTCTATGTATTTTCCAATACAAAGATTAGGACCTTGCTAACAGTTCATACCTCCCACAAGCCCATATCATTATTTACAGTCACCTTGGTGCTAATGTCTTCTTGAAGACACAGTAGTTATCTCAACATTTGGCTGCACTATTCATCCAGCCTCAGTCATTGTAACACTATGATTGATAACATGGTCTACAACTGTAGCCCTGATTTAATCTGGAACATGTCTGTTCACTTGGCCTCCTCTTCCCAGAGCTGCCAACTTTTGCAAAAACCTTGTGAGAGTGAGATTTACAGATTTGGAGAACTGTAGACACCTGTCTACAGTTAAATAAAAATCTGGTATGTTTCTCTTTTTTTACTTTGTGCAACCACATGGTACATTAGCCCACATATTTGTTCCTTTAACCACTATGACAATTGTTTTTGATTTTGATGTAATGCTGAATTGCACTGCAGTAAACTATGCACCCTCCTGTGCAGAAGACCCCCATGTGCTGCTGCTGCTGCCACTTACGAAACAGGACAGGACAAGCCTGAGGAGTGCTGATGGAAACTCCTGGTTTCCTGTTTGTGGCTAAATAAACCTCGGGCATTTTCCTTTTCACTTCAGCTTTATGCTCTTCAGCACTATTTTTTGTTAGGATAGTGGCTTTTTAACAGGGAACTGTTGCTTACGGAGAGGATACAATTAGATGACTATTTATCCTGAATTTATCCTTGTAAAATAAAAATGAAAAATACATGTCTACAGAAGTATACAATGAGTTTCACTGTCATTATAGTTATTATCTCTGTACAACCACAGCATTTAACTATCATGTAGATATTGGCATATAGAATTTAGCGTGGAAATATCTGTGGTTTACAAATGTTTACATTCTATAATGAAATTAAAATACTGAGACCACCCTATAAAACGTATAGATCAGCTTCTTCACTGTCTAATGACAATGTGTGATCAGTGTGAACGTTAGGTACAGAAACAGTGGTGGTGTACTTGTTTTGGCTACAGTGTCCATTTCTCAGATATGCTTCACTGACCTATTCTGGTTTTTCCTGCTCCTGCTCCTGCATTAGTGCTGACCATTTACTGCATTTTCCCGTCCTCCTTCTTCACTTTACAGCCCACCCCTCCCCCTCTACCTCTATTTAAGACTGATGCAAGTGCAAACACTCACATACACACTTCCACTGGAACACAAGTGCACACTTAAACCCTTAGATACTGTTGGCAGCAGTAAAAACACCCTAAATCTTTTAGCCTGAAATCTGATGACTGTTTCCTGAAGTAACCATAAAATTCACAAAGCTTGATATATTTCAAAATCTAATTTTGTATAGGTGCCACAAATGTTGCATTTTAGTTCCACTGCGTGTAAGTCAAAAACATATTTTAAAAAATGGTGTTTTTATGTTGAAACTGAAACTGTAGGTGATCACTTTAGATTTACAACTTTAGCTCTCCCTGCTCCCTGAAACACTAATTATGGATTAATCACCAGCTTATTAATGTCAGACATTCTACATGTGGTACATTCTAAAGTTTGGTAAAGACACTTGTTAAGGTGGGATTCTTGGACTCACTGAGTCAAACTGACTCAGACTATAGAATATAAACAATGTGTAAGGGTTAAAACTTGCTTTCTCCCTCTCTCCTTCTTCACAGACCCATACACACAAATACAAAACGGCCTAAGGTTAACCCCCACTCTCATTCGGAAATCTCAGAGGTCAGAGGACAAAGCTCAGGCAACTGCAGGAATTCTTTACTGCTGCTGATTGGAAGCTCTCACACTGACGCACACTACACACACACACACACACACTGTTAAAACAGACTAAAGCTTTTCACTGGTTTGGATTACTTAATACACACAGAATGTGGAACAACAGTAAACACGCACAAGCACAAACTCACATTAATTAACTACATTTAATCTTAATACAAATTATTTTCTAGTATACTACAAGTTGTAATAGTTGTAGTATAATGAGTAGTAGTAGTTCAATTGGGTGTGTGAAGCACACAGCAGTGTGGTAAAAATGTTTGAGCTGGCAGGAAAAAGACTTTCATCACTTCTGACTCTGTTAAATAGTAATTAATGTTCACAGGCAGAGGCTGAGCAGGGAAGTGGTGTTGCCATCACAATAAAAGAATGTTACTCTGTGGGTGTACATTTATTTGTTTGTTTGGGTGAGTGTTAAACTCATTGCACATGTGGCACATGAGACTTGTTATTCATCTAAACTCAGTCTGAGGAAGCGCAGGTCAGGATCAGACAGGTGAGGAATGACAACAATAGCATCAGAGCTTGCAAAACTTTAAGTCATTTGACCAAAAAGAAGAAAAGCTGGATGGATTAATGGATACAATCCAGACTGTCTTGTCTAGTCTTCTTCAGGTACCTTGATGGTGACACTGCAGTGAGATAAACAGACTGATTCTGCTTAAAAGAATACCGCCTTTTGCTAAAAGAAGTTGGAAATAACTCTAACCCTATCTCACTTTGAGCACTTGAGAACTTTATAACTTTGGTAAACCTCCAGCATCAGCTGTCCGATCAGCATATGAGATTCTGATCTACATTTTATCAGTCACAGATAATGAGACAGGGACCCAAATTACATTTGCAACAGCTTTAAATATTCATAAATACCTTTAACAATCCCTAACAGAATATTTCACACAATAAGAGTAACTTGATCAGTACCTCATTCACGTCCCACTCGTCCCGTCTCTTCTTCAGCTGTTCACATTTGCGCAGCTTGCAGATCTGCTTGCCCGTCTTGCGGTTCAGACAGTTTGCGCAGGTGCCGCAGTTCTCTCTGCGCAGACACGGGGTGCAGGCACCACATTTCTTCCTCCGTTTCT